>JAIEZT010001243.1:1143489-1275428 GCA_019594935.1 Periophthalmus modestus
GTATACTTGAGTAAAAGTACAGTATACTTGAAGTAAAAGTACAGTTATACTGAGTAAAAAGTGCAGTATATTGAGTAAAAGTACAGTATACTTGAGTAAAAGTACATTATACTTGAGTAAAAGTACAGTATACCTGAGTAAAAGTACAGTACTGTTAAAAGTGCAGTATACCTAGTAAAAGTACTTATACTTGAGTAAAAGTACAGTATACTTGAGTAAAAGTAAGTAACTTATACTTACTGACGTAAAAGTACATCTATACTTGAGTAAAAGTCACAGTATACTACTGAGTAAAATACAGTATACTTGAGTAACCTGCAGTATAAAGTAAAAGGCAGTATACTTGAGTAAAAGTACATTATACTTGAGTAAAAGTACATTCATACTTGAGTAAAAGTGCAGTATACTTGAGTAAAAGTGCAGTTATACTTGAGTAAAAGTACAGTATACTTGAGTTAAAAGTGCAGTTATTGAGTAAAAGTACATTATACTTGAGTAAAAGTACAGTATACTTGGAGTAAAAGTAACAGTAATTATACTTGAGTAAAAGTACAAGTATACTTGAGTAAAAAGTACATTATACTTGAGTAAAAGTACAGTATACTGAGTAAAAACCGTACATTATACTTGAGTAAAACTTGAGTACAAGTATACAGTATCTTGAGTAAAAGTACATTATACTTGAGTAAAAGTGCAGTTATACTTGAGTAAAAGTGCAGTATACTTGAGTAAAAGTACATATACTTGAAGTAAAAGTGCAGTATACTGAGTAAAAGTACATTATACTTGAGTAAACGTGCAGTATACTGAGTAAAAGTACATATACTTGAGTAAAAGTACAGTATATGTTAAAAGCTACTATATCTCTGTCCCTACGTGAAACTCATGAGCGCCTCGTTTTACCTGACAGAAGAATCGGCATCCAAACGGCGTCGACTCGAGTCTTCGGGGAGAGACTTTCAAAGATCATCTCAGCTCGCAAAAATTTACCCGGCGCGTTCAGCCCTGCGCCTCCGGGCGGTTTAGAGCCACAACACATATGCACACGGCTCATTCTCCAATATCTGCATTATTCAAGACCCGGGGAAACGCTGAAACTGACACGAGAAAACTTGAGCTTTTTATCTCCTCAGATTCTCACGTTTGGCCCTTCGTCTTCAGCGATGTTCAGAGGTTCATCACTTTAATAAGACTCAGGTTTTCAGACCAAGGACTGAGAAAAGAAGCAGCTACAGCGAAACACACGAGTATCATAGCAACCGAAGAGCCAATCAGGACGAGAGAGAGATGAGGAAGGGAACGCCCCTTCTTAGCAACGCTGTCAATCAAACCTGTTGCTAACGCTAACAGGAGCGACGTCGGGGACAGAAGGACCTGATGTGTCTGTTATATAATGTTCATATGTTACAGACACAGACGTGAAATAAAAAACCCCAGGATCATGTAGAGGGTTAATACGAACATTTAAGACCAAACATGAGTCTGACAGAGAGACAGTTTATCAAAAGTCAAAAAGAAAATATAAAATAAAATAAATAAATAAAACAAAACTCAAAGTAACTATAAAAAAAAAAAAAACAATAAACAAACTCAAAATAACAAAAAAAAAATCTAAATAAATAAAACAAAACAAAAAAATAACAAAACAAAAAATAACAAAAAATAGCCCAAAAAAAATCAAAATAATATGAAACATTTAAGACCAAAGTCCCATCCACATAAACCGTCTGTATGTTTTCAGACTTTTGCTCTGACAGGGACAGTTTTTCTGTGACAGTTTGAACTGAAGGGACAAAATGCAGAGGACAAAACTTCTTCTCAGGAGAATCTGAGTCATATTTTGAACAAAACTGCCTCCTTCTTCTACGTTTCCCGTTTCTGGTCGCTCTCGGTTCACGTTCCGCCGCCGCCCGTTCAGCCTGATGAAGTCGACTTCTCTCCAAAATGGAGGAGAGTGTGTCCGAGCCCATTGGTTTTTAATTCCGCTCTGGATTAAAAACGCCTCCGTCACAAAGTCTCACACGAACCAGGAGTCATTAAAGAAACACACAGAGGAGGAGAGGAAGAGGAGGGAGAGAGAGGGAGCGAGAGGAGGAGGGAGGAGGGGGGGAGGAGGAGGAGGGGAGAGGAGGAGGAGGAGGAGGAGGAGGAGAGGAGGAGAGGAGAGGAGGAGGGGGAGGAGGAGGAGAGGAGGGAGAGGGGGAGAGGGAGGAGAGGAGGGGAGGAGGAGGAGGAGCGGGGAGGAGGGGAAGGAGGAGGGGAGGAGGAGGAGGAGGGCGACAAGAGGAGGAGGAGGGGGAGGAGGGGAGAAGGAGAGGAGGAGGAGGGGAGGAGGGAGAGGAGGGAGAAGAGGAGGGGAGAGGGAGGGGAGGAGGACAAGAGGAGGAGAGAGGAGGAGGACAAGAGGAGGAGGAGGAGGGGAGGAGAGGAGAGGAGGAGAGGAGGGGAGGAGGACAAGAGGAGGAGAGGAGGAGCGAAAGAGGAGCAGGAGAGGAGGAGGAGAGGAGGAGGAAGGAGAGAGGAGGGTAGTAGGGGGCGATAGTGGCTCATGTGGTTGAGCGTTGTCTCCAACCTGAAGGTCGGAGGATCGAGAGAGTTCCGCTTGGATCAAGTTCTGTCGTTGTGTCTTTAGGCAAGGACACTTCACCCACTTTGTCGAGTATGAACGTGGTGGAAGTCGGAGGTCCAGAGGTCGGAGGTGGTGCTTTGACAGGCCTGACAGAGCAGCACTAGTGTGAGGCATCATCATTGTGTAGAACATACACCTGTGTGTAGTGTGTAGTGTGTAGTATGTAGTGTGTAGTGTGTAGTGTGTAGTGTCGTGTAGTGTGTGTGTGTTGTGGTGCTACATGTTTGTATCGTGTCCTACAAACTCTGACCCCTGAGAAACACTGGGGCAAAAAAGGCTTTTATCCATCCTCCAAATGTTCAAGTTCTTCTCTTAAAAAGACGAGTCTGTGATTTTCATCATAGTTTCACTTCAACTATGAGACAAAGGAAAGAATCAGGAAATCACACTGTAGGATTTTAATGGATTTTATTTATGAAAATCTGGTGTAAAATAAGTATTTGTTCAATAACAGAAGTCTGTCACAGTCTGTCTGAACACTTTGTTCTTCCCTTTGCTGCAGTGACTGAGGTCAGACGTTTTCTGTCTCAGGTTTTCTCTCTGTTGCTGTAGTTTGGGTCCATTCCTCCGCAGATCTCCTCTAGAGCAGTGATGTTCTGGGACTTTCACTTCCCCTCCCTCCAAACATTTTCTCTGGGGTTTTATCTGGAGAACGGGGCCCACTCCAGGACCTTGAAATGCTTCTTCTGAAGCCGCTCCTTCGTCGTGTGTGTGTTGGGATCATTGTGTCGCTGAAAAAAGACCCAGACACGTTTTTCATCTTCACTGCCCTCGCGGATGGAAAGGAGGTTTTCACTCAGAATCTCACGATACATGCTCTTTCATTCTGTCTTTACACGGATCAGTCGTCCTGGTCCCAGAAAAACAGCCCCCAGAGCCTGATGTTTCCTCAGGCTCCACAGTAGGTCTGATGTTTCCTCATGCTTCCACAGTAGGTCTGATGTTTCCTCATGCTCCACAGTAGGTCTGATGTTCCTCATGCTCCCCAGTAGTAGGTCTGGTCTTTGGATCAGTCAGCATCTTTCTCCAAACAAACACCATGATCTGATCTTCTGACATTGTCCCAGTCTCTTCTGGATCATCCAAATCCAAACTTGAGACGGGCCCTGGACATGTCCTTAATCAGGGGGACACGTCTCTGCAGGATTTGAGTCCCTGGTCGTAGTGTGTTACTGATGGTGCCTTTGTTACTTTGGTCCCTCTGCAGGTCGTTCACTAGGTCCCCCGTGTGGTTCTGGGAGTTTTGCTGCCTCGTTCTTGTGTCATTTTTGACCCCACGGGGTGAGATCTTGTGGAGCCCCCAGATGGAGGGAGATTACTCGTGTCTTTCTTCCATTTTCCTAATAATTCTCCACAGTTGATTTGTTCACACGAGCTGCTCACCTGTGGCAGATTGAGTCTTCAGCCTGGTGCAGGTCACAGTTTTGTTTGTGGTTCCTTTGACGTGTCTTTGGTCTTAGTGGAGTTTTGAGTGTGACTGTTTTTTGAGGTTGTGGACAGGTGTCTTTTATACTTTTTAAGAGGAAGAACTTGAACGTTTTGGTGGATGAAATAAAGACTTTTTTTACCTCACTGTACATCATCCGTCTGAGAGTTTCTTGTGTATCGTCGTCAGTAGCTCTCAGTGGTTTTCAGTTGGGTCAAGTACAATTTTAACCCGAGAAAGAAAAAAAGACAGTAGTTTTGTTGAGCAGAAAGTGGAGGATCATTAATCAGAGCCAGAAAAAACCCAAACGGCCCTGAACCTGCACGAATCATTTAATTATAAGAAAACTCACAAAAGTCTATTTAGGATCTTTGCTTTTACAAATCTGCAGTGAATGAATCTAATTTAGCTCAATGTCAAACTCTCAGATAATATAAAAAGACGCACTATGGGAACTTCTCTGAGGTCTGATTATTTTGGCTGGAATGTTACAGAATATGGCATTAAACTGAACTAAGTCTACACACATCTGAACAAGGCGACTACGAAAAGGAGAAACGGAGAGTCTCAGTGTTCACATCGGGCTCTATTTTGTATGAATAAGATAAAAGAAAGAAGAAAGAAGAAAAACGAGCAGATGCAAAAAGATGCTACAAGTCACAGGTCAGATCTGTGGAGAGGCGACACCGAAAAAAACTTTGTGTTAAACATGTGAATGAAACAAAAAAAAAAACACAACTCCAGGTCTGTTTGTGGACGAGGAAACGACATAAAAACAGAAACATGGTCCTTTAAATAAAACCCTTATAGATATGTTTAATGCCACACTGCGGAAACATTACAGGTAAAGTTTATGGAAACACACAGAACCAACCAGAGAAGTTACACATTGAGCTGAGTCGAAAGCAAAAGTTCTCGATTCACCTCAGTCGACGTTCACCTCGCCTGTGGGTCATGACTCTGAGTAACGACCGCCGAAAGCACAAAGATACGCTCCTTTAGAGACAGAGTGAGGAGCTCGGAGTAGAGCCGCTGCTCCTCCACATCGAGAGGAGCAGCTGAGGATCAGGCATCTGCTCAGGACGCCTCCTGGACGCCTCCCCGTGTCCCACCAGGAGGAGGACCCAGGACACACTGGAGGGTCTCTGTCCTGGCAACGCCCTGGGGGTCCCACTGGAGGAGCTGGAGGAGGTGTCTGGGGTGAGGGAAGTCTGAGAGTTCCCCGCGCGACCTGGCCCCAGATAAGAGGAAGAACATGGCCTTTTATCACAGTTTGTCGGGCGACTTTTCCTCAGACGTGACTTATATGTGAAATGATTCAAATCTATAATGTCACATGTTTGTTTTTTGAGGACGGGTCTAGACTTGGACCAGTATCTGCTCCTCCTGAACCACTGAACATTTAAAAACTTCAACATTACGTCATTTAAAGACTCTGAGATAAATGTCTGTTCTTTCCCCAAACATGTGACTTATATATGTTTTTTTCTTCATTATTTTGCATTTTTTGGTGCGACTCCAGAGCGACGTTTAGTCCAGAAAATACAGTAAATATTTCACGATAACCACTACATGTTATTCTATTGTAGTTATTGTGAAATGGAGACAATTATTTTGAAAAGATGGCTGGAAATTTTGAACTTGTTGCATTTTAGGTCTTTTTTTTTTTTTTTTTTTTTTTTTTTTTTTGTTTTTTTTTAATTATTATTATTATTATTTATTTTTTTTTATTTTTTTTTTTCTTTTTTTTGCATTTTAGTTTTTTTTTTGTTGTATTTTAGTTTTTGTTTGGTTTTGTTTTTTTGTTGTATTTTAGTTTGGTTATTTATTTATTATTTATTTATTTATTTATTTTTTTTTTGCATTCAGTTTTTTTCTGTTCGATTTTAGTTTTTTGTGGCATTTTGTTTTTTGTTTTTGGTTTTTTTTTTGTTGCATTTAAGTTTTTTTTGTTGTGTTTTTTAGTTTTGTTTGTTTTTTTTTTTTTTTTACTATATTTTAGTTTATTTTAGTTTTTTTTTTTTTTTTTTTTTTTTGCATTTTAGATATTGTTGTATTTTAGTTTTTTTGGGTTTTTTTTTTTGTATTTTTAGGTTTTTGTTGTATTTTAGTTTTTTTTGTATTTTAATTTTTTTTGTTGTATTTTAGTTTTTTTTTGTTGTATTTTAGTTTTTTTTTGTTGACTTTAAAGATAAAATGTCTTGGATTTTGTAAAATAAATTTCCCGACATATACATGTTTTTTTCTTTTCATTATTTGACATTCTTTGGTGCGACGGATCCCTCCAGAAAACACCAAACCTTCTCCTTTTCTTTTTTTTTTTTTTTTGCGTCTGGTGCGTCTGAAGTGATAAACTCGAGCCTTTGTGCAGGACATAATTGATGCAGTTGTTTGTTTCCTGGAGAGCGGCTCTCCCCACATAAACGCTGCTTCTTTCGGATTCATTCCCAGATTCCGAGTCCAACACCAGACGATAAAAGATACTAATTCATTCCTTGCGACATAATGTTCCCGTGCCCTCGTGAACCCATCGCATGTTTCCAATCTCCCCGAGCGCCGAGAGACACCGCGTCCACGTAAAAATAGGCTCGAGAAATGAGGATTTAGTGGAGAAAAAAAAAAAGCTATTTATTTTTTAAGGCGGTATGTAAATCCCATCTTCTCTGTTCAAGCTGCTGAGCGGATAAACACGGACAGAGCGACCGGGGCTGACGGGCCTGTTTTTACCCAAGATGCATCGCACATTTGTTTAAATTAAAATGAGGAGACGGTTCGTCTCAGGGGCTGAAAACAGTGTTCCACAGTGTGGCTTTATGTCTGTGCAGTGACAGGAGAGATCACAGCTGAAAGTGGTCACCACGTTTAAGAGAGAAAAAACATTTATCTACTCAGACTCAGACCGGGATTAGACCTGGAATAGTCCTGGATTAGTCCTGGATTAAACATGGTTTAGACCTGGTTTAGTCCTGGTTTAGTCCTGGTTTAGACCTGGTTTAGTCCTGGTTTAGACCTGGTTTAGACCTGGTTTAGACCTGGTTTAGTCCTGGTTTAGTCCTGGTTTTAGTCCTGGTTTAGTCCTGGTTTAGTCCTGGTGGTTTAGACCTAGTTTAGTCCTGGTTTAGACCTGTTTAGTTTTAGAGACCTGGTTTAGACCTGGTTTAGTCCTGGTTTAGTCCTGGTTTAGTCCTGGTTTAGAGTCCTGGTTCAGTCCTGGTTTAGACCTGATTTAGACCTGGTTTAGACCTGGTTTAGACCTGGTTTAGTCCTAGTTTAGTCCTGGTTTAGTCCTGGTTTAGATGTGGTTTAGTCCTGGTTTAGACCTGGTTTAGTCCTGGATTAAACCTGGTTTAGTCCTGGTTTAGTCCTGGTTTAGTCCTGGTTTAGTCCTGGTTTAGTCCTGGATTAAACCTGGTTTAGTCCTGGTTTAGTCCTGGATTAAACCTGGTTTAGTCCTGGTTTAGACCTGGTTTAGACCTGGTTTGGACCTGGTTTAGTCCTGACTTAAACCTCGCTTAGACCTGGTTTAGTCCTGGATTAAACCTGGTTTATACCTGGTTTAGACCTGGTTTAGACCTGGTTTAGACCTGATTTAAACCTGATTTAAACCTCGCTTAGACCTGGTTTAATGAAAATCCTGATAGTAAATTTACATAAATCCGTTTGATAAAACGTTGAGTTTATTTTATCTGTGGTGGATAAACTCGTCACGTATCACGTTTAAAGCTTCAGACACGTCGCCCAAAAGTCGACCCACAATTCAGCGAAAATGAGCCAAAACAAAAGTCTTTAGAGCTTTTTTACAAAGGGGAAAAGGCCAAACTGAGGAGCCAGAAGAGGAGCCACGACCTCCAAGAAAAAGAAAGATCAGTTTAACAGACGACACCAGGAGAACGACTGAAAATGTGAGTTTGTCTCGACAGGTGAGTCTCACGAGTCGGCTCTGTGGAATGTGAGGAAAAGAGAACGAAGCGATGGAACCTTCAAAACTGCTTCAGCTCATGGAGAATAAGACCTGGATTAAAAGAGAAAACTTTAGAAAAAAAAAAAAATTAAACACAAAAGAAAGAAGCGCAGGGCTCCCACTGATTCAGAGGTACGGAGAGGTGTATGTTTTATGCACTTAACTTATTTTTTGCCATATTTATCTGCCTCTCGTAGACGGCCGGTCCGTGAAAATAAAACCTACATTATTCTGGTCCATGGTGCAAAAAAACACAGAGGGAAAAGTGAAGGAGGAGCAGCACGTGGAGAAGGTCCTCTCTGCACATGGAGAAGGTCCTCTCTGCACGTGGAGAAGGTCCTCTCTGCCCGTGGAGAAGGTCTCTCTGCACGTGGAGAAGGTCCTCTCTGCCCGTGGAGAAGGTCCTCTCTGCACGTGGAGAAGGTCCTCTCTGCTTGTGGAGAAGGTCCTCTCTGCACGTGGAGAAGGTCCTCTCTGCACGTGGAGAAGGTCTCTCTGCACGTGGAGAAGGTCTCTCTGCACGTGGAGAAGGTCTCTCTGCACGTGGAGAAGGTCCTCTCTGCACGTGGAGAAGGTCCTCTCTGCACGTGGAGAAGGTCCTCTCTGCCCGTGGAGAAGGTCCTCTCTGCACGTGGAGAAGGTCCTCTCTGCTTGTGGGAGAAGGTCCTCGCTGCACGTGGAGAAGGTCCTCTCTGCACGTGGAGAAGGTCTCTCTGCACGTGGAGAAAGTCTCTCTCTGCACGTGGAGAAGGTCTCTCTGCACGTGGAGAAGGTCCTCTCTGCACGTGGAGAAGGTCTCTCTGCACGTGGAGAAGGTCTCTCTGCACGTGGAGAAGGTCCTCTCTGCTTGTGGAGAAGGTCTCTCTGCACGTGGAGAAGGTCCTCTCTGCTTGTGGAGATCCAAAATGGACCTTCAGCAGATCTAAGAGAGACAAAAAACAGGACAACAGGGAATCTGAACCTAGAAGGAAAGGTGTTACCATTCCTTGCAAAACTTCAGAGAATTTTCAGACAGTTTGAGATTCCTGTCTTTTAAGTGAGCATCACACTGGAGAAACTAAACAGACATAAGAGAATGAACCAACATGAGAGAGAGCAGCTCAGGACCACAGTCTGATGTTCATCTACATCTCAAACACACTAACCTCCTCTGAAGAGAGGCAGGTTCAGGTCTGAGCCAGAGAAAATAAATGGTTTGAGGAGAGTTAAAGAAGATATTTTTGTTAGGAAAGAGAATCCTTCTTTAAACAGGAGCCTGAGACAAAATCTCTCCCCCGTCTACACCTCCATCCTCAGACCCAGAACAATGAGAACAACATCAGGGTCGTTAAGGGCTGAACAGGGTAGCTCCAGCTGAAACTGAAGACAATAGATGTTTACAGTTTCAGTGTCATTAGCGCCTCCTTCAGTCAGATATAAGTCAGTGTCCAGCAGTAAATCTGACCAGAGCTGAAGACGAGACTTGGACGAGCAGAGAAACGTCTTCACTCCTACAACGATTTGTCCAGTGACAGATTTAAACTTCATCTTTTGTTCTGGATCAGACCTGGACGACTGAGGTTTACACAGATTATATAATATAACTTCACATTCTGCTCTGGTCTTTCATTCTAAAGGAGACATCGCCTGTTTGTCTCAAAAGTTCCACAGTGCAGCATTTAATCTATGAGAAAAGTGGGTGACGGCACAAGACTGAGGTACAGGTCAGCTCTGTGGAAAAGCGAGTCCACTCACTGTAAGAAAACATCTGCAATGGAAAAAGAGACAGTTTTAATGCTGCACCACGGAACATTCAAGGCAAAGCAATAAACCCTCACGTCGTCCACTTCTTTGTCCAGTCTGTGAGAAAAGTTACTTAAAATATCGACCTTTTTTCTGCTTTTAAACACAAAGCACTGATTCACGCCGCAGTTCGGTTTTATTCCCTGAACATAAAACTGCTCATATTTTCCTGCTGTTTTTCCTTTATTAAAATGTTGCTGTAACTTCTCCACAAACGGAGGACGAGCTCGGGGTTTGTCGCACCCGGAGACGACTCTCGATGCGCCGAATCCAGAGGCGTCGAGTCCGGCCGTGATAATCTAATCCCTGTTGTTTGCTCATTTTTGAACTGTAATTTCCTGCTCGCACAGAGGCTCATGCATAATTCAGGCCGTGGTGTGATAAGACGAGAGAGGTGAGAGCAAAGAGACGCACGACGAGAAACGAGACACTCTGAACCTCCACCGAGAGACAGGCTGGAGCTACACCCGCACTACACCCGGACTACAACCAGACTACACCCGTAAGAGCAGAGAGGTGAGAGCAAAGAGACGCACGACGAGAAACGAGACACTGTGAACCTCCACCGAGAGTCAGGCTGGAGCTACACCCGCACTATACCCGGACTACACCCAGACTACAACCGGACTACAACCAGACTTCACCCGGACTACAACCAGACTACAACCAGACTACACCCGTAAGAGCAGAGAGGTGAGAGCAAAGAGACGCGACGACGACGAAACGACGAGACACTGTGAACCTCCACCGAGAGACAGGCTGGAGCTACACCCGGACTACACCCGGACTACACCCGGACTACAACCAGACTACACCCGGACTACACCCGTAAGAGCAGAGAGGTGAGAGCAAAGAGACGCACGACGAGAAGGTAACGAGACACTCTGAACCTCCACCGAGAGACAGGCTGGAGCTGCACCCGCACTACACCCGGACTACACCCGGACTACACCCAGACTACAACCGGACTACAACCAGACTTCACCCGGACTACAACCAGACTACACCCGTAAGAGCAGAGAGGTGAGAGCAAAGAGACGCGCGACGAGAAGGTAACGAGACACTCTGAACCTCCACCGAGAGACAGGCTGGAGCTACACCCAGACTACAACCAGACTACACCCGGACTACAACGGGACTACATCAGGACTATAACCAGACTACAACCGGACTACAACCAGACTACACCCGGACTACACCCAGACTAAACCAGGACTAAACGAGGTCTGGTTTAGTCCTGGTTTAGTCCTGGTTTAGTCCTGGTTTAGTCCTGGTTTAATCTTGGTTTAGTCCTCGATTAGACCAGGTCTGTGGGGAGATGTTGTTGAGAAATAAAATGTAAAGCAGAAGTTTCACGTTAGTCGATGTAAAACTCCAAACAAAGAAACAGCGTCTCCATGGAGACGAGCAGGTGACGTCAGACCCATAGACGGTTTATATAAACGGACGTTTCTAGCCTGTTCGCCGCTGCGTTCCAAACAGGAAGTGATCACGGTTGTGCTTCGAGCTCCTTCGACTCTGGCTCCAGTTCATTTTGTATTTTTATTTCACGTCTGTGTCTGTAAATCAACATATGAACATTAATAACAGACACATCAGGTCCTTCTGTCCCCGACGTCGCTCCTGTTAGCGTTAGCAACAGGTTTGATTGACAGCGTTGCTAAGCGTCCACTCCCTGCTAAACCAGTGGTGTGGGCGGGAGGGGGCGTTACCTTCAACATCCTCGCTCCTGATTGGCTCTTTGGTTTCTACTATGACAGAATCTGTGTCTGTTTTTAATAAAAGTGACTGTTAGCTTTGAGGCGCAGTGAGCTAGCTAGCGCCTTTTGTATTAAAGACAAGGAAGGATAGAAATATCGAAACAAAGAGCCTCTTCTGTTGGGACACATTTCCAAAAGTATAAATAAACATTTAAAGGAGCAGTACGTGACATTAAACTCATCTATCTCCATGGAAACAGGCAGGTGACGCCGCAAAGCCACGTAACAGGTCAGATCTTCGGAGAGGCGAGGCCGCTCACAGTGAGAATGTGTGTGTGTGTTTTTATAATAAAGTAAATCAATAGAAACACCTGTAAATGAATAAATGCGACATAGATACACTTAATGCCCTACTGTGGAATATTCTGACTAAAACAGTAGCATCTTCATGGAGAAAACAGTGAAATAATGCAGCTTTAACTAAAATAAACACATAAGTTTGGGTTTAAATCGTTGCAGAAGTTTTCTCTCCAGTCAAGATGTCACATTTAAATCATTTAAACTCGGAACGTTCAGCTTTTCCTCGGCTCGTGTTTTTGTAACGTGTCAAAATGTCACGAAGTTAAATCCATAAAAGTTGAAGGAGCAGTGTTTAGTTCCTTTAAAAGCACTTCAGAGCCCGAGGCAGGAGCAGCACAGAAACACTCCACCGTCTGAGAGGCCCGGGCTCTGAAATGTGCCGTTTACACCCCCGAGGAGGCAGGGGGCGCTACAGCGGACGTGTTTCAGAGCAGCCAGGTCACGTGGACGACTGTGAAGCATCTGTGAGTCATCAGATCCCGATA
Organism: Periophthalmus modestus; assembly: GCA_019594935.1. Classification (NCBI taxonomy): domain Eukaryota; kingdom Metazoa; phylum Chordata; class Actinopteri; order Gobiiformes; family Gobiidae; genus Periophthalmus; species Periophthalmus modestus. Next base: position 1,155,833 of record JAIEZT010001243.1, read on the forward strand.
AACCCGCCGTCACCGACCCAATAACACGAAACAGATTCAACAACGAGCCGCACTGCTTCAATAATCCCCCCGATCATAAAAAACACATAAAGGATGAATTTATGAGGCAGGTTTCAAGACGCCGACAACAGCAACACGTTTTCAGACGTTTTCAGACGTTTTCAGACCATTTCAGACCATTTCAGACCATTTCAGACCACGGTCGCCTCATTTTCTGTGTAAAAAAGTGACTGAGTGAGTGTGACGTCGCAGCATCGAGGTCAGAGCAGCTACAGCGGCGAGTTTCATTCTTGTAACTAAGATCGTGAGTATCATAGCAACCAAAGAGCCAATCAGGAGCGAGGCTGTTGAAGGTAACGCCCCCTCCCGCCCACACCACTGGTTTAACAGGGAGCGGGCGCTTAGCAACGCTGTCAATCAAACCTGTTGCTAACGCTAACAGGAAAAACTAATGTTTCTATCTTGATTTACAGACACAATACTGCAGGAAACGGTCACTTTCAAAGGGCCAGATGTGATGTAAAATCAATTTAACAACTTTTTAACTTGTTCCTAAATTTTCTGTATTTACTTGCTCAATTTAAAATTTTATTGCATGTGTGTTTTTGTGGATGTAAAAAATATGTCCCGATAAACCGGCATTTTAAGACAGTCAGAACTTTTAAGTAACCTAAGTTAACCTTTTTTATGTGTAATAGGGAAATAAAAACCCCAGGATCATGTAGACCTCGGGAAGTGCTCCACTGTGTTTTTAAACTCCACACACCTTCACTAGAATCATTTGGATCATTTCAGCTCTGAATTGTCGAGCTTCTACTAGAGGTTCACTTGAAAACTACCACTTGATGACATCACAAGGTGGAACAGAGCATTTTGAGCTTTGAAGATGAAACAGACTAATAACAAAGTGTGACTCATGAAACAAAACACGACTCCAGGTCTGTTTTTGAGGAGAGAACAGTTAGATCATGGATTAAAGCTACAAAAGTCAAGTTTACATAATATAGGGCCTTTAATTAATACAAATATGTTTTTCTAAGATTAGGGCAGGGACTGGTATTTTTGTTTTGTTTAGTTTTGCTATATTTTATAATTTTACTTATTTATTTATTTTATTATTTTGTTGTTTTATTTTAATATTTTACTTATTTATTTATTTTATTATTTTGTTTTATTTTATTGCGTTTTATTTTAATATTTTACTTATTTATTTACTAATTGGCCCTCGCCGCTCACGAAGTGACGGCGAGGGGTATTGTTCTTCGAAAGTTTCTTCTTATTATTATTATTATTATTATTATTATTTTTCCTCCCAGACTTCCCCCGTTTTGACCCCCTAAACGTGGACGAAAAGTCTCACATGGGGGTATCAAATCGACCAGCTCGGTGAAAATTTCGATAAAATACGCATCGCCAAAATGTCCAACGCACACCGGCTCAACAGCGCCACCTTGAAATTTTGAGATTTTCAAACTAATAGGAAGCCCCGACTCAGAATTAGCTGAAATTCGCACCAATGATAAAGCTCATGGAGACGAGCAAAAAACAATATTATAGTGATGCCGTGTGGCGGACAGGAAGTCGGCCATATTGGATCAAACCTTCGCCAGCGCTTTAACACGATGTTTTCAAAATGTAATCAGTCACAGGTTTCTCATCCAAAAGACGTCAGATTTCACATGTCACATCTGGACACATGGGGTTTCATGAAACATGCTTTTTTTTGGGACAATTTCATGTCGTTCGCCCGCACGCCGCCATCGAAAAACGCCTTCGTTTCCTGTAATTTCGTTGTCCTCTCACGACCAGGGGCATTGTCCTACAGATCTCACATTCACATGACATATGTGTAATTATGGCATGTATGGAATGGACTATAAAGTATTATGAAAATGAACACTCTAGCGCCCCCTAGCATAGACGTGAAACGTGAACATTATCGGATTACAACCAAATTTGGGGAATAAATCTTGGATATGACCTGGACCAAAAAATTATATGATGGGCATGGGTCATTTCTCACAACTGGCCAGTAGGGGCGCAAATACTCCAACAAAAAACATTTAAAAATATATTACTCACACGGGCTTTGCCCGGCACATCTCAAATTTCAGTCACATATGTTTCATTTGGCCCTGAATCAAATGCAATATAAAGTGTAATCAAAATGAACCCTCTAGCGCCCCCTACCATAGACATGACACATCAATTTTATCGGATTCATACCAAATTTGGGGAGTACATTGGACACCTCAGAAGAAGCAAAAAATTATATTACAAGCATGGGTTATTTCTCACGGTTGGCCAGCAGGGGCGCAATGACTCCAGAATAAATCATTGAAAATCCTCACTTTCGCATACGTCTTTTGGAAACCTATCTACTCCTACGTTTTTCATCCCAATGAACTGAAACTCGACATGCCACATCTATACAGGTTGCTTATCAATAATCATCCATTTTTTTGAGGATATTCATTATAGTTTTTGTGTAGCTCACTGTCAAAATAGGACTTAATTATTAGTTTCAAATTCCCACACCACTTTGACATATGTGTATATTAAAGCTATCTACTCTTAAATTATACATCTAAATGAGTTCAAAGTCCACAGGCCACATCTACAGAGGTACTTTATCAATAATCATCCATTTTTTTGGGGATATTCTTCACGTTTTATGTGTAGCTCGCTGTGAAAATATGACTTCATTTTTGGATTGAAAAAAACACTCCACTTTCACATTCTTTCATATAAAACCTTTCTACTCTTAGGTTTTTCAACCAAACTACCTGAAACTCCACAGGCCACATCTACAGAGGTAGTTTATCAATAATCATCCATGTTTTTGAGGATATTCATTATAGTTTTTGTGTAGCTCACTGTCAAAATAGGACTTAATTATTATTAGTTTAAAATTCCCACACCACTTTGATATATGTGTATATTAAAGCTATCTACTCTTACATTTTTAATCTAAATGATTTCAAACTCCACCTGCCACATCTACAGAGGTAGTTTATCAATAATCATCCATGTTTTTGGGGATATTCATTATAGTTTTTGTGTAGCTCACTGTCAAAATAGGACTTAATTATTAGTTTCACATTTTACACAACGTGTTTTCAAAATGATTCTACTCACACATATTTTGCCCAAATCTGCTCAGATTTCACATGTCACACGTAGACACATAAGGTTTCATAAAACATCCACTTTTTTGCAACAATTTTGTGCCGTTTGTCCATACCTCACCCTCAAAAAACACCTTTATTTCCTGTTTCCTTCATTCCCGCTCACAGACACATGGATGTGTCTAAAGAGCTACAACTATCCCCACTGATGTAAAATAACACTTTGAATACAGCAGAGTAATGAGCATGTGACCAGTGGACTCTATAGCGCCCCCTATAATACACGTAATACACTCAACTTTGTGCGATTGGCATGAAACTTGGGGAGATAATTGTAGGCCTAAATCAAAACAAAAAAGTCAATGAGACTATACCTGTATTATGCACGAGTTTGATGGATCAAAGTCACAGACTCCACCAGTTTAATGCAATGATCACTCTGCACTATGGAAACAGTGTGAAGGGCGGGGGCGAGGGGGGGCGTGCGGCCGGAGGGTGGCCGGGCAGGGGGAATGCTGCGTGGAGGCGGTGGCTGGCCCCCGGCGGTCGCGAGGGGAGGCGGTCGCGCCGTGGCGAGGGCCATCATCGCCGCTTGCGGCTTTAATTATATTTTATTATTTACTTTTGTTTTATTTTATTATTTTATTTTATTTATTTTATTTCATCAAATACTCAACAGTTTTCTCAGTCAGTCTGGAATTGCCACTTATTTCGACTGAACTAAAGGTAAAAACGGCAGGTGTAAAACTACCACTTGATGACATCACAAGGTGGAACAGAGCATTTTGAGCTTTGGAGATGAAACAGACTAATAATAAAGTGTTACTCATGAAAGAAAACACCACTCCAGGTCTGTTTTTGAGGAGGAAACAGTGTTTGAACATGGATTAAAGCTACAAGAGTCAGTTTGTGTCATAAATCCTTTAAGATGATAATTGATCACATTTTTATGCCGCACTTTTCCACCTTCAAAGCAGTTCACATCAAAGAACCACTCATCCTCAGCGCACACAGACACCGGGGTGAGGTGGATTAAGTGTCTTGCCCAAGGACAACGTCAGAATTCCTGTGTGGGAGCTGGATTTGCACCGTAAACCTTCAGATCACTGGACAAACGCTCGACCGGAGATGTCGTTTGTGGCTCTTAAAAGTCCATTAAAACCATTCCCAGTGTCGTAATTGTGCATATTTTCTAAAACAACGATTTGGATACGATGTCGTGGGCTCGGCGTCGCCCACGTCTAATTGAAACACATTATTCATAGGAAATACAGAGCATATGGGGAATACTCCAGCCCACATCTGAATGTAACTGTTGCTGGTGTGGATCTGCAGCAGCTTGTTGCATATGAAACATTATGCATCATTTATGTAACAGTCCTCAGCTGTTCTGTCTCTGCGACCACTTCACGAACCGCCGCTGTCTCCTCCTGTTAGAGCCAAGATGGAGGCCGAGGAGGAGAGCGCGGCGTCTGCGTCTGGAGCTGATAAAATGCATCTGGCATAAACCTCTTCAGACCTTTGAGTGTCTGAGGAAACATTACATCTCAAGATCCTGACGTGGATTTTACATAAAACATGGAGAAAATGATAATATCCCACATACATCTGTGTTTTTGACTCACAGAGACGTCGTCGGGTCCGTGCACATCCACTTTAGACATCGCTTCATTGATTCCACAGAAATCCACCATATTTTTCAGTCCCTGTGACATATTCAGGCTTAGATTTGTTTGGATGGACAGTGCTCATCCCTGATTGGTTAATCCACCTGTCAATCAAACCCATGTCAGTTTGGGGAGATTCAACGACAAACGGAGAACATGTTCCACCCCTGAGTCACGTCGCTGCATGAAAATAGTTGCCAAATAGTTGCCAAATAAAGCCAAAAAAGGTCATGCATGTGAATGTTTTCTGGACTAAACGTCGCTCTGGAGGATAAGGACAAAAAAATGCAAAATAATGAAGAAAAAAACATATATAAGTCACTTTTTTCAGGTCCCGGCCTTTTCTGCTCTTCAAAAATTCAATTAAACATCACATTAAAGCTGAATTTTGACTAAAAGGAGATTATTTTGTTCTAGGGTTGCCAAAAAATCTGAACCTAGTCGCACTAGGTTCAGATTTTTCGAATCCCAAATACAAAAAAAAAACCCAAATACAGCAAAAAAAAAACAACAACAACTAAAATAAAAAAAAAACTAAAATCCCCCCCCCCCCCCCCCCCCCCCCCCCCCCCCCCCCCCCCCCCCCCCCCCCCCCCCCCCCCCCCCCCCCCCCCCCCCCCCCCCCCCCCCCCCCCCCCCCCCCCCCCCCAAAAAAAAAAAAAAACAAAAAAAAAAAATAAAAAAATAAAATGCAACAAAAGTTTCAAGCCATCTTCAAAATAATTGTCTCCATTTTACAATAATTATAATAGAATAACATGTAGTGGTTATCGTGAAATATTTACTGTATTTTCTGGACTAAACGTCGCTCTGGAGGACAAGTCGCACCAAAAATGCAAAATAATGAAGAAAAAAACATATATAAGTCGCATGTTTGGGGAAAGAACAGACATTTATCTCAGAGTCTTTTAAATGACGTAATGTTGAAGTTTTAAATGTTCAGTGGTTCAGGAGGAGCAGATACTGGTCCAAGTCTAGACCCGTCCTCAAAAAACAAACATGTGACGTTATAGATTTGATTCATTTCACATATAAGTCACGTCTGAGGAAAAGTCGCCCGACAAACTGTGATAAAAGTGACACTTCTCATCGAGTACTTAGATTTAGACATTTCCTTCTTTCACAGCTTTAAAATCAGGTAAAACACATTTTCAGCACTTCAAACTCCTTCACCTCAGACGTCGTAAAGCCGCGGTTCCTGGTTTGATCCTGGTGAACAGTAGCTCCGCCCACTTCGTGACACAGACTCGTCCTGCTCAGCCTCATCGTCGTTTCCACTCGTGACGGGACTTTTGCCTCAGACTCTTTTGTATCTGTTCATTTCAAAGAGCCGCTCAGACGACTCTTTTCATCTGTGTTTATACGAAAGAAACTAATGTGAGACTAATCTGCAAACGGATCACAGCCAGAGAAAAGAACAGGGCTTATATATTTGTGTAAAATGGTTCAAAAGTGAGAGCGCGAGTGCGTTTACCCTCTGAGTATCTGCTTTATCTAAACACGGCGAGGCGGCTGTGCTCTTTCTTTTGTTGGCTCAGCACAAATTAGTGCAATATGCATAAAAATGAGAAAGAAAAAGATTCATCTCTTTTCAAAAACGAGACCCAGCTCCAGCCGTTAACTGTTAAGGAACCGTTAAAAGAGCCGGCTCCTTTGTGAACGTCGCGTCGCTAGTTTCACTTCATCAGCCTCTTAATGATCTGACCACGACTCAGCTCTGACACGATGTGAGCTGCTGTTTCCCATGATTCTTAGCAAATCAAGCTCCAAGTGACGAGAGGCGATTTAGAGGAGTTTATGACCACGAGTGTCATAGCAACCAAAGAGCCAATCAGGAGTGAGGATGTTGAAGGTAACGCCCCTTCCCGCCCACACCACTGGTTTAACAGGGAGCAGGCGCTTAGCAACACTGTCAATCAAACCTGTTGCTAACGCTAACAGGAGCGACGTCGGGGACAGAAGGACCTGATGTGTCTGTTATTAATGTTCATATGTTGATTTACAGACACAGACGTGAAATAAAAACCCCAGGATCATGTCGAGGGTTAATACGAACATTTAAGACCAACATGAGTCTGACAGCAGCAGAGACAGAGAGAGGGGAGAGAGTTTTTAAAAAGACAGAAAATAAACTCAAAATAACATTAAAAAAAAAGGGGGAAAAAAATTAAAATAAACTAAAAATAACTTAAAAAAACAAAACAAACAAACCTAAAAATAACTCAACAATTTAAAAAAAAATGAACTCAAAATAGCAAAATAAATAAATAAACTCAAAATAACAAAAAAATTAATAAATAAAAATAAACTAAACATAAAAAATAAAATGACTCAAAATAATTCTAAAAAAATTTAAAAGATGTCCTCAAAATAAAAAAAAAACAAACAAAAAAACCCAAAACTTAGAATAACAAAACAAAATCTAAATAAACTCAAAATAACAAATAATAAATTAATTAATTAATAAACTAACAAAAATAAATAAAAAATGACGAGTCTGACAGCAGCAGTTACAGAGAGAGACAGTTTTACAAAAGACAAAAAATAAACTCAAAATAACAAAAAATAGATGAAAATAAAAATACAAATAAAAAATGTATTAACAATAACAAAAAATAAAACCAAAACTCCAAATATCTAAAAAACAAAATAATTAAATAAAAACCAGCTGGCACTTTAGCTTCTTTCAGTCTCTCAGTCTAATTTTTCCATCATTTACATTTCACTGCATCATGTAAAGACCATTTATCTCAAGCAGGAAATATGAAAATCAGGTACAGACCTTTTAATTTGTGTTTGGTCCCGAGCGTCATCCATCAGAAGGTAACACAGCAGAGGTAAGAGCGTGTTCCATTAATCAAAGCTTATTTAGAAGTTTTGTATGGGCAGCGCATGTGTTACCCCAGTGAGTAATCCAGACCAATAATTAAATTCCTTTTAAAATTGTAGAAAGTCGTTATCTCCCACCACAGGACGTTTCCTCCTCCAGCTTAATCAACAAACGCATTAATCACCGCAGTAATTATCCGAGTCCGGCTCCTACCTGTTTGCCTCATTGTGTTTTTTTTATTTTTTTTCATTTCACGGCTCGAGTTTTTTCTTCTGTTTTTACATTGTTGTTGTGCTGCACTTCCCCAGACTCACAATTATGAAGCAAAAGTGTTCACGGAGCTGTTACGACCATGTTTTATTTGTTAAAACGCAGAATTACGCCGAAACCACCGTGTTTTTTCAGTCCCCTGTGACTCTACGACATTAAATTAGATAATGTTGTAGATATTCACTCTTAAAAGTTTATAACAGTTGGTAATTTCACATGAAGTAACGAAGCAGAATAAGAAAACTGACCGAATGATGCTCTCAGGCTTTATTGGCATCAGCAAAACAAAATTCAGCAAATTTCTGTCTTTTTGGAGTGAAAAAAATGACAGTAAATGTGCAGAAAAATGAACTAAACGAGTGTGTAACAGGGAGGGCGGCCCAAAAGTCACTGACACCTTTAAATCTTCAGTCGCTCCTTTAATTCTTAAGTTTTACTCACTGAATTTTAGCAGGAGATAAACTGAACCTTCTGAGATTTTATGGAGTATTTATGGTTATAATTGTTCACTTACACTTGAACTTATCACGACTTAAACTAGAGGAAGTAAAAATGACTTAATTAAAAAAAATATATATGTTTTTTAAGTGTCACTATTTTCGGTTTGGCTCTGAACAGCTCGATCCAACACACTTTACATTTAAAGTATTTCCGGGCGATGTTTTCTACGTGTTTTTTATAATATTTTCTATGATGTGTTTTTACGACGTTTTTACGACGTTTTTACGACATTTTTACGACGTTTTTTACGATGTTTTCTACAATGTGAGTTTTTACGCTATTTTCTACAATGTTTTTTATGATGTAAGTTTTTACGTTTTCTTCGATGTTTTTCACAACGTGAGTTTTTACGATATTTTCTACAATGTTTTCTATGTTGTTTTTTACGATGTTTTTGATGTCACGTTTGAAGTGGTTTATTGTCTGAGGTTTATTCACAAACACTTTTTCTTTAAGAAGAAATCAGGACGAGTCAGGTCTGTGGAGATCACATACTGCCCCCTGTCTGTGAAAAACACTTATTATTCCTTTAATGGCATTTACTCTTGGGGCATCTCTGGTATTAAAATGTGGACGGTAACACCGCTGGGTTTGTGAATTTGACCCATGTGACTCAAAGTCCCACTGTACAATGAGGGTTCGTTCCTCGGTGCTGGATTTGCTCAGATTAATGTGGGAAGAGTCGTTCTAAATGCTCTGAAAAAATGAAAGACAAATATTTAGAAACAGAAGAGTTATGAAGTTTTTTCAGCTGTCAGTGACTTTTGGGCCACACTGTGTAAATGTTCGCTCTTGTTGCTAAAGTTAGCGGGAGCGACTTCGGTTAAAGAAGGACCTGATTTGTCTGTGTTGAATATTCATATCTCTATTAGGGACAAAACAGTGAAAAATGAAATAATTAAACAACTTTTAAAATTGTAGAAAGTCATATTTATATTCTGCAAAGCCCGAGATTCACGAAGCAAAAGTGTTTACAAAGTAACAGTGTTTTTCAGTCGCCTGTGAGTATCATAGCAACCAAAGAGCCAATCAGGAGCGAGGATGTTGAAGGTAATGCCCCTTCCCATCCACGCTTAGCAACGCTGTCAATCAAACCTGTTGCTAACGCCAGCAGAAAGAAGGCACCTGATTTGTCTGTGTTTAATGTTCATATCTTTAGGGACAAAACTGTGAAAAATGAAATAATTAACTGACTTTTAAATCTGTAGAAAGTCGTTTCTTAATCAACAAATGTATTAATCACCGAGGTAATTATCCGACTCAGGCTCTTACCCGTTTTCTTCTTCGTGATCATTTATTTATTTCATTTTCGTTCTCGTTTTTGCTCCGTTTCTACATATGCGACGTAATAATGCACCATTCATCTCCTGCAAAGCCCAGGCGCACAATTATGAACCAAAAGTGTTTACGAAGCAATTACATGGCGACCTTTTTATTTGTTAAAATGCAGTAGCCGCGCAGCTACATGTAATGACTTTGTTTAGCAGAAAAAGCTGATGATAATCTATTTTTCATGGTAATTGCGGCGGCTGCGGCGCCGTTCTTCCCCCCAGAGAGAAAAGTGGCTATAGAGTTTTTAAATGTGTGCTTTGTTAATAGGGTCAGTGTTAGCGCTGTCATTATCCGCATCGCTCTCGACTTAAGCTAATCGCTCCTTACCTGAACGACAAAGGACCCGCGGGAGACGGCGGATATGAGAGGAGACGGCGATTATTATGTTGTAAACGGAGCCCCGGACGCTTCCTGTTCGGATAATTAAAGGAAAGTGAGATGAGCAGAGAGGAAGAGAGGAGGAGAGGGGATGAAATATTCAAAACTATATCCAAATAACTCCACATAAGAAAAAAAATGTACTCAAAATAAGAAAAAAACAAACTTAAAATTAGAAAAAAAAATCAAAATAAACTCAAAATAACTTGAAATAAAAAAAACCTAAAAAAAAAAAAAAAACTAAAAAAAAACTAAAAAATAAAACTAAAAAAAAACCTCAAAATAAAAAATAAAAAAAACACCCCAAAATAACTCAAAAAATTAAAAAAAAATTTAGTCAGAATAAGAACAAAACAACCTTAAAATAACAAAAAAATCTCAATAAACTGAAAATAACTTAAAAACAAAAATAACAAAAAAATAATAAACTAAAAAAAAACCCAAAATAACTCCAAACAAATTAAAAAAAAAAAAAAGTCAAAATAACAAAAAACAAACTTAAAATAACAAAAAAATTCAAATAAACTAAAAAAAAAAAAAAAACTAAAGAAAAAAAACAACCCTCCAAATAGATAAAATATTCAAAACGCAGAGAGACATACAGGTCCGTCCAGCGAGCCGCCGTGAGGCACTCGAAAGGCCCATGCTTCTACTTCCTGTTATGGGACTTGGCACCACATTGATTTTCCACTAGTTGCCGGGGGAACAGTGGCGCCCCCTGAGAAACGGCCTTAATCCTACAAAGTTAAAGCGAACATACATCCAACTGAATAATTTAGTTTGACTGCAAAGACCGATGAAAATAATGAGAATAATGAGCTTTACACGAACCTTTTAAAGCTTTACACTGTTATACACTCGCTCATCGAACCCTCTGATCACGACACAAAACACTTTAAAACCAGGCAGAGTCAAGTGTCTTGACATGTCATCTCCTTTTACCTTTAGTTCAGTCGGGATTGGGCAATTCCAGATTCGCTGAAATGATCCAAATGTTTCTAGAAATGAAGGAGTGTGGAGCTTAAAAACACAGTGGAGCACTTCCTGTATCACCACATGATGACATCACAAGGTGATGTCTTCCTTCCTAACTTCCTTCCCTCCCTCTATCTCTCTCTCTCCCTCCCTTTTCTCTCCCTCTCTCCCTCCCTCTGTCCCTGCACAACGCTAACACAATGCTAACACAACGCTAACACAATACTAACACAATACTAACACAACACTAACACAATGCTAACACAATGCTAACACAATACTAACACAACGCTAACACAATGCTAACACAATACTAACACAACGCTAACACAATGCTAACACAACACTAACACAATACTAACACAACGCTAACACAATACTAACACAATGCTAACACAATGCTAACACAATACTAACACAACACTAACACAATGCTAACACAATGCTAACACAATACTAACACAACGCTAACACAATGCTAACACAATACTAACACAACACTAACACAATGCTAAACACAATGCTAAACACAATACTAACACAACGCTAAACACAATGCTAACACAATACTAACACAACGCTAACACAATGCTAACACAACACTAACACAATACTAACACAACGCTAACACAATACTAACACAATGCTAACACAATGCTAACACAATACTAACACAACACTAACACAATACTAACACAACGCTAACACAATGCTAACACAATACTAACACAACGCTAACACAATACTAACACAATACTAACACAACACTAACACAATACTAACACAACGCTAATACAATACTAACACAACGCTAACACAATGCTAACACAATAATAACACAACACTAACACAATACTAACACAATGCTAACACAACGCTAACACAACGCTAACACAACGCTAGCACAATGCTAACACAACGCTAACACAACGCTAACATAACGCTAACACAACGCTAACACAACGCAAGCACAACGCTAACACAACGCTAACACGACCACTAACACAAATGCTAACACAATGCTAACACAATGCTAACACAATACTAACACAACGCTAACACAACGCTAACACAACGCTAACACAATGCTAACACAACGCTAACACTACGCTAGCACAATACTAACACAATACTAACACAAATCTAACAGACCACAGCATGAGTCCCTGTTTGAGTCTCACAGCGAGCTCGTTGTTAAAGATCTGTCTCTCGGCTGTAATGAGCTGAGGTCAGGTCTGTGGAGCGGGGCTAACGCCGCTGCATCTGTCAAACATGCACTTTTTAATCTCGAGGTGCAACAGCGAACCACAGGTCACCTAATCTCACACATTCAGTTTGTCATTTTACACTTAGCTTTATATTTGCCACACGAGTCACTGACTGTTTATATAAATGGACATAGCTGCTAGCCGCCGTGTTCTAAACAGGAAGTGAACCTGGGCGCACTTGATAAAACTATCGCTCCTCTTTCTGTCCCTGCTGCTGTCAGACTCATGTTGGTCTTAAATGTTCGTATTAACCCTCTACATGATCCTGGGGTTTTTATTTCACGTCTGTGTCTGTAAATCACATATGAACATTAATAACAGACACATCAGGTCCTACTGTCCCCGACGTCGCTCCTGTTAGCGTTAGCAACAGGTTTGATTGACAGTGTTGCTAAGCGCCCGCTCCCTGTTAAACCAGTGGTGTGGGCGGGAAGGGGCGTGACCTTCCACTGCCTCTCTCCTGATTGGCTCTTTGGTTGCTATGATACCCGAGGTCATAACTCCAAACGTGAAACTCGGCTCCAGATTAGCCGCTCTGTTCCAGCCTCGATTCCTTTATAGACAATGATTTGAATAAACTCTTGTGTAAACTCTGAAGCTCATGAATAGACGCGTCACTGTAAGAATTTCCTGTGACGGCTGCTGGCTCAGAATGTCTTATTTATACAATGCTGTGCCGTAGCTGAAAATCACAGTAAAAGCTGGGTTTATGTATCTCGTGAACTGTCAGCCTTCGGGGTCGTACTTGATGTAGTTCCTCTTTATCCAGGAGCTGCTTGCGGAAACAGGTTTCAAAGAACATTTCAACTCCAGAAAGTTTGAATTATGAAGGCGCCGCTCCACAAACCTGCTTATACGCTGCTTTACACCCCGAGTTTTCACCTGCACCTACACTTGTTTTCTCCACATTAGTTTTGCTCTATACATGGGTTTTGACGTCTTGTTTACAGGCGCCATTTTGAGGACTTTGCTGTGCTATGACTGTGCTGTTTTTTATGACTCTGAAACCCACGGATAGTTCTGTGGTTGCATCACTCTCTGCTTCTCAGGCTTGTTTGATGAATCCTCTCGCTCTAAGCACTCAAAAACACACTGTTCTGAATTTCACAAGATTGTTACGTCATAGGTAAAAGTCCAGAAGTCTCCAGAGCTGTTTTAAGTCGTCGTCTGACTTGTTTTAAGCATTGTCACTGTCAAATTGTGTTTGTTATAGCTGCATGTCTCAGGTAGAGTGTAGAAAAATATCGCTAACTCCGATAAAAGACAAATTCAATTCTGTAACTGGACAAAAAGTTGTGGGAGTGAAGATGTTTGGCTGATCATCCAAGACATAAACACAGCGCTAACACGACGCTAACACCAACGTTAACACACACACTAACACAACGCTAACACGACGCTAACACCAACGTTAACGCAAACACTAACACACAACGCTAACACGACGCTAACACAAACGTTAACGCAAACACTAATACAACGCTAAACGCTAACACGACGCTAACACAAACGTTAACGCAAACACTAACACAACGATAACACGACGCTAACACACAAACGTTAACGCAAACACTAACACAACGCTAACACGACGCTAACACAAACGTTAACGCAAACACTAACACAAACGTTAACGCAAACACTAACACAACGCTAACACACGACGCTAACACAAAAACGTTAACGCAAACACTAACACAAACGCTAACACGACGCTAACACAAACGTTAACGCAAACACTAATACAACGCTAACACGACGCTAACACAAACGTTAACGCAAACACTAACACAACGCTAACACGACGCTAACACAAACGTTAACGCAAACACTAACACAACGCTAACACGACGCTAACACAAACGTTAACGCAAACACTAACACAAACGTTAACGCAAACACTAACACAACGCTAACATGACGCTAACACAAACGTTAATGCAAACACTAACGCAAACACTAACACAACGCTAACATGACGCTAACACAAACGTTAACGCAAACACTAACACAACGCTAACACGACGCTAACACCAACGTTAACGCAAACACTAACACAAACACTAACACGACGCTAACACAAACGTTAACGCAAACACTAACACAACGCTAACATGACGCTAACACAAACGTTAACGCAAACACTAACACAAACACTAACACGATGCTAACATAAGCACTAACACGACGCTAACACAAACGTTAACGCAAACAGTAACACTAACACGACGCTAACATAAACGTTAACGCAAACACTAACACAAACACTAACACGACGCTAACACAAACGTTAACGCAAACACTAACACGATGCTAACATAACACTAACACGACGCTAACACAAACGTTAACGCAAACACTAACGTTAACGCAAACACTAACACAAACACTAACATGACGCTAACATAAACACTAACACGACGCTAACACAAACGTTAACGCAAACACTAACACAAACACTAACACGACGCTAACACAAAACGTTAACGCAAACACTAAACACAATGCTAACATGACGCTAACACAAACGTTAACGCAAACACTAACACAAACACTAACACGATGCTAACATAAGCACTAACACGACGCTAACACAAACGTTAACGCAAACAGTAACACTAACACGACGCTAACATAAACGTTAACGCAAACACTAACACAAACACTAACACGACGCTAACACAAACTTTAACGCAAACACTAACACGATGCTAACATAACACTAACACGACGCTAACACAAACGTTAACGCAAACACTAACGTTAACGCAAACACTAACACAAACACTAACATGACGCTAACATAAACACTAACACGACGCTAACACAAACGTTAACGCAAACACTAACACAAACACTAACATGACGTTAACAGAAATACAAACACAACGCTAACACAAAGCTAACATAACGGTAACACAACGTGAACACAATACTAACACAAACGCTAACACAACGCTAACACAGAGCTAACATAACGCTAACACAACCGCTAACACAACACTAACACAACACTAACACAAACACTAACACAACACTAACATGACACTAACACAAGGCTAACACGACGCTAACACAACGCTAACACAACATTAACACAAACGCTAACACAACGCTAACACAAATGTTAACACAGCACTAACACAACGCTAACACAACCGCTAACACAACACTAACACAAACGCTAACACAAACACTAACACAACGCTAACACAAACACTAACACAATGCTAACACAATGCTAATACAACACTAACACAAACTCTAACACAATACCAACACGCTAACACAAACGCTAACACAACCGCTAACACAACACTAACACAAAGGCAAACACTAACACGATGCTAACACGATGCTAATACAACACTAACACAAACTCTAACACAATACCAACACAACGCTAACACAAACGCTGACACAAACGCTAACACGACACTAACACGATGTTAACACAACACTAACACAAACTGTAACACGACGCTAACACGATGCTAATAGCACGCTAACACGACACTAACACGACGCTAACACGACACTAACACGACACTAACACGACGCTAACACGACCCTAACACGATGCTAATACCACGCTAACATGACACTAACACGACGCTAACACGACACTAACACAACGCTAACACGACACTAACACGACACTTACACGATGCTAACACGATGCTAATACCACGCTAACACAACACTAACACGACACTAACACGACACTAACATGACGCTTGGACGATCAGCCAAACGTCTTCACTCCTACAAGTCTCTTCTTCAGCTCTGGTCAGATTCCTGCTGGACACTGCCTTATATCTGTCTGAAGGGGGCGCTAACGACACTGAAGCTAAAAACACCTGTTTGTTTACAGTTTTCCTGTTTGTTGGCTAGGTTTACCGAGCTAGCAAAGGTGCTCAAGAGCATGTTTAAAGGCGACAATAATACAAACAATACATAATACCCATACCATCCATACATCTTGTAGCTGGGTCGCAGGGGCAGTAGTCTAAGCAGGGACTCGCAGACTTCCCTCACCCCAGACATGTCCTCCAGCTCCTCCTAGTGCATAACATTTGTTCTTAAATCCACCATTTCTGGCATTGGTAGGAATTTAAATTAACCAAACGAGCTCCTACTACTACTACAGAATGGCAAACAGATTTTCCAGTTCAGACGGTGCAGATGTGTAGCGTAGCGTTAGCGTTAGCGTTAGCGTTAGCATGAGGTTTGAACGTGATCGTCTCTTTTGTCACACAGAGGACGGGACCTTGGTTATGGAAATGAGAGTCAGCGCAGAGACCTACTGCTCCACAGGGACGAGTACAGTCGCTCAGGATTTATCTCCACGGTTTTACTCCTCTGAACCAGGAATGTTTCACAGTATGGCATTAAATTCATCTAGAATTTATTTTATTTTGGGTGTTTATGTGGTTCAAAAAGTGTGAGTGGGATTATTTTTTTAATCTGTTTATTTTTTGTTGTTTTTTGGGGGTTTTTAGTGCATATTCACCAGAAAAGTTGTTTTCATTTCACGTTTTCATAAACTCTTTGCTTCCATAACACACGAGCTTTTTCAGTTAGATAAATTATTCATGAGGACTTTACATATTTGAACACAACAGTCCCACGACGACACGTCGTTTGAACCGACGCACAGTCAGAAAACACATTTGTACATTAGATTTCGTTCATATTCGTGCTGGTCTTACATCTGTGTGAACTTTGACCACCTCAGCGACGCTTCAGTCCCGTTTCCTTCGGGTTTCTGTTGTCGTGGGGCTGCTGTGTCTGTAGTGCGAGATAAGGCCGTTCAAAGTCCTCCTCCGCTTTCTAATGAAGCCCGGCATCAGAAAGTGTTCGCTAATCAAAGAGCGAGTTTACGTAACAGGAAGTTATGAGGCGCTGTGAACATGAGACGCTCGGTTACAAAGGGACGTGGTGTTTCAGTGATGTAACAGCGGCTTTATGTGACGAGGGGGAGACATTTTATGAGAGTTATTTTCAAAAACCTGACATCTGTAATAATGTGAAGGATGGAAAGCGCCTGGGTTAAATTATACACAAACATTTATTGATTGTCTGGTGATTTTCGGTGGAGGGCAGCGGCCTGGTCGCTGTTTTTTCAAATATAAATCCAAACTTGTGCTGAACCTCGTCATTATGGGCTCTGTTAATCTCAGAGTTTAAAGTACTTTCAGCTGACAACAGTGATGTCTTTGAGATTGAATAATGGCGCCACTTTGTGAAGAAGTATTATCTATTTTCTTTATTCATCCAGACAGATACGACAGTGAACGTTTTGTTTCACTGAGTCGAGAAGTGGACGAAGAGCGAGTGACGCCCCCACAGCTTCAGCTCCAGATGAAGAGGCTAATTTGAAGCTGAGTTCTGATCGTGAGTATCATGGCAACCAAAGAGCCAATCAGGAGCAAGGATGTTGAAGGTGACGCCCCTTTCTGCCCGCACCATTGTTCATATGTTGATTTACAGACACAGACGTGAAATAAAAACCCCAGGATCATGTAGAGGGTTAATACGAACATTTAAGACCAACATGAGTCTGACAGCAGCAGGTACAGACAGAGAGACATGGTTTATCAATATAAAGTGAATTGGAGCCAGAGCCAATGGAGCAGGAAGTGCAACATGATCACTTCCTAAGCTATGTTCATTTATATAAACAGTTTATGGGATAGGCCCAGAGAGATAAAGTTATATGAACATGCATTGTGTTCTGCGTCCTGATTGGCTGAGGGACTGTAGACCATTGTGTTCTGCGTCCTGATTGGCTGAGGGACTGTAGACCATTGTGTTCTGCGTCCTGATGGCTGAGGGACTGTAGACCATTGTGTTCTGCGTCCTGATTGGCTGAGGGACTGTAGACCATTGTGTTCTGCGTCCTGATTGGCTGAGGGACTGTAGACCATTGTGTTCTGCGTCCTGATTGGCTGAGGGACTGTAGACCATTGTGTTCTGCGTCCTGATTGGCTGAGGGACTGTAGACCATTGTGTTCTACGTCCTGATTGGCTGAGGCTCGAATCGATTGTCTCGAAATCCTCCCTCTAATTATAGATCCTGTCCTTAATATAATAAATACCTCATTAGAAAATGGCTCTGTCCCCCAGTCCTTCAAATATGCAGTGATTAAACCACTTCTGAAAAAACCTAATCTTGAACCTGATATTTTAGCCAACTATAGGCCCATCTCTAATCTTCCCTTTGTCTCAAAAATCCTTGAAAAAATTGTAGTTAAGCAGCTTTATCGCCACCTACAGGCTAATAATTTATTTGAAACTTTTCAATCAGGTTTCAGAGCTCACCACAGAAACTGCACTACTTAAAGTCACAAATGACTTGTTATTAGCTGCTGACAATGGACTAGTCTCAGTCCTGGTTCTGTTGGACCTCAGTGCAGTGTTTGAACCATCGACCACAATATTCTACTACAGAGATTAGAATGTGACGTGTCCGAGGGGCAGCCCTCAGCTGGTTTAAATCCCACCTGTCTGATAGTACCAGTTTGTTCATGTAAATCAGAAATTTCAAAACATTTAAATAAAGTCAAAATAACTACAAAAAAACCCCAAAATTAACTCAAAATAAATGAAAAAAAAAGAAAAATGAACTCAAAATATCAAAAAAACAAACTTTAAAAAAACCTAAATAAACTCAAAATAACTAAAAAGAAAAAAATAAAATAAAATAACAAAAAAACCCTCAAAATAACCAAATAAAACCCTAAAAATAAAAAAAACATAAAAACAAACAAAAAAACAAACTAAATAACTAAAAAAAACAACAACCTCAAAACAAAAAAAACAAAAAAACCTGAAAAAATAATAATAAAAAAAAACAAAACAAAACCCAAAAATAAAAAAAATCAAACAAACAAAAAAAAAGGCACCTACGAAGGTTTGAACTTTGAGAGAGTTTAAACGAGAGAGAAATGTGAGAAAATGTTAATGTGTGAGAAAAGTGTATAAAGCGTGAGGTGAGGGGTTTTACAGACAAGACACAAATATAAAGCTGATACTTTGCAGATTTCATCTATTGAAACCCCAACTTTTCCCATTTATAAGATTTATTTCGTTTTAAATGTTTAATCGCTGTGGCGGCTGTGCTGTTTTTCTCGCCGTTTTGAAACGCACTCACACAGGTATTTCTTCTCCTCGACATTCACCTTCACCCGTCAAGATAAACTTCCAGATAAAAGGTCTGAAAAGTAATTAGTTTTGGTGGGTCCTCATTTTCCTGAGTGGCAGAAGTGTTTAGTCAAAGGCATAAACATGTCTGAGAGCTACACATTTGAACTGCCATTAGTCCTGAGCTGTGAAAACACCTGTCAGAGCGAGTTTGAGCTTCACAAAAAGACCTCGACAGCTGCACGGCGGCTCGGAGCGGAGTGTCGGTGAGCGAGGACGGAGCTCGCGGCCGTTTAAAACACATGATTGGGGAGATCCACGGACAGCCTGTAATTACATTCTCTCGGACTTTATTTTGAAGTGGTTCGGAGGAGAAGACGGCAGGAAAAACAAAGTGAAAAGCACAGCCCCCGTGTTTATGTTGTTTGTGGATGACGTTCAGAGTGTGGTGACCTTGGACCATCTGTCGGGGACGTCGAGAAGATGTGAGCTGAAAGAGAAAAGAGAAGACCACACGTCTGTCGTGTGTTTATCCTGTTATGTGCTTGAATAGATGCACTAAAGCACTTCAGGACTCACCAAGCACTTCATCTGATTCAGAAAGACAAACACGAGGAATACAGACTGTGTTCAGTCCTGGTTTAGACCTGGTTTAGACCTGGTTTAGTCCCGGTTTAGTCCCGGTTTAGTCCCGGTTTAGTCCCGGTTTAGACCTCGTTTAGTCTTGGTTTAGTCCTGGTTTAGACCTGGTTTAGTTCAGATTTAGTCCTGGTTTAGTTCAGATTTAGTCCTTGTTTAGTCCTGGTTTAGTCCTGGTTCAGACCTCGTTTAGACCAGGTTCAGACCTCGTTTGGACCTTGTTCAGTGGTTTTACTACTGGTTCAGGACCTTTCTGTGGAGTTTGTTCTTTGTGTCTGAGTGAGTTTCTTCTATCACCTCAAAACCACCCAAACAACACCAAAGGTAAAATCCTCCAGCTGAGGTTCTCCTGGGCCTGAGGTTCTCCTGGGCCTGAGGTTCTCTTGAGCCTGAGGTTCTCTTGAGCCTGAGGTTCTCCTGAGCCTGAGGTTCTCCTGAGCCTGAGGTTCTCCTGAGCCTGAGGTTCTCTTGAGCCTGAGGTTCTCCTGAGCCTGAGGTTCTCTTGAGCCTGAGGTTCTCCTGAGCCTGAGGTTCTCCTGAGCCTGAGGTTCTCCTGAGCCTGAGGTTCTCCTGAGCCTGAGGTTCTCCTGAGCCTGAGGTTCTCTATGCTCTGACGGAGGTATTGAAGGACGGGTCAAATGCAGAGGACACATTTTCCTGCTGGAACAATAAAGACGAACGACCTTAATCTATGTAAAAACTCTCTCTCTGAATCTCTTTGTTCTTCATAATAATAAACGTGATATAAATTTGAAATAACTTTACTTGTTGAACTGCGAGTACTTCCACATCCATCTGCACGGAGCCGACGCAGAGCCGCTCAGACTCAAACCAGATCCGATTCTTTAGGGCTGAGCGAACAGTAAAAACGTGACGACGCTGAGGATACCGGTGGAATCTGTGAGTTATTAAAATGGGATTCCTCCAGTCGCGGGTCCTCCCTGCACTTCACTTTTCAGGCCATAAATCACATTGTTCTGCCTCTTTTCTCCTAAATTTCATCATGTGCTCCTTCCTTAGTCCCTCGTCTGGCCCAATCGATTTGCCGCTCCGTAGCACACACGATTACTTTCCATTGGCCACCATCTCCTCCAGCCTAATTATTCCGAGTTTGCTCCTGTCACTTCGTGTTGGAAAGGACCTTTTAAAAGAGCCTTTGCCATTACGAGACGCGGGATTTGATTTGGTTCACATCGAGTTTACCCGTTTCTGATGTGTAGAGATTGGAAGTCTTGGGCGAGGCATTTACGGGAGATTGGTGCGAAATGAATGTCATATTTTTAGCCTCCTGTTTGTATGTTTTACTAAAGCACGAAACAAGCTCGAAAACAGGAAGTACGTTGGTTTATGAGTGTAATATGGGCCTTTTAAACAGTGTAATATGGGCCTTTAAACAGTGTAATATGGGCCTTTAAACAGTGTAATATGGGCCTTTAAACAGTGTAATATGGGCCTTTAAACGGTGTAATATGGGCCTTTAAACGGTGTAATATGGGCCTTTAAACGGTGTAATATGGGCCTTTAAACGGTGTAATATGGGCCTTTAAACGGTGTAATATGGGCCTTTAAACGGTGTAATATGGGCCTTTAAACGGTGTAATATGGGCCTTTAAACGGTGTAATATGGGCCTTTAAACAGTGTAATATGGGCCTTTAAACAGTGTAATATGGGCCTTTAAACAGTGTAATATGGGCCTTTAAACAGTGTAATATGGGCCTTTAAACAGTGTAATATGGGCCTTTAAACAGTGTAATATGGGCCTTTAAACAGTGTAATATGGGGCCTTTAAACAGTGTAATATGGGCCTTTAAACAGTGTAATATGGCTTTTAAACAGTGTAATATGGGCCTTTAAACAGTGTAATATGGGCCTTTAAACAGTGTAATATGGGCCTTTAAACAGTGTAATATGGGCCTTTAAACAGTGTAATATGGGCCTTTAAACAGTGTAATATGGGCCTTTAAACAGTGTAATATGGGCCTTTAAACAGTGTAATACGGGCCCTTTAAACAGTGTAATACGGGGCCTTTAAACAGTGTAATACGGGGCCTTTAAACAGTGTAATATGGGCCTTTAAACAGTGTAATATGGGGCCTTTAAACACAGGGCCTTTAAACAGTATGGGCCTTTAAACAGTGTAATATGGGCCTTTAAAACAGTGTAATATGGGCCTTTAAACAGTGTAATATGGGTCTTTAAACAGTGTAATATGGGGCCTTTAAACAGTGTAATATGGGGCCTTTAAACACAGTGTAATATGGGGCCTTTAAACAGTGTAATATGGGCCTTTAAACAGTGTAATATGGGCCTTTAAACAGTGTAATATGGGTCTTTAAACAGTGTAATATGGGCCTTTAAACAGTGTAATATGGGCCTTTAAACAGTGTAATATGGGCCTTTATACAGTGTAATATGGGCCTTTAAACAGTGTAATATGGGCCTTTAAATAGTGTAATATGGGCCTTTAAACAGTGTAATATGGCCCTTTAAACAGTGTAATATGGGCCCTTTAAACAGTGTAATATGGTCCTTTAAACTGTGTAATATGGGCCTTTAAACCGTGTAATATGGTCCTTTAAACAGTGTAATATGGGCCTTTAAACAGTGTAATATGGACCTTTAAACAGTGTAATATGGGCCTTTAAACAGTGTAATATGAGCCTTTAAACAGTGTAATATGGGCCTTTAAACAGTGGGCCTTTAATGGTAATATGGGCCTTTAAACAGTGTAATATGGGCCCTTTAAACAGTGTAATATGGGCCTTTAAACAGTGTGATATGGGCCTTTAAACAGTGTGATATGGGCCTTTAAACAGTGTAATATGGGCCCTTTAAACAGTGTAATATGGGCCTTTAAACAGTGTAATTTGGGCCTTTAAACAGTGTAATATGGGTCTTTAAACAGTGTAATATGGGCCTTTAAACAGTGTAATATGGGCCCTTTAAACAGTGTAATATGGGCCCTTTAAACAGTGTAATATGGGCCTTTAAACAGTGTAATATGGGCCTTTAAACAGTGTAATATGGGCCTTTAAACAGTGTGATATGGGCCTTTAAACAGTGTAATATGGGCCTTTAAACAGTGTAATATGGGCCTTTAAACAGTGTAATATGGGCCTTTAAACAGTGTAATATGGGCCTTTAAACAGTGTAATATGGGCCTTTAAACATTATAACATGGGCCTTTAAACAGTGTAATATGGGCCTTTAAACAGTGTAATATGGGCCTTTAAACAGTGTAATATGGGCCTTTAAACAGTGTAATATGGGCCTTTAAACAGTGTAATATGGGCCTTTAAACAGTGTAATATGGGCCGTTAAACAGTGTAATATGGGCCTTTAAACAGTGTAATATGGGCCTTTAAACAGTGTAATATGGGCCTTTAAACAGTGTAATATGGGCCTTTAAACAGTGTAATATGGGCCCTTTAAACAGTGTAATATGGGCCTTTAAACAGTGTAATATGGGCCTTTTAAACAGTGTAATATGGGCCTTTAAACAGTGTAATATGGGCCTTTAAACAGTGTAATATGGGCCCTTTAAACAGTGTAATATGGGCCTTTTAAAACAGTGTAATATGGGCCTTTAAACGGTGTAATATGGGCCCTTTAAACAGTGTAATATGGGCCTTTAAACGTGTGTAATATGGGCCTTTAAAACAGTGTAAATATGGGCCTTTAAAAACGGTGTAATATGGGCCTTTAAACGGTGTAATATGGGCCTTTAAACGGTGTAATATGGGCCTTTAACGGTGTAAAATGGGCCTTTAAACAGTGTAATATGGGCCTTTAAACAGTGTAATATGGGCCTTTAAACAGTGTAATATGGGCCTTTAAACAGTGTAATATGGGCCTTTAAACAGTGTAATATGGGCCTTTAAACAGTGTAATATGGGCCTTTAAACAGTGTAATATGGGCCTTTAAACAGTGTAATATGGGCCTTTAAACATTATAACATGGGCCTTTAAACAGTGTAATATGGGCCTTTAAACAGTGTAATATGGGCCTTTAAACAGTGTAATATGGGCCCTTTAAACAGTGTAATATGGGCCTTTAAACAGTGTAATATGGGCCTTTAAACAGTGTAATATGGGCCCTTTAAACAGTGTAATATGGGCCTTTAAACAGTGTAATATGGGCCTTTAAACAGTGTAATATGGGCCTTTAAACAGTGTAATATGGGCCTTTAAACAGTGTAATATGGGCCCTTTAAACAGTGTAATATGGGCCTTTAAACAGTGTAATATGGGCCCTTTAAACAGTGTAATATGGCCTTTAAACAGTGTATATGGGCCTTTAAACAGTGTAATATGGGCCCTTTAAACAGTGTAATATGGGCCTTTAAAACAGTGTAATATGGGCCTTTAAACGGTGTAATATGGGCCCTTTAAACAGTGTAATATGGGCCTTTAAACGGTGTAATATGGGCCTTTAAACGGTGTAATATGGGCCTTTAAACGGTGTAATATGGGCCTTTAAACGGTGTAATATGGGCCTTTAAACAGTGTAATATGGGCCTTTAAACGGTGTAATATGGGCCTTTAAACAGTGTAAAATGGGCCTTTAAACAGTGTAATATGGGCCTTTAAACAGTGTAATATGGGCCTTTAAACAGTGTAATATGGGCCTTTAAACAGTGTAATATGGGCCTTTAAATAGTGTAATATGGGCCTTTAAACAGTGTAATATGGGCCTTTAAACAGTGTAATATGGGCCTTTAAATAGTGTAATATGGGCCTTTAAACAGTGTAATATGGGCCTTTAAACAGTGTAATATGGGCCGTACACCCTGGACATGATCATTTGTGGTATTATTTATTTGATTATACTGTATATTTTTATCTGCTCTCTTCATCTCATTATTTATCTATTTTATACCTAATTTTCTGAAAAGTTCTCTTTGTTTCCTTTGTTTGCTTTGGGTCTTATGATGGAGGAAAAGTTGATGTTGATGGATGTCTTTCCTGACTTTTTATTCCAGTTGACAGATTTAACTTAGGCTTTTATCATGTTTAACCCTGGAGAACTCAATTAAAAAAAAATCAAAAAGCCCAGAGTGCCACTTCTGGCCCCTGTATAGAGACACCTAGTGGATGAAAACTGAACTAAAATTAGCCAGAGTGATAAACAAAATTGTCTTCTCAGTTTTTTTTGTTTTTTTTTTGTTAATCTTTTGAGTATTAGCTTGCAGAATGTTTAGAAGTACGTTTTATATTCTTTTGGGATAACTTAGCGAGCCCAATGGGTCAAATTTGGCCCTGATCCTAAATTAGGGAATAACGGGTTAAAATTTAAAGTGTTCAGTGAACTTATAGCACTATTTAATGCAATGTTCATAATTTTCCAAAGAAGAAAAAGATTCTTTGGTTCTCCAGGGTTGAGAATGTTCCATATTATGGCATTAAACATACATTAATGTTTTTTACTACAGTGAGTGGGGTCATTTCTCCACAGATCTGACCTGGTGACATCCTCCTCTTCGAGCAAAGACAAAGCAGGTGATGGAGTCTTTATCAGAAAAAGTGACGTAGTGCAGCTTAAAACACGAGTAAATGAAAATGGCTCTTTTAAAATGTCACTATCACAATGATTTAAATACCATCTAATGCTCAGATTTTTCAGATTTTGTAATGGGAAAATTATTCATTTCGTTTCGTAGTGTTTGAGTACTTCACAAAAAATCCAATTAAACTCCAAGTGGATTTGTGAAACAGCTGGTGCCATCTCCAGATTGTCATTTTGAAAAACACATTATTTATCTTGAATCTGATAGAGGACATCCGAGGTAAACCGTGTCCTCCACCGCTGTCCCTGTCTTTTTTCCCATCAGGCTTTGCTCCTGCTGCACTGGGAGCTCAGAGCTATTATGTGCTGTGTCCGTGGCCCCCGGCGGACCGCGTGGGTTAATTGGTTCTTGGCCCCAAAGTAAAACTCAAGGCTCCGGGACAATTGCAGTGCTTTCGGCGCTCGGAGCCTCTCCCACACAAGGACTTTGTATTGTCAAACACGGCTGCGTCCCACTTTGGCTTAAACCTTGACATGACAATATGGGCCGTTTTTCTATAGGAGCAACACAATGCTCTGAATAACAAGTATGGAAGTGTGGATACTGTCAAACATCATCTTTTAGCTCTGTGAGGGAGTCTGCGCTAACGCTACAGTGACAGGCATATTTTAAGAGCACAACATACGACACGTGTTTCGAAAAACTTCAGTTTCAGACGTGAGGAGCTAAAATAGTGACTGTGACGGTTGTTCCACAGACCAATCATTTAATGCAGATGGAGCAGAGAGTTCACGGGTCTGGTCCATAGACGGTTTATATAAATGGACGCAGCTAACCCGCTAACCGCCGTGTTCCAAACAGGAAGTGATAATGGTGGACTTCCTGCTCCATCGACTCGGCTTCAATTCACTTTACTTTGAAAAATTGACGCTTCTCTCTGTCCCTGCTGCTGTCAAACTCGTCCTTTTGGTTTTAAATGTTCGTGTTAACCCTCTATATGATCCTGGGGTTATTTTTTTCAGTTATTTTGTTTTGTTTTTTTTCTTTTTAGATATTTTGAGTTGTATTTTTTATTTGTTTTTTTTAGTTATTATTATAACTAAATAACTTATATATATATATATTATTATTTTTATTATTATTATTATTATTTGTTTTGTTATTATTATTAATGTATTTTTTGTTATTTTCAGTTTATTTTGAGTTTATTTAGATTTTTTTGTTATTTTAAGTTAGTTTTTTGTTATTTTCAGTTCATTTTTTATTTTCTGAGTTATTTCGAGTTTTTGGGTTTTTTTCGTTTTGGATTTTTTTTTTCAAATATATATTTATTTATCTATTTTTTGTTATTTTGAGTTTATTTTTTGTCTTTAGAAAAACTGTCCCCTTCTTTCCTCAACGTCGCTCCTGTTAGCGTTAGCAAAAGGTTTGATTGACAGCGTTGCTAAGCGCTGGGTCCCTGTTAAACCAGTGGTGTGGGCGGGAAGGGGCGTGACCTTCAACAGCCTCGCTCCTGATTGGCTCTTTGGTTTTTGATTTGCTTAGATGCTCACCGTCAATATTCCAAATCTGAAACTTGGCTGTAAGTTGCTGTTTTAACTGTTAGAGTCAACGAGCTTCATCTGGAGCTGACGCTGTGGCCGGTTCATTTCTTTATCGTCTGTGATCTTGTCACGAACAGAAATGATCAACATTTATTTACCTTGTGGATATTTCAGCAGATCCTGTCGCTTAAATATGTGTAAACACAGTGATGAAGACAGTTACTGTGATGCTAAGCTAACTGCGCCTCAGGTTTAAATGACATCTGTGCTGCATCTGTGTCAGTGGCGCCGCTTCAGCAGATGGTGGCGCTGGCACGAGGCCAAGTCCTCACGTCTGCACACGGCACTTTGGTGTTTACACGATGTAATTAAATGTGAAATAGTGTATGTGCGACACGCGGTTCAGTGTTTTAGTCCATGTTAATGTAAACGTGAGTCAGACGTGTGTGTGATAAAGACCTGCACACGCCGCGTGTAGCGCCGCTCACTCCGACCTGCACGTGACCAGTCTGGATCAGAGCGTCCAGGTTCTCACAGAAAACTCGAACGAGCAACTCGACGCCACAAAAAGACGCTAAAAACACAAGCAGCTGTGGTTAAACGTGTGGCTGAACAGACGCTGATGAAACATGTTTTTAATCACATATTAATCTCACTAAATGTGCACAAACTTTCAACTAAAACATCACCACAGGGAGTAAAATGTTCTGGTTCATGAGCGATTCAGCTCCGCCCACTCCACAGAGCCGCCCTGTGATTGGCCCAACGCTTCCAATCCACCAGGACAAAACATTTTATAATGACTCCTCCTGAATTAGCCTTAACTGTGCTAACAAGCAGCAGATTGTCCGTTTATAACCACCAGGGGGCTCCGGACTTTTTCCTCCCGTGAGCCACGTTTACATAACGACGACGCCAGAGAGATACTCGCTTTAGTGGAAAAAACTGAAGAAACTGAGTAAATATTAGTGCCACGGCCTTAGATGAAAACAGTTTGATGCTGATAAAATATAAACCACGTGTCAAACTCAAGGCCCAAGGGCCAAATGTGGCCCTCCACATCGTTTTATGTGGCCCCGACAGGGTGAATTAAAAGGTCTGATGGTCTTAAAATGTCATTTTATCAGGAGATACTCAGTTACTCAGACATATTCCATATTCCTGCCATGCCAAACGTCGTCGCTACAACAACAGGATTACACAGATTTTTGTTCATTAGTAATTAAGTATTAGTTCATGCTTTATTAAGGTGTATTAAGGTGTAGTTATTGCAAAAGTGAGATATGAGTGTGAGAAAATGGCTGGAGTGAGAGAGTTTAAGAACACAGCTGAGTTTCGTGTTGTAAATATGTAAAACGGAGAGAAAAAAAAGCAGAGATCCGGAGATTGCACTGGAAACGTCGCCCCCTGCTGGTGCTCGAGCGCATGACGGATGTGCGGAGTTGTGTATTCAGAGTGTGACGGTGGAACGTGAGCGGAGTAAAGAGGCAGAGACACGAGTGTTCTGCAGATAAACCCGATCGAAAAAAGTCCAAATGTAAAAATACAAGATCTAAAAACCTGAAAGAAGAAGAAAATCTGACATTTTTACCTCTGCAGATGTGTAACTTTAAATATATGTGTCTGTTTAAAGCTGCACTATGGAACTTTTACAGTGACCTGCTTGTGTCCATGGAGATGTCACTGCCTCGTCCGACATGTTCCGCACTACGACTTTAAACTTTCATAAGCTGTTTGTTCAGAGCAGCTGTTTTTGTGCCATTTTTGTGGATTTTGGTGAGAAGAAAATGAAGAGTTTGAATTTAAACATGAGAAAGAAACAAAACAGAACGAAAAGAACAAAGAAAGAAGAGAACAGTCCTGGTTTAGTCCTGGTTTAGTCCCGGTTTAGACCTGGTTTAGTCCTGGTTTAGTCCCGGTTTAGATCCGGTT
The DNA here is from genome assembly GCA_019594935.1 of Periophthalmus modestus. Lineage (NCBI taxonomy): Eukaryota > Metazoa > Chordata > Actinopteri > Gobiiformes > Gobiidae > Periophthalmus > Periophthalmus modestus. The sequence continues at coordinate 1,184,951 of JAIEZT010001243.1, forward strand.
TAGTCCTGGTTTAGACCTGGTTTAGTCTCGGTTTAGATCCGGTTTAGTCCCGGTTTAGACCCGGTTTAGTCCTGGTTTAGTCCCGGTTTAGACCCGGTTTAGTCCCGGTTTAGTCTCGGTTTAGATCCGGTTTAGTCCTGGTTTAGACCCGGTTTAGACCCGGTTTAGTCCCGGTTTAGTCTCGGTTTAGATCCGGTTTAGTCCTGGTTTAGACCTGGTTTAGTCTCGGTTTAGATCCGGTTTAGTCCCGGTTTAGACCCGGTTTAGTCCTGGTTTAGTCCCGGTTTAGACCCGGTTTAGTCCTGGTTTAGTCCCGGTTTAGACCCGGTTTAGTCCCGGTTTAGTCTCGGTTTAGATCCGGTTTAGTCCTGGTTTAGACCTGGTTTAGTCTCGGTTTAGATCCGGTTTAGTCCCGGTTTAGACCCGGTTTAGTCCTGGTTTAGTCCCGGTTTAGTCCCGGTTTAATCCCGGTTTAGACCCGGTTTAGTCCCGGTTTAATCCCGGTTTAGACCCGGTTTAGTCTCGGTTTAGTCTCGGTTTAGATCCGGTTTAGTCCCGGTTTAGACCCGGTTTAGACCCGGTTGAGTCCTGGTTTAGTCCCGGTTTAGTCCCGGTTTAGACCCAGTTTAGTCCCGGTTTAGTCCCGGTTTAGACCCGGTTTAGTCCCGGTTTAGTCTCGGTTTAGACCCGGTTTAGTCTCGGTTTAGATCCGGTTTAGTCTCGGTTTAGATCCGGTTTAGTCCCGGTTTAGACCCGGTTTAGTCGCGGTTTAGTCTCGGTTTAGACCCGGTTTAGTCTCGGTTTAGACCCGGTTTAGTCCTGGTTTAGTCCTGTTTTACTCCTGGTTTGGTCCTGGTTTAGTCCTGGTTTAGTCCCGGTTTAGTCCCGGTTTAGTCCCGGTTTAGTCCTGTTCTTGGATTGATCTTTAACTCTTTATTTTGAATTCACTCGTTTTCATCGTCTCGTTCTTCTTCTTCTTCTTTTTCTTCATCAGGTTGAGCAGCTCGTTTCGGTGACGAGCTTTTCTCTGTCTTTGTTGCCATGACGTTCACGGCGACGTCAGCTCTAAATTCGCCCCATAATCATTGGTTTCGTGGTTCGATTCCACACTTCCTCTTCTCCACCTGACCCGCAGCAGTAGAGTAGTATGTGACAGCGCACACAGCTGACGTGTGTCCTCTGTCTGTGTGTTTCTCGTTCTTTGTTGGTCTCTTCTCTGCTCATCAAATATTCATCGGGCAGAACGAGATTATCATTTCAAGCGACCAAACCGACTCTGGCTCCTCGTCGTGTCGAGTCTTATCTCTGCGTCCGGATGTTTCTCCATTTTAGGCTCATTTTAGATATTTCCCCATTGTTCAAAAAAACTCTTTGTCTTGTGCCGCGTCGCTAATTTATTCACTCATTATTCAGGCTGTGAACGTTTTAAAGCTGCACTATGGAACTTTTACCGTGACACCTGCTCGTGTCCATGGAGATGTCACTGCCTCGTCCGACATGTTCCACACTACGACTTTAAACTCAAACTGTTCAGAGCAGCTGTTTTTGAGGATTTTGGTGAGAAGAAAATGAAGAGTTTGAGTTTAAACATGAGAAAGAAACAAAACAGAACGAAAAGAACAAAGAAAGAAGAGAAAAGTCCTGGTTTAGTCCTGGTTTAGTCCTGGTTTAGTCCTGGTTTAGTCCTGGTTTAGTCCTGGTTTAGTCCTGGTTTAGTCCCGGTTTAGTCCCGGTTTAGTCCTGGTTTAGACCCGGTTCAGTCCTGGTTTAGTCCTGGTTTAGACCCGGTTTAGTCCTGGTTTAGACCTGGTTTAGTCCTGGTTTAGTCCTGGTTTAGTCCTGGTTTAGACCCGGTTCAGTCCTGGTTTAGTCCTGGTTTAGACCCGGTTTAGTCCTGGTTTAGACCTGGTTTAGTCCTGGTTTAGTCCTGGTTTAGTCCTGTTCTAGTCCCGGTTTAGTCCTGGTTTAGTCCTGTTCTAGTCCCGGTTTAGTCCTGGTTTAGTCCTGGTTTAGTCCTGGTTTAGTCCTGTTCTAGTCCCGGTTTAGTCCTGGTTTAGTCCTGTTCTAGTCCCGGTTTAGTCCTGGTTTAGACCTGGTTTAGTCCTGGTTTAGTCCTGTTCTAGACCTGGTTTAGTCCTGGTTTGGACCCGGTTAAGTCCTGGTTTAGACCTGGTTTAGTCCTGGTTTAGTCCTGTTATAGTCCTGGTTTAGTCCTGGTTTAGACCCGGTTTAGTCCTGGTTTAGACCTGGTTTAGTCCTGGTTTAGTCCTGGTTTAGTCCTGGTTTAGTCCTGTTCTAGTCCCGGTTTAGTCCTGGTTTAGTCCTGGTTTAGTCCTGGTTTAGTCCTGTTCTAGTCCGGGTTTAGTCCTGGTTTAGTCCTGTTCTAGTCCCGGTTTAGTCCTGGTTTAGTCCTGTTATAGTCCTGTTATAGTCCTGGTTTAGACCTGGTTTAGTCCTGTTCTAGACCTGGTTTAGTCCTGGTTTAGTCCTGGTTTAGTCCTGTTCTAGTCCTGGTTTAGACCTGGTTTAGTCCTGTTATAGTCCTGGTTTTGTCCTGGTTTTGTCCTTGTTTAGTCCTGGTTTAGTCCTGGTTTAGTCCTGGTTTAGTGCTGTTCTAGTCCTGCTTTAGTCTTGGTTTAGTCCTGGTTTAGTCCTGTTATAGTCCTGGTTTAGTCCTGGTTTAGACCTGGTTTAGTCCTGGTTTAGTCCTGGTTTAGTCCTGTTCTAGACCTGGTTTAGTCCTGGTTTAGTCCTGGTTTGGTCCTGTTCTAGTCCTGGTTTAGTCCTGGTTTAGTCCTGGTTTAGACCTGGTTTAGTCCTGGTTTAGTCCTGGTTTAGTCCTGGTTTAGACCTGGTTTAGTCCTGGTTTAGTCCTGGTTTAGTCCTGTTCTAGTCCTGGTTTAGACCTGGTTTAGTCCTGGTTTAGTCCTGGTTTAGTCCTGTTATAGTCCTGTTCTAGTCCCGGTTTAGTCCTGGTTTAGTCCTGTTCTAGACCTGGTTTAGTCCTGGTTTAGTCCTGTTCTAGACCTGGTTTAGTCCTGGTTTAGACCCAGTTAAGTCCTGGTTTAGAACTGGTTTAGTCCTGGTTTAGTCCTGGTTTAGTCCTGTTATAGTCCTGGTTTAGTCCTGGTTTAGTCCTGTTATAGTCCTGGTTTAGTCCTGGTTTAGTCCTGCTTTAGTCCTGGTTTAGTCCTGTTATAGTCCTGTTCTAGTCCCGGTTTAGTCCTGTTATAGTCCTGGTTTAGACCTGGTTTAGTCCTGCTTTAGTCCTGGTTTAGTCCTGTTATAGTCCTGTTCTAGTCCCGGTTTAGTCCTGTTATAGTCCTGGTTTAGACCTGGTTTAGTCCTGCTTTAGTCCTGGTTTAGTCCTGTTTATAGTCCTGTTCTAGTCCCGGTTTAGTCCTGTTATAGTCCTGGTTTAGACCTGGTTTAGTCCTGCTTTAGTCCTGGTTTAGTCCTGTTATAGTCCTGTTCTAGTCCCGGTTTTAGTCCCTGTTATAGTCCTGGTTTAGACCTGGTTTAGTCCTGCTTTAGTCCTGGTTTAGTCCTGTTATAGTCCTGTTCTAGTCCCGGTTTAGTCCTGTTATAGTCCTGGTTTAGACCTGGTTTAGTCCTGCTTTAGTCCTGGTTTAGTCCTGTTATAGTCCTGTTCTAGTCCCGGTTAGTCCTGTTATAGTCCTGGTTTAGACCTGGTTTAGTCCTGCTTTAGTCCTGGTTTAGTCCTGTTATAGTCCTGTTCTAGTCCCGGTTTAGTCCTGTTATAGTCCTGGTTTAGACCTGGTTTAGTCCTGCTTTAGTCCTGGTTTAGTCCTGTTATAGTCCTGTTCTAGTCCCGGTTTTAGTCCTGTTATAGTCCTGGTTTAGACCTGGTTTAGTCCTGCTTTAGTCCTGGTTTAGTCCTGTTATAGTCCTGGTTCTAGTCCCGGTTTAGTCCTGTTATAGTCCTGGTTTAGACCTGGTTTAGTCCTGCTTTAGTCCTGGTTTAGTCCTGTTATAGTCCTGTTCTAGTCCCGGTTTAGTCCTGTTATAGTCCTGGTTTAGACCTGGTTTAGTCCTGCTTTAGTCCTGGGTTTAGTCCTGTTATAGTCCTGTTTCTAGTCCCCCGTTTTAGTCCTGTTATAGTCCTGGTTTAGACCTGGTTTAGTCCTGCTTTAGTCCTGGTTTAGTCTGTTATAGTCCTGTTCTAGTCCCGGTTTTAGTCCTGTTATAGTCCTGGTTTAGACCTGGTTTAGTCCTGCTTTAGTCCTGGTTTAGTCCTGTTATAGTCCTGTTCTAGTCCCGGTTTAGTCCTGTTATAGTCCTGGTTTAGACCTGGTTTAGTCCTGCTTTAGTCCTGGTTTAGTCCTGTTATAGTCCTGTTCTAGTCCCGGTTTAGTCCTGTTATAGTCCTGGTTTAGACCTGGTTTAGTCCTGCTTTAGTCCTGGTTTAGTCCTGTTATAGTCCTGTTCTAGTCCCGGTTTAGTCCCTGTTATAGTCCTGGTTTAGACCTGGTTTAGTCCTGCTTTAGTCCTGGTTTAGTCCTGTTATAGTCCTGTTCTAGTCCCGGTTTAGTCCTGTTATAGTCCTGGTTTAGACCTGGTTTAGTCCTGCTTTAGTCCTGGTTTAGTCCTGTTATAGTCCTGTTCTAGTCCCGGTTTAGTCCTGTTATAGTCCTGTTCTAGTCCCGGTTTAGATCTGACTCTGAGATGTTCCGTGTTGCTCCTTTAAGAGAGAAAAGCAGCACAGACCTGTTCTCACTCGTGGACCAGAACCTCGGAGATAATTGCGGCTAATGAGGAAATAGCAGAGTGGAAATCCGCCTCTGCAGCTGATCAGAGTCATTACCGTGATGGCGGCGGCGGCGGCGGCGGCGGCGGCGGCGAGTTCAGGTCACATCCGTCTGCAGCAGGACGCTGAGGGTCAGAAAACAGCAGCAGAGGCTTTTACTCTCGGAAAACACTTTAATACGGAAATTGGCTCAAATAAACCTTTTAAAATCAAACCGCAGCATAATGAGGTTCTGTGCAGAGAGAAGAGAACAGGCCCCGGACCCAGGGTCAGAGGTCACGGCGGAAACCAGGTCTAAACCGGGTCTAAACCAGGTCTAAACCGGGTCTAAACCAGGACTAAACCAGGACTAAACCAGGACTAAACCAGGTCTAAACCAGGTCTAAACCAGGTCTAAACCGGGACTAAACCGGGACTAAACCGGGTCTAAACCAGGACTAAACCAGGACTGAACCAGGACTGAACCAGGACTAAACCAGGACTAAACCGGGTCTAAACCAGGACTAAACCAGGTCTAAACCAGGACTAAACCAGGACTAAACCAGGACTAAACCGGGTCTAAACCAGGTCTAAACCAGGACTAAATCAGGTCTAAACCGGGTCTAAACCAGGACTAAACCAGGACTAAACCAGGACTAAACTTCAGGTCTGTTTGTGGTGAGTAAATTATAACAGATCATATAATAGTTTAATATTGTCTCTTTAACTCGATTTCATATCGTTTTTAGAGACTGAGACACATTCAAACCTGTGGAGGAATTTTCACCGTGTTTCACTCCAAACTCGAGCGTGAAGTTGGAGTTGTGGGTCTGATTCCTGCTGGTTTTCAGTTGAGTTGTGGGTCTGATTCTTTGAGCTTTTCGTTTGAGTTGTGGGTCTGATTCCCGGTGCTTTTCGGTGGAGTTGTGGGTCTGATTCTTTGAGCTTTTCGTTTGAGTTGTGGGTCTGATTCTTTGAGCTTTTCGGTGGAGTTGTGGGTCTGATTCTTGGTGCTTCTCGGTGGAGTTGTGGGTCTGATTCTTGGTGCTTCTCGGTGGAGTTGTGGGTCTGATTCTTGGTGCTTTTCAGTGGAGTTGTGGGTCTGATTCTTTGTGCTTTTCGGTGGAGTTGTGGGTCTGATTCCCGGTGCTTTTCGGTGGAGTTGTGGGTCTGATTCTTTGAGCTTTCCGGTGGAGTTGTGGGTCTGATTCTTTGTGCTTTCCGGTGGAGTTGTGGGTCTGATTCTTGGTGGTTTTCGGTGGAGTTGTGAGTCTGATTCCCGGTGCTTTTCGGTGGAGTTGTGGGTCTGATTCTTTGTGCTTTTCGGTGGAGTTGTGGGTCTGATTCTCTGTGCTTTTCGGTGGAGTTGTGGGTCTGATTCTTGGTGCTTTTCGGTGGAGTTGTGGGTCTGATTCTTTGAGCTTTCCGGTGGAGTTGTGGGTCTGATTCTTTGTGCTTTCCGGTGGAGTTGTGGGTCTGATTCTTGGTGGTTTTCGGTGGAGTTGTGAGTCTGATTCCCGGTGCTTTTCGGTGGAGTTGTGGGTCTGATTCCCGGTGGTTTTCGGGGAGGCTGTGAGGAGCTGTCTGGAGCTCGTCAAACCTTCGCTCTTTGTCTGTTTTTCAGTGACGTTTTCCAGACTTGACGACGGCGCTGCCTCCAAACGGGAGAATGTTTCTTGGAAAAAGAGACGAACGCCAACACGCTGCTCCCTCAAGATCCCGAGGAAGTGACGGGAAAGTTTAAACTCCCCAAAACTTTTGTGCGAGGTTCTGTCATTAAGGCTCTGTGGATTTGTGGGGAATTTATGAAGTGGGAAAAAGAGAAAACGACTCCAAGGTTAAAGCGATAAAAGTCAATATTTGGTATAATGTGGTTTTGATAGATGGGTCTAGTTTATGTCCTTCAGAAGTTGGCAGCGTGGATTCGGTTTGGGACAGTGGGGAGCAATAAGACCGACGCTCAAACTGGACTTTATGTTCCCCAGTATGGCATTAAAACGGTCCCCATGGAGACAGAGGTGATGTCGCCGAGTTACAGGTCAGGACTGTGAGGAAGTGAGGCCGTCCACAGTGAGAACGGAGCTTTTCTGAGGGATTTTTGAGTTAAACCAACAAAAAACTATAGTTGAATAAAAAAAAACTGCACCTTTCCTCACAGAAAAGTTACACAGTGCTACTTTAAACTGTCCAATGACTTTTATTAATGCTCTTCAATGATCAGCACAAGATCTCAGGTAAAAATAAATACATAAATGAATAAATAAATAAATAAATACATAAATGAATAAATAAATAAATAAATACATGAATGAATGAATAAATATATAAATACATAAAAATATAAAAACGTACATAAAAAAATAAATAAATATCTGTTCAGCAAAATGTGATTTGCACGTGACCTATATTTTAAAAAGTGCTGATTTTTTCATGTTTTAGTTGCTGCAGGGTTGCCAGGTATGCATTTTTCCAGCATTTCTTTTCAGAGCTTTTAAGAACATGCTGATTTTAGAGTAAACCTGTTGATATTCCTCAGTTTTGGTGAGGTTCAAAGCATCAGTGCTCTGTGGACGTTGTATTTGCTGAATATGTTCTTGAGCCGACGTGGTGGCAGCAGGTCCGAGCTCAGTGTCTCAGAGAAGCAGCCACAGAACCAGACTTCTCTCGCTGTAGAACTGAGAGGTTCAGGATCGTTCTTTCCTGCTGCTGTAAGACTCTATAACAGCTCGTGTTAATCTGGTGAACTTCATTATATTTATTATCTTTGTACTGTTTGTGATTTTATACCTGTGCAATTTATGTTATGTCTCTGTTTTTATTTTTTGCTGCTGGACACATGAATTTCCCTGGTCTGGGATTAATAAAGTATTTATCTATCTATCTCTTTGGAGAGAAAAGGGCGGGGCTTTGTCATCCGTGGAGCGAAACTTTCATAAACGCTGTGGAAAATGAACAGTTTTGCATCCACTCTTGTGCAGGTCGGGTCAGTGAAACCTGGTGATTCTGGTTAAATGTGTGATCTCATTCTGGATCTGAACATGTCGTTATAATTAAACTATGAAACTATGTGTTTTGTTTAGCTGTCTAAATCAGGACTAAACCAGGTCTAAATCAGGACTAAATCAGTGTCATAATGTGGGTGTGAGGTGGACCAAAGATGTGGGACTCGGGGCAAGTTTAACGGTGTTTATTTACAGAACAAGACACAACAGGTGACGGGAGAACATACGAGGAGCTGGGTGCAGGTCAGGGTGCAGAGGTGCAGGGAACGATGAGACAAGAGCCGGTACCGGGAGACAGGGTCGGAGACACAGGCAGGACACGGGCAGGAAGCACAGCAGAGACACGAGGACAGAGATGTGAGCAGCACGAAGACACACGGTGAAAATCAGCAGACGACCTGGCAGAGAGAGCTGGGTCCTGGCTCCTTTTATCCTCCTGCAGGTGTGTTAATTGCCCTGATGAGCTGCAGGTGCGTGTGGGAGGAGCCAGGGCTCCGCCCAGCTCTGGAGTCAGGTGAGGGAGGGGGAGGAGACACAGGAGGCAGGAGCAGGGAAGTGTGGATCATGACAATCAGGTCTAAACCGGGTCTAAACCGGGTCTAAACCGGGTCTAAACCGGGTCTAAACCGGGTCTAAACCGGGTCTAAACCGGGTCTAAACCGGGTCTAAACCGGGACTAAACCGGGACTAAACCGGGTCTAAACCGGGACTAAATCGGGTCTAAATCGGGTCTAAACCGGGTCTAAACCGGGTCTAAACCGGGACTAAACCGGGTCTAAACCGGGTCTAAACCGGGTCTAAACCGGGTCTAAACCGGGTCTAAATCAGGTCTAAATCAGGACTAAATCAGGACTAAACCAGGTCTAAATCAGGACTAAACCCGGTCTAAACCAGGTCCAAACCAGGTCTAAACCAGGTCCAAACCAGGTCCAAACCAGGTCTAAACCAGGTCTCTGTCTGAACACTTCCTGAATCTTCTCTCTGGTGGAGTCTGTTCCAGTATCGATCGGGGAAACACGTGTTTTCTAAGTAGATGCTTTGAAGTAGCTTTTCTCTGTCGTCTTATTGAGCCTGAGATACAAAAACGGGACATTTACTGATGAACAAAAGTCTGCAGTGAGTTTTTATAACATCAGCCACGACAGACAAAGCCAGAGGTCACGATGCAGATCAATACGACGCAGTGTGATATTTAAGTTCATGTTTATGGACGGTCAGAGCAGCATTAATGTCTACATCGATTTTTGAGAGCTGGACTTTTCATTTTCAACATGATTAAAGTGTTTTACTGTAGCCCACACGCTGGAGTTGTGAGGTCAGAGCTTACGCCTTATCAGAGGTTTAAAGCTGCACTCGGGCACTTTTGTAGAGGAAAATGTGTCTGCACAGTCATTTATTTGTTTGAAATGTTCCACACTATGGCCTGGATCTTATCTATCTCCATGGAGACGAGCAGACAGCACCTCCAAGTCAAATTCACAGGTCAAATTCCAGGTGTTCTTCAACTATTTTATTGAGCCAACAACATTCTTCAAGTTGTATAAGGTTCATAACATTTCCATCATGAGCGAAAGGCTTTAGGCTGAAGTAAAACGCACTTAAAATGTCTAAACTATTTTAATAATGCAGGATTTTCAAGAAAAGCAGCAAGAATCAGTTTTACAACATATGATTCAAACCATAACAGTTCACATAAATCATCCCAGAGTCATTTTCAAAAAGTCGTGTTTTATGCGTCTTTTTAAATGTTTCTATTGTGTAGGAGCTTTTTCATTTATCATCAAGGTTGGCGACGCAAGTTTATTTGTACAGCACAATTCTTTCACGAGGTAATTCAAAGAGCTTTACAGAATAAGACATTAAAATCACACAAATCAAACATGAATAATCACAGATAATCATCATAAAGTTAACATTAAAACATTAAAACAGAAGATTATAAACCTTTCAGTCATATGCACAGATTGTGATTGAACAACAGGGGTCCCAGGATTGACCCCTGGGGAACCCCACAGGTCAGGGACATTTTATCTGAGACACATTTTCCAATTTCAGCAAAAACTTCCTGTTTTCTAGAAAAGACTTGAACCAGTTTAGAGCAGACTGACCCTCGAACACAAACACAACGGCGCTTTTTACTGGTTCTACTCTTGATTTTTTTGAATAAACCTTCTTTCGTCTAAGATGATACTGACTCTCTCTGTTTGAGTAACATCTGTGAACAAGAGGGGAGCTTATGATTATTTATCTGATACATTATTACGGCTCAAATCAACAAAATCAGACAGTTTGACTCGTTTTAACTTCACAAAAACAGGATTTGTTGGTGCGAGAGTCTGCAGGGTGAACTCTTCTAACGACCGTCTTTTGGAGTAGAAAAATGGATTTTATATTAGATTTATAAGTATTACCCCAGATTTCTACATAATAATTCAAATATGGTGGGAAAAAACTACTGTACAATCATTTAAGTGAAAAATTAAAATACTTAGGAACATTCCAGGTAATGCAGTAACATGTCTGCACCAGAAAAGTGGGTCCTAGGGGCAGGAGTCTAACCAGGGACTTCCCTCACCCCAGACATGTCCTCCAGCTCCTTCAGTGGGACCAATCCAACCTCACTCATGAGCAAGACCCTGAGATACCTGAACTTCTCCACTTAAGGCAGAGACTCTCCACCATAATGGACCAAACTCCAAGAAAAAACAAAACTGGAGACTTTGGTGTCGCAATCGGACTTTTCTCCAACACCTGATCCTGTTTTTAATGTTTTTTATGAACTAGTTTACTTGGGTTTTTTGGGTTCCCCTGTAAAAACAAAGATAACAAAAGAAAGAATCACATCAGATTTCCCAAACAAGGTGTCAACTCCGTGTTAATCCAGGCTCAGGACTCAAAAATCCAGCTATAATTGGTAACATCAGCGCGAGCCGTCGTCTCGTTGTCCTTTTGAATCAGAACAAACAGACAGTAGTTTCAAATCCAGATTAAGTGTGTCGTGCCTTGAGAAAACAGCCGACGATACAAAGCAGCCGTGTCCTGGAGAGAAGATTAAAGCCCCACAATCGCATTATCAGCCTGCGTGAAAAACATCCACAGATCTGATGTGTGGAGATAGAGGAGCAGGAGTCGCCCGAAACAAAGAGCCTGAGATGAACCTCGAGAAACAGGAGAAACTTCAGCAGCGTAACTCCAGATAAATGTAAATAAAGAAGGAAATAAAAGAATATATGTCTGAGAGAACGAGGTCTAAACCAGGACTAAACTAGGACTGAACCAGGACTAAACCAGGACTGAACCAGGACTAAACCAGGACTGAACCGGGTCTAAGCCAGGACTGAACCAGGACTAAACCAGGTATAAACCAGGACTGAACCGGGTCTAAACCAGGACTAAACCAGGACTAAACCGGGTCTAAACCAGGACTGAACCGGGACTGAACTAGGACTAAACCAGAACTAAACCAGGACTAAACCAGGTCTAAACCAGGACTAAACCAAGACTAAACCAGGACTAAACCAGGACTAAACCAGGTCTAAACCAGGACTAAACCAGGACTGAACCAGGACTAAACCAGGACTAAACCGGGACTGAACCGGGACTAAACCAGGTCTGAACCAGGACTAAACCAGGACTAAACCAGGTCTAAACCAGGACTGAACCAGGACTAAACCAGGACTAAACCAGGTTTAAACCAGGTTTAAACCAGGACTAAACCAGGTTTAAACCAGGACTAAACCAGGACTAAACCAGGACTAAACCAGGTCTAAACCAGGACTGAACCAGGACTAAACCAGGTCTAAACCAGGTCTAAACCAGGTCTAAACCAGGTCTAAACCAGGACTAAACCAGGACTAAACCAGGACTGAACCGGAACTAAGCCAGGACTGAACCAGGTCTAAACCAGGTCTAAACCAGGACTGAACCGGGTCTAATCCAGGTCTAAACCAGGTCTAAACCAGGACTAAACCAGGACTAAACCAGGACTAAACCAGGACTGAACCGGAACTAAACCAGGACTGAACCAGGACTAAACCAGGACTGAACCAGGACTGAACCAGGTCTAAACCAGGACTAAACCAGGTCTAAACCAGGTCTAAACCAGGTCTAAACCAGGTCTAAACCAGGACTGAACCGGGTCTAATCCAGGTCTAAACCAGGTCTAAACCAGGACTAAACCAGGACTAAACCAGGACTAAACCAGGACTGAACCAGGTCTAAACCAGGACTAAACCAGGACTAAACCAGGTCTAAACCAGGTCTAAACCAGGTCTAAACCAGGACTGAACCGGGTCTAATCCAGGTCTAAACCAGGTCTAAACCAGGACTAAACCAGGACTAAACCAGGACTGAACCAGGTCTAAACCAGGACTAATCCAGGTCTAAACCAGGTCTAAACCAGGACTAAACTAGAACTAAACCAGAACTATACCGGGACTAAACCGAGTTTGAATCAGGACTAAACCTAAACTAATCTAAATCGACATATGAACATTAATAACAGACGTGACCTTCCTCATCCTCGCTCCTGATTGGCTCGTTGGTTGCTATGATACTCGTGGGTGAAACTCAGATTAGCCGCTAAACTGGTCCAGCCTCGATGAGCTGCACTTGGAGCTGAGCCTGTGGGTAATGTCACACTCAATTAATCCACTTCTTTATACCGTTTGTGGTTTGTGGTTAAAAATAACTTTCAGACATGCACAAATTACTCCAAAAACAACTTTGAGAAGGTACTTTAACATGATTAAACCCTCTGAAAAGTCAATTTTGCAGATCAGGTCTGATTTAAATGCTTTGTTTTAACTTTCTTTTCTATTAAATGGGAAAAACTGTCATAAAATAATTCTATCTGTGCATTTGACCCGAACTTTAAGACGACTGGAGCAACTTAGAAAGAAAAAAGAGCAACTTCAGTGACTCAAAACAAATCCACGTGTGAGCTGCTCCAGACAAATGCACCTCAACAGACTCAAATATTTCATCAGCCTTGTTGTTTCTCTCGTACGTGTCCTGCCCCGGTTCACATGCTAGTTGTTGTTAGCCTTAGCGTGACGGCAAAACTCCGCACTGTTCTCTGAGTTTCTAAAAGTGCTTTTAAAATGAAGAATCTGAAGGCTCTGACTGCACAAGGTCAGTGACACAGACTTTATATAAATGGACGTAGCTAACAGCACCTCCAGCTCCATCGACTCTGGCTCCAATTCACTTTCTATTGATAAACAGCGCCCCCTCTCTGTGTCCCTGCTGCTGTCAGACTCATCTTTATCTTAAATGTTCATATTAACCCTCTACATGATCCTGGGATTATTTTTTTTATTTTATTTTTTTTTAGGTTTTTTTGTTTTTAGGTTTGTTTGTGTTTTTTTTTTTTTTTTTTTTGGGGTTTGTTTGTTTTTTTGTTTCTTTTTTTTGTTAATTTGACTGTTTGTTTGTTTTTAAAATATATTTTAAGTTTATTTAGATTTTTTTTATTATTTAAAGTCAGTTTTTTTGTCATTTTGAGTTCATTTTTTATTTTTTGAGTTATTTTGAGGGTTGTTTTTTTTTAGTTATGTTGATTTTCTTTTTTTTTTTGTTATTTTGAGTTTATTTAGATTTTTTGTTATTTTGATTTCATTTTTTTGTTGTTTTGAGTGTTGTTGTTTTTTTACAAGATATTTTATGTTTAAGATAGTTGTTATTTAGAGTTTTTTTTTTGTTTTTTTTTAGTTATTTTGGGGTTTTTTCTTTGTTTTCATTTTATTTATTTTTTTGTTTTTTTATTCAGATTTTTTTATTTTATTTTATGTATTTATTTATTTTTTTTGTTTATTCAGATTTTTTTGTAATTTTGAGTTTATTTTTTGTCGTTTGTAAAAGTGTGCTCTCTCTGTATTCTACACTTACATTTAGTTTCGCTCCAGCTCGGTGCACACGTCTTTCTTTCTGTCCAAAACCAACAAAGCGTGAGGCTGATTAAGAATTTTAATGAAAGTAACAAACACAACCCACTTTTTATCTGCACAGAACGGTTTGGTCTTCATCACGTCCAGGCTCCTGTGGCTCATTCTTCGACCGGCGCTTCAATTAAATCAGCCTCTTTCATTTAGACGGAGCTAATCAGATGGAGGAGGCGACGTGGCTCTAATCGGCTCATCTCTGCGATGTGACTGAGATCTGCCGTTTTTCCCTGAGCTAAAACAAAAACGGGATTATCTCATAAAGACAGAACGCTTTAACTCGATTAGAGCAGTTAAACGCAGAGGCGAGTCATTAGTTTGATGGTGGAAATTGAATAAAATACATAATGGGCATTAGCTCAGTGTGGGCTCATGTTTAGAGCCTCCGCTGCAGGATTAAAGCTCGTATGACGCACTTTTCTCTCTGCTCTAATGTTGCTTCATTATTAAACAAACCTGGAGCTGCTGTGTTTTGTTTCATTCACAGGTTTAACACAAAAAAAACAAACAAAAAACTGCAGATTTAGGCTGAGCTCTTCTCTCAAACTGAAAACAATATAAAATAAATAAATAAGTAAAATATAAAAATAAAATAAAACAAAATATAACAAAACAAAATAATAAAATAAATAAGTAAAATATAAAAATAAAACAAAACAAAATAATAAAATAAATAAATAAATAAATAAGTAAAATATAAAAATTAAAACCAAACAAAATAGTAAAACAAAATATAACAAAATGAAATAATAAAACTAATAAATAAGTAAAATAAAAAAATAAAACAAAATAAAATATAACAAAACAAAATAATAAATAAATAATTATTTAATCCACCTCTTCTGAAAAACATGCAGATATTGTTGAAATGTTTCAGTAAATATTTAGTTTGGCCTGAGACTTAGTCACAGTTTCGAATTTTGTCTCTCGGTGAATCTCTGACGCCTCTGATCTAAAGGGTTTGGTCCAGACGACGGGACGAAAGAAAAAATCTGGTTCAGTGCCTCATGAAACTCACCACACGACACTCAAGGTGATACAGGAAGTGCTCCATTGTGTTTTTAAACTCATTTCTAGAATCATTGGGTCATTATTTCAGACCTGGAACCTGGAATATCTGGACTGAACTAAAGGTAAAATGCAGCTGTAAATGTGAAAACTCGTGTAGCGACACTGCGCCTGTGTCGTTTAGAGGATCAGGTTCAGTATCTCCGTCTGACGCTGCGGTTTGTAAAAAAGTAGGTCACATAAAGCATTTTCTGGTGGTTTAATAAAACAGCGGCTTAAAGCAGGTCACACACAGACGGTATAATGTAATGTTACAAAAAAATAGTGTGGTAAAAAGCAAAACGAAGAGGTTAATGAAAAATACAGCTACCAGCATGTCACACTTGATGACATCACAAGGTGGAACAGAGCGTTTTGAGCTTTGTAGATGTTACAGACAAATAATAAAGTGTGACTCAAACATGTGAATGAAAAAAAACACAAGTCCAGGTCTGATTTTGAGAAGGAAACAGTGTTAGAACATGACATAAAGCAAGAGTCAGTTTTGTGTGATACAGCAACTTTAATTAAAACAAATATGTTTTTCTAAGATTGGGGCAGGGACTGGTATTTCTGTTTTGTTTTGTTTTATTTTGGGTTTTTTTATATTTTAATATTTACTTACGTTTTTTATTTTATTATTTTGTTTTGTTTTATTTTTATATTTTACTTATTTATTTATTTTATTTCAATATTTTGTTTGTTGTATATTTTATTGTATTATTTTGTTTTTATTTTAATATTTTACTTGTTTATTTATTTTGTTTTATTTTGTTTTGTTATTTTTTATTTTATTATTTTGTTTTGTTTTATTTTTATAATTTATTTTATTGTTTTGTTATAGTTTATTGTATTATTTTGTTTGTTTTGTTTTTATTTTAATATTTTACTTATTTATCTATTTTTTATTATTTTGTTTTGCTTTATTTTAATATTTTACTTTTTATTTTATCATTTTGTTTTGTTTTATTTTATTATTTTACTTTTTTATTCTTTTGTTTTGTTTTATTTAATTTTATTGTTTTGTTTTATTACTTTATTTATTTTATTTCATACTTAATGAAATTCTCAACAGTTTTCCCAGTGGATCTGGAATTGTCAAACTTCTACTGAACTAAAAGTAAAAGGAGGAGGAGTTAACATGAAAACTACCACTTGATGACATCACGAGGTGGAACAGAGCGTTTTGAGCTTTATTATCAGTGTTATTAGTCTGTCTACACCTCTAAACATGTGAGAATGAAACAAACACAGCTCCAGGTCTGTTTTTGAGGAGGAACGGTGTCAGAACATGGATTAAAGTTCATACTTGGCCTGGAATATAAATCATTTTACTGTGAAACATTCCAGGTGAGAGAAAAACAGAACATTTTGAGGACTTTTTCCAGTTAAAATCTTCAAATTGCAGCGGCGTCGTCACAAACGTCTCTTCTCTCGAGGGACAGTAGAATGAACCTTCACTTTTCTGCATGAGTCCGGGTCAGAAACGGTTGAAAATGTAATAAATGTAGTAATCCAAACACTAACATGATCAGTAGTTTCATATCTGCTCTGGCCCTGCTCCAGTGCTTCCACCTGCTCGCCGCCTCACACTTTCATCGAGATTGTCTTTTTAATATTGCAGGAACATCAGATTTCTCGGCGTTTTGGCTGTTGCTAGGTGACACTCGAATTTTAATCGCCACCAGCCAGTGATCAGAAAATATGTGCCAAGTGCAAAGTTTAATTAAAGATTTATCTGGTTTTAAAAATACTGGCAGGAGCAGCACGAGGAGAAGAATCATCAAAAAGCTCCGTGCAGCTCAGTGTGGGTCTGCTGCCAGTTTGTGAAGTGTAACCAGTTAGAAAAAGCATCTAAACCAGGACTAACCTCGCACAAAGATCCTCACGATGGAGGTGAGTGAACGTCAGGATCTGTGTGAGTGCGACGTGAGCTGAGGCGAGGTGAGCTGAGGCGACGTGAGCTGAGGCGACGTGAGCTGAGGCGACGTGAGCTGAGGTGAGGGCTGCATGCTGCATGTTTTTGTGTTTGTGAAATGTATAAAATGAAAGAGAAAAAAGAGAAAAAACAAGACTCAGAACATCCAGAAAACTGCAGCTCGAGTCCAGACTAAAACCAGGAAGTACGAGCACATGGGTCCTGTGCTCAGGTCTAGAACCAGACTAAACCTGGACTAAACCGGGACTAAACCCGGACAAAACCGAGACTAAACCAGGACTAAACCAGGACTAAACCAGGACTAAACCAGGACTAAACCAGGACTAAACCAGGTCTAAAGCAGGTCTAAACCAGGACTAAACCAGGACTGAACATGGACTAAACCAGGACTAAACCAGGTCTAAAGCAGGTCTAAACCAGGACTAAACCAGGACTAAAGCAGGTCTAAAGCAGGTCTAAACCAGGACTAAACCAGGACTAAACCAGGTCTAAACCGAGACTAAACCGAGACTAAACCAGGACTAAACCAGGACTAAACCAGGACTAAACCAGGTCTAAAGCAGGTCTAAACCAGGACTAAACCAGGACTGAACATGGACTAAACCAGGACTAAACCAGGTCTAAACCAGGTCTAAACCAGGACTAAACCAGGACTAAACCAGGTCTAAACCGAGACTAAACCGAGACTAAACCAGGACTAAACCAGGACTAAACCAGGACTAAACCAGGTCTAAAGCAGGTCTAAACCAGGACTAAACCAGGTCTAAAGCAGGTCTAAACCAGGACTAAACCGAGACTAAACCAGGACTAAACCAGGACTAAACCAGGTCTAAAGCAGGTCTAAACCAGGACTAAACCAGGACTGAACATGGACTAAACCAGGACTAAACCAGGTCTAAACCAGGTCTAAACCAGGACTAAAGCAGGTCTAAACCAGGACTAAACCTGGACTAAACCGAGACTAAACTAGGACTAAACCTGGACTAAACCAGGACTAAAGCAGAACTAAACCGGGACTAAACCAGGACTAAACCAGGACTAAACCAGGACTAAAGCAGAACTAAACCGGGACTAAACCAGGTTCTGATGCTGCTGTTAAACTCTCAAATAAAACAAACTCTCTGTCTGTGAAGCAGCAGCAGAAACAGCTGATGGTTGTTTTAGTTTTTACGAGAGCAGAATATGCAGACTGCACATCTGAAGACTCTTCGCTCGACAATATCACACCAGGAGGATTATTGATTTCATTATCACGGCATTAGCTCAGATAAACCCACTCTGCCCCGACACTGTTTGGTTTGGACCCAGATCAAGACGCCGGCACCACACGGAACATTCAGCAGAGCACGAGCCGCTTCTGCAACGACCAACCCGACGCAAAAAGACAAACACCGAGGCGAGTTTGAAGGATTGTGATGGGCTGAAGCTGGAAAAAACAGACTTTATGTGCACACGTTACACAGTATTTGTTCGGTGAAGTGTTTGTTACAGACTCACATTAAATCAAGAGAAAAACAGATGATGAAATGAGCTGGTAAACAATAAAAAAACATGTACTTACTGTTTAAAGGTGCATTATGTAACTTTACTGGTGTGGGGTCCCTAAAATGTTCCACAGAATTTAAATTATTTATGTGTATTTATTAAATTATTGGAGTTTTGACTCTAAAATCATTAAAAAACATGCGTCTTCTTTACTATGAGCAGCTTCACCTCTCCACAGATCTGACTTGTATCTTGGTCCACATGGTGACATCACTTGTGTCTCCATGGAGATACAAAGTTTCATATTACACTGCGGAACATTCAAGGCAAAGCAATAACATTTCAACTTTCACCAGAAATAATCAGTTGCTTCCATAGTCCGTTTATATAAACAGACGTAGCTAACCTGCTAGCGCCGCATTCAAACAGGAAGTGATCATGGTGCACTTCCTGCTCCATCGACTCTGGCTCCAATTCACTTTCTAATGAAAAAAACATTGCCCCTCTGTCTGTCCCTGCTGCTGTCAGACTCATTCTGGTCTTAACCCTCTATATCAGACATGTCAAACTCAGGCCCTTGGGCCAAGTTTGGCCCTTGATATAATGATATTTGGCCCACGAGATCATATCAAATATGTATTAGAGCTGCTCGCCGGCCACATGCACCACTAATACTACGAATCCCAGAATGCTTTGCCCCCACCACTTCTGTCGACTCTCATCAGCATCTGCTCCTGTCGCCTCAGATTTAACCCACCTCTTCTGAAAAACATGCAGATGTTGTTGAAACTTTTCAATAAATATTTAGTTTGGCCGCGACTTAGTCCCAGCTTTTAATTTTGGCCCTTGATGAATTTGAGTTTGACTCTCCTGCTCTACATGATTCTGGGGTTCATTTTTTTGAGTTATTTGTTTGTTTGTTTTTTCTTTGTTTTTTTTTCTTTGTTTTTGTTTTTAGATATTTTGAGGGTTTTTTTTTCTTTGTTTTTGTGTTGTTGTTGTTGTTTTTTTGTTATTGTTATTTATTTATTTTATTTTTGTTATTTTGAGTTTATTTTTTGAGCTACATTGAATAAAAAACAAAAAAAAAACATATTTTAAGTTAATATTTTGTTATTTTGAGTTCATTTAAAAAAAAAAAAAATCCGATTCTGATTCTGATTCTTTCCCTGTTGTGGACGTTACCTTCAACATCGTGGCTCCTGATTGGCTCTGTGGTTGCTGTGACACTCTCCTGCTCCTCGATGTTCTTCGTTTGGAGCTGAGTCTGTGGTGACGTCTCACTCTGTCTCTTTATTTTAGTTTGAGACGACGTCATGAAGCAGGATAATAACGTGTAGTACAGACGGAGCAGGTTTTTATTGTAGTACAGCGAGTTCTTGGGTGGAGTAGCAGGAATAATCCAGCTCAGCGTTGGTGCGTTTACCTTCTGGATATCGTTTCCGTCTGGGATCGTCTCTTTGTACAAACTGAACCGGCCTCGGCGCTGCAGGAGGAGCAGAAGTACGTGGCAGGTGGTCTGTGGGGCTCTGCGGCGCCGTTTCAGTGAATAAAACCCCTCTGAGGGTCATTGAGATGCACGAGAGGTTTTCGGGAGAAGCGTTCCGGACTTTTCCATTAATGCCATATTTACTTTAGCCGGGATCCTCGCGGTTGGAAATTAAACCTTGTGCTTCGGATCTAATCGCAGCAGGCTCCGCTCAAGCTGCTGCTAATTCTGCAATTATCCTGAAAACACAAAGCCATTAGGCCCCGCGTTTAACAAGCCCTGCTTTAATTTCCCAGAAGGCACCGGGAGGAAAATGTTGATTCAGTTCATGAAGAGAAAAGGGAGTTTATGGTGAACATCATGAGGCGCTATAGGCACGAGGCCAGTGTGGTTTTACATCCTGATAAAAGACAAACACTGTGGTTCTTCTGTGGGAATTTTAGCACAAACAAATCGACTTTAAAGACCTGTTAGACCCCGCCCCCTCCTCGTCCTTCTGTTTAAATTGTGATTATGGGCGGAGTTTATGTGTTTGTTTCCTTAGTGACCAAATCAAATCAAAATAATTTTACTTATGCATTAGGAAGTTCAAATACAGAGAAAGAGCCAATCCAGAGCGAGGCTGTTTCCTGCACTGCTGCTAACGCTAAAGCTAAAGCTAACGGGAGCTAACGCTAACAGGAGCTAACGCTAACAGGAGCGACGTCGGGGACAGAAGGACCTGATGTGTCTGTTATTAATGTTCATATGTTGATTTACAGACACAGACGTGAAATAAAAACCCCAGGATCATGATGAGGGTTAATACGAACATTTAAGACCAACATGAGTCTGACAGCAGCAGGGACAGACACAGGGGGCGCTGTTTTACAAAAAATAAAAACAAAATCGACTCAAAATAACTAAAAAAAAAAAAAAAGTCAGGATCATGTAGAGGGTTAATATGAACATTTAAGAGTCTGACAGGTACAGAGAGATACAGTTTATCAATAGAAAGTGAATTGGAGCCAGAGTCGATGGAGCTGAAGCACGACATGATCACTTCCTGTTTGGAACACAGGGGCTAGCAGGTTAGCTACGTCCATTTATATAAACCGTCATGTCACTGGTGCTTTCATCTGTTGGATCACTCTCCTTTGATTAAAACATCGTAGTACATAAGCCCCGCCCTCTCCTTGGATTAAAACATCGTAGTACAGAAGCCCCGCCCTCTCCTTTGATTAAAGCGTCGTAGCACATAAGCCCCGCCCTCTCCTTGGATTAAAACATCGTAGTACAGAAGCCCCGCCCTCTCCTTTGATTAAAGCGTCGTAGCACATAAGCCCCGCCCTCTCCTTGGATTAAAACGTCGTAGAACATAAGCCCCGCCCTCTCCTTGGATTAAAACGTCGTAGTACATAAGCCCCGCCCTCTGCTGCGTCCCGTCGGAGGTTGTTTCAGTTCTGAGTTCACACAGTCCTGCTCCTTCTCTCACATTCTGCCCGGGACGTTGTATTTGTGCTCATTTTCTCCGCACGTTCCTCGGGGAAATTCGAGCGTGTGGAGCACCTCGTGTGGAGCGCCTCGTGTGGAGCGCCTCGTGTCGTCTGATGTGGAGAAAATTGCTGGGCGAGCGCCTCGGGACTTTGGCTGTAAATGCAGTTATTGACTTGATGAGACCCCTGTGAATATCGAGGAGGAAATTAGACCTATTTTCTGTCGGCGAACACGGCCCTGGATCAGTCTGCAGCTCAGAAAGAACGAGACACTAAGGTGCGCTCGCTTTTTTAGAGAAAACGCTCGTCTGCTCTGTCCGGAATGTTCCACAGTGGGACTTTAAAGCAGGAATATTCTACAAAACGCCATGTTCTACTCGTTTTTCTGAAGTTGTATTTGGAGTGATTCATGTTTCAGTTTAATCTGTAAATGTTTATTTTCAAGACGCGCCCACCGGGACACGCCCACCGGGACACGCCCACCGGGACACGCCCACTGTGACACGCCCACCGCGACACGCCCATTGCGACAGGCCCACTGCGACACGCCGACTGCGACACGCCCACAGTGACACGCCCACTGTGACACGCCCACTGTGACACGCCCACTGTGACACGTCCACTGTGACAGGCCCACTGCGACACGCCGACTGCGACACGCCCACTGTGACACGCCCACTGTGACACGCCCACTGTGACACGTCCACTGTGACAGGCCCACTGCGACACGCCGACTGCGACACGCCCACAGTGACACGCCCACTGTGACACGTCCACTGTGACACGCCCACTGTGACACGCCCACCGCCGCCACACGCCCACTGCGACACGCCGACTGCGACACGCCCACAGTGACAGGCCCACTGTGACACGCCCACCGCCACACGCCCACTGCGACACGCCCACTGTGACACGCCCACAGTGACACGCCCACTGTGACACGCCCACTGTGACACGCCCACTGTGACACGCCCACTGCGACACGCCCACAGTGACATTGTCTCTTGTCTCTTGATATTGATTAAAAATGAGACATATTTTTGTCTCAGTAACGACACAAATCAGTTTCTTCATTTTTCACATGAATTTTGTGTTTTTTATTTTTGTTTTGCTCAAAGTCGAAGCTTAAACTTTTAAATTTTATTCAGGACCCCGAACATGGTCAAGATAACCCGTCAAATCAGATGAAAAGTACTTTCACTTTGCATCTGATCTGACTGTTATTTTCAGTCCTGTTCATAAATGTAGTACAGTAGAAAGTACAGATACTGCTCTCAAATGTACTCAAGTAAAAGTAAAAAGTACACAGAGTAAAGTATAGATACATAAAAATTCTACTTAAGTGCAGTATTTTATTTGTGTTCAGGTAAATATTCAATCATACTTTAAATGTAAAGCTCTTATATGACACAAAATTGAGTCTTGTAGCTTTAATCCTCATTAAAACATCCAAAACAGACGTGGAGTCGTGTTTGTTTCATTCACATGTTTGAGTTCCACCTTGTGATGTCACAAAGTGGCAGTTTTCAAGTCTTAAGTCTCATTTTTACCTTTAGTTGAGTCGAGATTGACAAATTCCAGGTGTGAAATGATCCAGATGACTCTAGAAATGAAGGTGTGTGGAGTTTAAAAACACAGTGGAGCACTTCCTGTATCACCACGCGATGACATCACAAGGTGGAGCAGAGCGTTTAAATCTGTGGGATTTGTGAATGAAACAAAACTCGACTCCAGGTCGTTTGTGATGAGGAAACGATGGATATTTTTCGAGTTTTCCATTAAAATCTAAAGGAAAAGATTTTTTTTTTCTGGATTTGTTCTTTAAGTGAAATTGCGTCACGTCAGGATCGTCTCGCCGAGCGTTTCCTCGACATGAAGCATCGTCGTAATGATCCGGTTTTTGTTTACAGCCGAACACAAACGCACAACATGTGTGATGTGTTCAGAGTCAATAAACCTGATGTGTGTGAATAAAGACGTGTCACATTCACGATTTATGACTCGACTTTAGAGATTCAAGCTCTGAAGAAACGACTTTAATCAGAGCCAGAGTAATCAGACTCTCGTTAATTAAAGAGAGAAAAGACGCACAACTGTACAAACACACGACTATACAAACACACGACTATACAAACACACGAGTACACAAACACACGACGCAAAACTGTACAACTACACGCCTACACAAACACACAACCACAGTGAGATTCATTTAAACCTAAAGAGAGAAAACACACAGACGCACAACTGTACAAACACACGAGTACACAAACACACAGACGCACAACTGTACAAACACACGAGTACACAATCACACAGATGCACAACTGCACAACCACACAATTACAGATGCAGTATGGTTACACACAGGGCCACAACTATACAAACACACAACAGCACAAACACAGACGCTGTACTGGTAGACACAAATACACAAACGCACAACTACCACACAACTGTACAAACACAGCCGCTGTACTGTTACACACAGACGCACAACTATACAACAGCACAAATACAGAACCACACAACTGCACAAACACACAACTGCACAAATACACAACCGCATAATAATGCCTTACACTTGTAATGCTCTTTATCAAAGCTCTACACTGAGTCATTATTCATTCACTCCACACTTGGTGATGGTAAACTACTATTGTAGCCACAGCTGCCCTGGGGTAGACTGACAGAAGCGAGGCTGCCAGTTTGCGCCATCGGCCCCTCCGACCACCACCGATCATTCACACACACACCACTTTCATACTAGGCAATGTGGGTGAAGTGTCTTGCCTAAGGACACAACGACAGAACTTGGTCCGAGCTGGACTCGATCCTACGACCTTCGGGTTGGGAGACCAACGCTCTAACCACTGAGCCACTGTCGCACAACACAGAACAGCACAAACACACAAATGCACAACACACAAACACGGCAGCTTTACTTTTACTTCTAATTATAAAGCCTTTAATTGTCAGATAATTTAATTTTATTTAATTTGTTTAACTTCACCAAAAACACAAAGTCTGAGAAACAGGTGAAACAGAAATAAAGTTATTTCACTTTGATTTGTCAGAATAACCTGAGCTTCCTGAAACATGTTGGATTAAAAACACTTTTGGTCCAGATGAACCTGACGTTTCCTCCACTTCCCTCTTTCTCCAGACGGGGGCGCCGGCGAGCGGAGCCTCAGATTCTGATCTCACTCTGACTTTTCCATTTCGGATTTTCTTATTTTGTGTTTTGTCGATAACCTGAGGATCTTTGGTGACCTCGGCCGCAGACAGGTGAGCAGATAAACATCTCAAACGTCTCCAAAATCAATCCTCCGCCTGCAGAAACGATAAGAACCGTCTGACACGACGCCACCCGCCCCGGCAAAGGCAAGTCGAGTGTTTAACCCGGGCACACGGCAGGTCCCGGCGGTTTCTAGGTAACAGCCGTCAGCTCTGTGCCACATCTGCAGCTCGTGAAACGCAGGGCGCATGTGTCGGCCTCGCTCGTCGGTGAATGAAATCTCGTCGTGCTACGTCGTTATAATCTCTGACGCTCGTGGATCGTTATGTTTCTCCTCGTTGAGAGTCCTGTCAGGAGCCTGTAGAAGCTTCAGCACATTCAGAACGGCGCCCCCTGCTGCTGAGGAGGCGCAAATACAATCACATAACTCCTGTCCTCCCTGACACATCCACAACCAGGATAAACTCGCCCTCGCCATGTACCAGAGCCGACATGGAACTGCTCCTTCCTGCCTCCAACACCACCTCCTACTGCCTCCACCTCCTACTGCCTCCACCTCCTACTGCCTCCATCATCTCCTACTGCCTCCACCTCCTACTGCCTCCATCATCTCCTCCTTCTGTCACCTCCTCCTACTGACACCACCACCTCCTACTGCCTCCACCTCCTCATACTGCCTCCACCTCCTACTGCCTCCACCTCCTACTGCCTCCACCTCCTACTGACACCACCACCTCCTACTGCCTCCACCTCCTCATACTGCCTCCACCTCCTACTGCCTCCACCTCCTACTGCCTCCACCTCCTACTGCCTCCATCATCTCCTACTGCCTCCACCGCCTCCTACTGCCTCCACCACCTCCTACTGCCTCCACCTCCTACTGCCTCCACCTCCTACTGCCTCCATCATCTCCTACTGCCTCCACCACCTCCTACTGCCTCCACCTCCTACTGCCTCCATCATCTCCTACTGCCTCCATCATCTCCTCCTTCTGCCACCACCTCCTCCTCCTACTGCCACCACCTCCTCTTCCTACTGCCTCCACCACCTCCTCCTATTGCCACCACCACCTCCTCCTCCTACTGCCTCCACCACCTCTTCCTCCTACTGCCTCCACCACCTCCTACTGCCTCCACCTCCTACTGCCTCCATCATCTCCTCCTTCTGCCACCTCCTCCTACTGACACCACCACCTCCTACTGCCTCCATCATCTCCTACTGCCTCCATCATCTCCTCCTTCTGCCACCTCCTCCTCCTCCTCCTGCCCTCTCTCTCCTTTGTGGGAGACAGGTTTTTTCAGGCACTTAAAGCATAAACGTCGTCACCACAAAGCGCCGCATGCTGTCGGCGCCCCCTATGGACAGCACCACTTCACACAGCCTTATTTTTTTTTTCCATTTGTACCAAAAAGACGCGGCGGCGGTAAATGACTAGTGGCTAAGAGCTCTTAAAAGTGCATTTTGCAGAATAGGGGCTTTAAATGGGAGCCATAAGCAGCGCGGTAAAGCTTTCACGGGTTTGAATCGTGTTTGAAAAAGCTGCATTTTCCCCTGTTCCATTACTGCTCACCACGACTGAAAAGCACTGTTCCTTTGGCATTCATGATTTCAAATAAAGCTTGATATTTCCAAAATGAACAGCATTAGTTGGTCCACAGCGCCCGGCCTGGCGTTTGATTGGAGCAGTGGGTTCTCCTCACACACACACACCTTTATTATGTGGAATAGATCAGAGCAGCTGCCGTCCGCTGATAAAACGAGCTCAAAAGCAGGATCAGCGACGCCATTTCAAAAACTAAGCTGCATGTGACCGCTGCATCAGGTCTGACAAAAAACACATCACAACAGCACACGGAGCAAAACGCGGCTTTAAAAGTGACCAATTTGAGCAGAAATCATGGAGAAATTTACTGCTGAAAATTGGAATGAAAACGATTTGTTTGTCGCGGTGGAAAAAATAAACTGCAGTGTCAAAGGTGCAATGTGTAACTTTTCAAGCGAAGGTAATTTGAGTACATTCGTTTTTTTTAAGCTATTTTGAATTTATTTAGATTTTTTTTGTTATTCTAAGTTTGTTTTTTTGTCATTTTTTTTTAGTTATTTTCATTTTGTTTTTATTTATTTACTTTTTTTAAAAGTTATTTTGAGTTTAATTTGATTTTTTTCTTATTTTGAGTTTTGGTTTTTTTTTTAGTTATTTTGAGTTTTTTAAGCTATTTTGAATTTATTTAGATTTTATTTTGTTATTTTAAGGGGTTTTTTTTGTCATTTTGAGTTAATTTTAATTTTTTGAGTTATTTTAAGGTTTTTATTTTTTTTTTTTTTGTTATTTTGAGTTTATTTTGATTTTTTCTTTTTTGTTATTTTGAGTTCATTTTTATTAATTTTTTTTAATATATTTTTTTAGTTATTTTAAGGTTTTTTGTTTTTTTTTAAAGCTTTTTTGAGTTTATTTGCTTTGCTTGAATTAAAGCAAAGCAAATAGTGTTGTTTAAGTCGTTTTGGAGAGCCAACGATGAAAGGAAGCAGCTGATGAACGACCGAAGTATCGCCGAAGTATCTCCGAAGTATCGCCGAAGTATCGCCGAAGTATCGCCGAAGTATCGCCGAAGTATCGCCGAAGTATCGCCGAAGTATCGCCGGTTGACGTCACATCTGCACTTGACATGGTTGGAACGAGCAGACACGGTGCTAAAAACGCCCCGTCCTGTTCTCACGAGGCTGTAGTTCGTGTAATCCCTCAGTCGTCCAGGTTTGATCTAAAATAAAAAGAAAAATCCCTGTCAGCTGGACAAAAGCTGAAGATGTTTGCTGTTCATCTCCATCTCGAAGCGTCTGAAGATGGTGAGGTCCAGATCTCCAAACATCACCAAATGTCTCAAAAATCATACTGTGGGTTCGATGAATAAAATGTTTCAGACTTTAGACGTGGTGATGTCAGAAGACGGAGCCAGGAGCCAGTTTTCCCCGTGGATTACATCGTACTTTTCCATGAAATATTCATCCATCCCTGCATTTTCTTCCACTTATTCAGGGCCGGGTCACGGGGGCAGCTCTGAGCAGGGACTCGCAGACTTCCCTCACCCCAGACACGTCCTCCAGCTGCTCCAGTGAGATCCTGAGGCGTCCCCCAGGCCAGAGAGCGAAACAGTCCCTCCAGTGTGTCCATGAAATATACAAAAGGTAAACTCACAAATGTTTAACTCGATCGTATAAATGATTAGACCCATGAACTCGCTGCGTCACACCAAAAATCTGCATTTTAACAATATTTATTTTAGCTCCCGTCATCTGAGTTAAATATTATTGGACTAGAAAGATAAATGGTCACGTTATTTAAGCTCAAAGCGTTTTATATCGAGGAAGAATGTACGCAGACAAAAAATACACTCAAAATAATAAAAAAGAAAAAGATTAAATAAACTCAAAATAACAAAAGAGAAAAAGATTAAATAAACTCAAAATAGCTAAAAGAAATAAAAAATAAAAAACCTTAAAATATTAATAATAATAATAATAATAATAATACATTTTATTTATATAGCGCTTTTCACCACACTCAAAGATGCTTCACAATACATACAAGAATAAAATATCAAAAAATTTACAACTAAAATCAAACATTAAAAGCCATTTTAAACAGGTGAGTCTTAAAATTAACTCAAAATGACAAAAAAAAACAAAAACCCAAAAACTTAAAATAACAAAAAAAATAAAAAAATAAATAAATAAATAAACTCAAAATAGCTTAAAAAAAACAAACTCAAAAAAATAAAAAATTAAAAAATTAACTCAGAATAACAAAAAAATCAAAATAAATTCAAAATTACAAGAAAAAATAATACTAAAACCTCAAAATACTGCGATGTCGTCAACTAAAACCAACTAAAACACATTGAAATGACGAGCGACAGCAGCAGTTACAGAGAGAGGAGACAAAGCTTTTACAAAAGACAAACAATAAACTCAAAATAACAAAAAAGAAAAAATCTAAATAACTAAAAAAAAAAATTAATAAATTAAAATAACTCAAAAAATTAAAATTAACTCAATATGACAAAAAACAAACTTAAAATAACAACAAAATCTAAATAAACTCAAAATGACTTTAAAAAAAAAAACTCAAAATAACTAAAAAAAAAAAATAAACAATGAACTCAAAATAACAAAAAGAAAAAATCTAAATAAACTCAAAATAACTAAAAAAAAATAAACAAAAAAAAAACCCATTAAAATATCTAAAAAAATTTAAATTAACTCAAAATGACAAAAAAAACAAAAACAAAACTTCAAATAACAAAAAAAATCTAAATAAACTCAAAATAGCTTCAAAAAATCTCAAAATAACTAAAAAAATAAACAAAAAAACTCAAAATAACAAAAAGAAAAAAACTAAATAAATTCAAAATAACTAAATAACAAAAATAATAATAAAACCTCAAGTTAATGGGATGTCGTCAACTGAAACCAACTAAAACATATTGAAATGTGATAAAAACATTGATTTACACCCCTCCAACCAACTCTCCAGGAAACTCTCTGCTTCCACTTTGTCCATTTCCAACAAAACGTCTTTTAAAAACACATTGCACTGAGTAAATGGTCTTTTTCTGAACTATAAATGCTATAAAGAAAGATCAGATATAGGGTCTTTAATCCGCCATCGCAAACACAAAAACTGACCCCGTTTAACCAATACGACCGTCCATTATTCAGGTCAAAATGAACTTTAAAGCCAAAATTGTGCCTTTGAAATCTCCCCCTGCTCCGTCTTTAATAAGTCTGATTTTGTTGTCCCGCTGAAATGATGAAACGCCCATAAAAGACTGGCTTTGTGAGAATGAAAGAGAATTCTGCATTAAAAAAACACAAGTGCAGATCCTTTTGTGTGTTTAAAACTCTGACTTTTGTTTCGTCCAGTTGTTCAGGAAATTACGGGACTATTTGAAATCACAGGGAGAAAATGAGCTCTGATTAGTCAAGAGTTAATTGGCCCCAGTCTGGAGTCGGCCCATTATAACATTACACTAGTGTGACCTTGTGTTAATGCGGCGCACTCCACTCGTTAAATCAGATGCAGAAAATGGTTAAAATGTTAAAAGCAAAGTACCTGATTTTTACTGCCCCAAAAACATGAAAAACTGGAATAATTTTGAAAGGTTTCCCAAAGTTACTCCTCATTTATGTGTTCAGAGCATCTTAATTATTCACTGTAATGACTTTAAGTGCACGCAGACCAACTATTAGCATGCTAACACACACTTCCTGATGATAAAACGCTTTGTAATAAGATGCAGACCAAACGTAACAAACTTATTGATGTGTCTGTTCTTGTTAAAGCAAAGACAAACACAACTCTGAGACCAAACGTTTGTGTGAAATGTGTTTTTTCTGTGACGAGTCTGAATGTGATGAACCTGCAGCTGCAGGTCGGGGTCGTGTCTCTGAGATGTGCAGGACAGAGAAGTTTAAAACCAAACTGACTCTGTGGGAGGCACAGACAGTGTTTTTCTCTCATCCATAGAGTTTTGCACTTTATTTTATTGTATTTCAATCCAATTATGTTTTAAAAATATTTCAGTTGAGTGACTGATAGAAAATTGCTGATATTATTTATTTCTTTGAAGTAAATTGATTCTACTTTTGCCATTTCCCTGAGAAAATATACTGATGGTGCCTGAATAATCCCACTTCATTCATTTAATGTGCAGGTTATGGGGATTTTTATATAAAGGAAGTTTGTCTTTTGTGCCTGTTGAAAATAAAAAATCACTGACAGAGTCATAAGAAAATATTGCTTCATTTATCCAATAATATAGTAATATATTTGTTAGGTTTCCAGTAGGTTCAATTAGGTTCACTAGACTGTGTGCGGTCATTTTAATTTTTTCAATGAACATTTGCTCAGTCCGGCCCTCGACTTGTAGCTAATTTTTTCATTTGGCCCCCGGTCCATTTGAGTTTGACTCCCCTGATGTAGAGGGTTAATATGAACATTTAAGATCAAAATGAGTCTGACAGCAGCAGGACAGAGAGAGGGACAGTTTATCAATATAAAGTGAACTGGAGCCAGAGCAGGAAGTGCGTCCATGATCACTTCCTGTTTGGAACGCAGCGCTAGCCGGTTAGCTATGTCCATTTATATAACCAGTCTATGATAAATCACCTAAATACAAAAGAAAAGCGTAGATGGCGTTAGTGAAAACCATTATTACACTGTTTTAATAAATCCTTAATAAAAACATATTTAAATGTTTAGTTTTTGTCTCACACATTCATATAAACCCTCAAACCTCTCTGCGTGTGCGTTTTTGAGCCCGCGGTTCACATCGGGCTCTAAAGGTCACCTGTGTTATTAAAGCCAGATTTTCTCCACCACTTTACACCATAAGAGCAGCATGAAAAGTTCATTGTATGTTCCAAATCTACATAATGGATGTTTTGTAAATGCCACGAGCAGCAGCGTCTCCTCCGGGCCCCGAGCAGCAGACGTGTTACTCGGAGTGATGGGGCTGTGTTTGGGTGATGGATGGGGCGGTGGAGGAGGGCGACTGTCTCGCTGCTGTTTTGGTTCCTTCTAATTAAATGACAAATAGTCGTCCCACAAGATGCCCGCGTGTTATTCCCGTCTCTGATTTGTTTTTGTCGGTGCTGAAGATGCACATGAGGGATAGGTACAAATATAAATCAAAATGGCTTCCCTGTGTGGCACCGTGCCTCGCCTGGGGTTCAGATGACGGTTTATGGGCGCCATTTTGAGGACTTTTCACCATTCAACATTTAGAATACTTTGTGAGATGTATTTAAGCCTATGAAGTGTTGAATTTGACAGTTTTTTTTTCATTTGTTTGGGATTGGTTCTGCAAACTTTTCATGTTAATCTTGACGTTTAAATCATTTTGAGCCATAAATTGTACAAAAAAAGTGACTAAGCAACAAATGAAGCTCATCGAGGCATCTAACGGAATAAAAACTCCAGGATCATGTAGACACAGTTTCTCCTAACTCCTAAGAACAAAAAAGAAAAAAAACAAATAAACTAAATAACAAAAAAAAGAAAAGAAAAAAAGAAAAAAAAAAGAAAATAACTTAAAATGACCAAAAACCAAACTCTCAAAAAACTCAAATTGACTTAAAAAAAAACCCTCAAAAAAACTTAAAACAAGTTAAAAAAAAAAGACTCAAAATAAACAAAAAAAAACTTAAAACAACTAAAAAAAAAAGACTCAAAATAAACAAAAAACTAACTTAACAAAAAAAGTCAAAATAAAGTCAAAATGACAAAAAAAAAAAATTTAAAATAACAAAAATCTAGATAAACTAAAAATAACTTTTAAAAAACTCAAAATAACTCAAAAAATAAAGAAATGAACTCCAAATAACAAAAAAAACAAAACCCAATTTAACAAAAAAAAATATCTAAATAAACTCAAAATAACTTAAAATAATAATAATTAAAAACATTTAAATTTAAAAATAAACTAAAAACAACAAACACACAAAACTCAAAATATCTAAAAAAAACAAAACAAAAAAAAAACAACAATTAATTCCAGGATCATGTAGAGAGTTAATACGAACATTTAAGACCAAACTGAGTCTGACAGCAGCAGCTACAGGCAGAGACAGTTTATCAATAGAAACTGAACTGGAGCCAGAGTCAATTGAGCAGGAAGCGCTCATGCTCACTTCCTGTTTTGAACATGGCGGCTAACAGGTTAGCTCTGTACATTCATATAAACTGTCTGTTTTGAACTGAATAATGGCATAGCGTTTTGCAGCTAATCTGAAGCTGTAGCTAAATCTGATACAAATTATCGTTTCTTTTGCGAGATTAATGAATTTTGTCAAATAAAGAGTAAAGAAATAAAGAAAATCTAAATCCTGTGTATTATTACGCTGAGAGAGAAGAGATCACACTGTTTCAGGTGGATAGATCCAGTTCAGGACCGTCTCAGACTCACTTTCACCTCGACTCGTGTTTTCAAGCTAACAGCAAAGCTAACTGCTATTCTGGAGCAGTTAGCTTAAATATTATGGCTCAGACTGTTACAATTGTCCAAATAATATATGTTTATTTGCAGCTAGTGTAGTTTTGACATTTCTTTCTAAACAACATAACCCTTTTTTACCTTAAAATGTTTTCTGACAACTCTCTCTGGACATATATCGAAAATTGGCTCCAAAACAGAACTTTTGTCGGTTTTTTACATTGTTTTTCAGCATATCGCCAATTCTCTTTTGCGGCCTGTAAAGTGTGTTTAATGCACCTGAAGTTTACATCTAATTCACATCTAAGTCCAGTTTATAGTTATTTTCTGCTACGACACAGAAAACCAGATAATTTTGTGTTTTTTTTTCAGTCAGAACTGTATTAAATTCCAATTGTTCAAAAAAATGCTAATATTGAATTTCTTGGTAAAAGCGATTACTGAATTGTTAAAACACGCAGCATTTTATTTTTGATTGGAAAAAGAATCTTGTGCCATGTTTTTTTTGGCAGGAATTGTCCCGGGTTCCTGTTTCAAAGTGTTGTTTTTCAGTGTGCTCTCTTTGCTGGAGGCAGTCTGTTCAAAACATCTTTTATTTCTCTAAAGCAGTGTGAGGCGACGCGTGGTCATAAATCACACTGAACGCCCCCTGGAGGTCAACTCTGTTACTGTTGTTATGGTTCAGAAATGTATTTCCCTTAAGGTACAAACATCTGAACTTTCAAAAATCTGAAAAGTCCTTAGTACGAGAAGAAAATCGAATGGTACAGTTTGAGTTTCTGGTCTCGTGGAAAGAGACGGTTTGGAATTGGACGATAGTTTTAGAAGAATTATTATTTTTTACATTTATTCCATGTTTCTTATAATAATAATAATGCCTTACATTTGTAATGCGCTTTATCAAAGCCTCTCAAAGCTCTACACTGAGTCATTATTCGTTCACTCCACACTTGGTGATGGTAAACTACTATTGTAGCCACAGCTGCCCTGGGGTAGACTGACGGAAGCGAGGCTGCCAGTTTGCGCCATCGGCCCCTCCGACCACCACCGATCATTCACACACACACCACTTTCATACTAGGCAATGTGGGTGAAGTGTCTTGCCTAAGGACACAACGACAGAACTTGGTCCGAGCTGGACTCGATCCTCCGACCTTCGGGTTGGGAGACCAACACTCTAACCACTGAGCCACTGTCACCCCGCTCTTGGCTGTAAAAACCCCTCACCACATACTTTATACACTTAAAGAGGAGGTATTTACTTCTGTGGGGTATTAAAGAGGAGGTATTTACCTCTGTGGGGTATAACCATTTCTTGTACCTTGTAATCAGACCTTTGTGGTAGTTTGTGTTGTACTGCAGTATTTAAAGGCAGACATTTTGTAGTAGTTGTAGTAGCCGTGTGTTACATGTGATCTTTATTGAGTATGTTCATGTAAGTACAAATACATCACAATCCATAAAATAAAATATCATCCAAAAAAAACATTGAACATTCTCAAAAGGGATGTGGGAAGAAGTGTGTGTAGTAGTAGTCGTAGTAGTTGTAGTAGTTGTAGTAGTTGTACTACTCGTAGTAGTCATAATAGTCGTAGTAGTCGTAGTCATCATAGTCGTTGTAGTCGTAGTAGTCATAGTAGTCAGAGCAATTGGAGTAGTCAGAGTTGTCGTAGTTCTGGTCGTAGTCGTAGTAGTAGTCGTAGTCGTAGTAGTCGTAGTCGTAGTTGTAGTAGTCGTAGTAGTTGTAGTAGTTGTAGTAGTCGTAGTAGTTGTAGTAGTCGTAGTAGCAGTAGTAGTCGTAGTAGTTGTAGTAGTTGTAGTAGTTGTAGTAGTCGTAGTAGCAGTAGTAGTCGTAGTAGTTGTAGTAGTTGTAGTAGTCGTAGTAGCAGTAGTAGTCGTAGTAGTAGTAGTCATAGTAGTCGTAGTAGTAGTTGTAGTAGTAGTAGTAGTAGTAGTAGTAGTAGTAGTAGTCGTAGTCATAGTAGTAGTAGTCGTAGTCATAGTAGTCGTAGTAGTAGTAGTAGTAGTAGTCGTAGTAGTAGTAGTAGTAGTAGTAGTCGTAGTCGTAGTAGTCGTAATCGTAGTTGTAGTAGTCATAGTAGTTGTAGTAGTCGTAGTAGTTGTAGTAGTTGTAGTAGTCGTAGTAGCAGTAGTAGTCGTAGTAGTAGTAGTCGTATTAGTCGTAGTAGTAGTAGTAGTAGTAGTAGTAGTAGTAGTAGTAGTCGTAGTCGTAGTTGTAGTAGTCATAGTAGTCGTAGTAGTCGTAGTCGTAGTAGTCGTAGTCATAGTAGTTGTAGTAGTCGTAGTAGTTGTAGTAGTCGTAGTAGTAGTAGTAGTCGTATTAGTCGTAGTAGTAGTAGTAGTAGTAGTAGTAGTAGTAGTAGTAGTCGTAGTAGCAGTAGTAGTAGTAGTAGTAGTAGTAGTAGTAGTAGTAGTCGTAGTAGCAGTGATGCCGGACGTGGCTCCACCTTTACTCCATTTAAATCCGCACATGAGTAAATGTATTTGTACCAATAATCATCTATCGGTGCTGTAGCAGGATCATCAGTAAATACAGGGTCATAGTGAGTTAAGCACGGCCCTGTATCCAGAGGGTTGCCGGTTTAAAGCACATATGACAGTGGTACAGAGTGAAGAGAGGAGGTCGTTCTGTTTCGAGCAGCTTACAGAGGCTTTCAGTCGCCATGGAGACGAGTCCGCAGAGGTTTGTTGACAGAACAAAAATCTTCATAAATGGAGGAACTTTTATACAAAATAAGTTTCAGAGCCCGACTTGTTCTAACATTCTGCTGTTTGGGCTTTTCCTGTGGTTCATTTTGTTTTAAACTG
Organism: Periophthalmus modestus; assembly: GCA_019594935.1. NCBI lineage: Eukaryota > Metazoa > Chordata > Actinopteri > Gobiiformes > Gobiidae > Periophthalmus > Periophthalmus modestus. Next base: position 1,220,135 of record JAIEZT010001243.1, read on the forward strand.
GACCTGGAGGACAAATCTTGAGCTAACTGGTAAAAAGTGTTATTGTTAATTCATTTTAATCGTCTTTTTCAGTCCTTTCTGTGGTAAATCTACGAAAAACTGCTCATAGTGACCTTCTAAAGTTGAAACGTTTAGTCACGATGGACTTTACATTTCGTCGTCTTCAGTTGTTGCTAGTTTGATGGCAGCAGCGACTTCTAGAGCTTCTTTTAAACTGCTTCTCTCCTCAGTTTTCCAGCAGGGGGCGCCATTACACCATGTGATGTCTGAGTAAGACACTTGTTCAAACCGAGTGTAAACCCACTGCTCTCTGTGCCCATGGACTGTTCATGTAAATGCACAGAGCTAACCTGTTAGCCGCCGCTACGTTCCAAACAGGAAGTGATCATGGTGCGCACTTCCTGTTCCATCGACTCTGGCTCCAGTTCACTTTCTATTGATAAACTGTGTCTCTCTCTGTCCCTGCTGCTGTTAGACTCATTTTGGTCTTAAATGTTCAGATTAACCCTCTTCATGATCCTGGGGTTAGTTTGTTTTTGTTTTGTAGATATTTTGAGTTTTGTTTGTTTGTTTTTATTTTTAGTTTATTTTTTTGTTTTTTTGAGTTAATTTTTATTTATTTATTTATTTATTTTTAAGTTATTTTGAGTTTATTTATATTTTTGTTTGTTATTTTAAGTTTGTTTTTTGTCATTTGAGTTTATTTTCATTTTTGAGTTATTTTAAGGTTTTTATTTTTTTTTGTAGTTATTTTGAGTTTTTTGTTAAGTTAGTTTTTTTGTTACTTTGAGTTTATTTATTTTTTTTGAGTTATTTTCAGTTTTTTGTTAAGTTCGTTTTTTTTTTAACTTTGAGTCTATTTTTTTTTTTTTTTTTGAGTTATTTTCAGTTTTTTGTTAAGTTAGTTTTTTTGTTACTTTGAGTTTATTTTTTATTTTTTTTAGTTATTTTAAGTGTCTCTGTTCCCATGGACTGTTTATATAAATGGACGTAGCTAACCTACTAGCCGCCGCTACGTTCCAAACAGGAAGTGATCATGGAGCACTTCCTGTTCCATCGGCTCCAGTTCACTTTACATTGAAAAACTGTCGAAGTATAAAGTTTAGGGTTCAGATTAGAGAGAAGATCCTCGCAGAAAGACACTGACGCCATTTTGAGCAGGTTTCATTGTTCAAAAGATCAAATTTAGCAATGCCAACGATGCAAATACTGCACTTCTGAAACCTAAAGTGAAGGAAAAGTTTGTGAGTTTGTTCTTGTTTCGCAGTAAACAAAACTGAACAGGCCAATCACACATTTCAAGTTTAGAGTGGCTCCAAAATCTGCATTTATTAGACGTGATTACTGCCGCTGCTCCACAAAATCTGCATAGATTTGCCGGTAAATAAAGATTCTGAAGAGACAAAGGCCAGAAAATACAAAACAAGAAAACCTTTGACACCAGAACAGAAGCGAGTCGGCTCTTTTGGTTCTTAACTGTGAACGACTGGAACCGGATCTCGTTTTTTAAAAGAACCGACTCTTTTCATTTCAATTTTTATGCATTTTTATCCCGATTAACCCTGAACCAGCACAAGAATCTGAGACCTTTGTGCACAAAAAACACCTTTGGCACCATATTAACTGTTAGATTTTTTATTTTTCATTATTGTAGCACAGCGTTTGACTTAGATTATTCATCATTTCAAAGCGTAAAGTCTCCCCCACTCTCAGTTTGAACCATTTTAGACACATTTAAGCCTCTGTCAGTGATTCTTTTACAGTTAAAATGAGTCTCACGTTGGCTTCTGTCATATCAATACATAATAAAAGAGCCGGTCTTTGAAATGAACAGATCCAAAAGATCCGGATCTCCTAAAAGAGCCGAAAGTCCCATCACTCACTGACACCGTGTTGTGACAAATGTGCAGATAGAAAAAGGTCAAATGAACAAATTCTGACTTTAAAATCAATAAAACTGGGGATAAAATGTGACAAACATTAAGACAAGATGAATCTGCGTTTGTCCCACGATGAGGAAATTACAGGGTTGCAGCAAAAAAGTCAAGAAGACGAGGAAAATGCAGCTCTCTCTCTTCCTCTCTGTTGAAATAAACGGGATTCTCACTTAACCAGAAGAGCCACCACGAAGAAAGTGGCGTTTCGGAGCGTTTAGAGGGAAAGTGGGCGGGGCTGAGTGAGCTTATTAAAGATTTACAATGGACAAAAACACAACAGGGCGTCAGCAGAGCGGAGCTGTGAGGCGAAAAGACTCTGAACAGTGTCTGACTGCGGTTCAGAGCAGAACAAGGACCAGAATAATCAGCAGTAAGAACAATAAGTGACGATAAATGTGGTTCTCGAGCTGCGTTTGGACAGATCACATAAATGAAGAGCCGGTGAGTGAATTCTACCACATTATGTTCAAATATTCCACATGATTTGCACAGGTGGATGACACACATACGTCCACAGAGCTGCTAGCCTAACCTGCTAGCCGCCGCGGTCCAAACAGGAGGTAAACACGGGTCAGACTCGTCATTTTGGTCTTAAATGTTCATTTCCTGTGGTTTTTATTTCACTATTTTGTCCCTAAATCAAGATATGAACATTAATAACAGACAAATGAGGCGTCTTTGTTCCCTGGCCTTAGCAACAGGTTTGAGTGACAGCGTTGCTATGTGCAGACTTCCTCCTAAAGCAGCAGCCTTGCTCCTGATTGGCTGTTTGGTTGCTATGATACTTGATGAGCTTCATCTGGAGCTGGAGCTGTTAGTCCACTTACATATTTGACATGTTAACCTGTTTTTGCCTAAATATAGATTCTGTTTGTATTATTTTTGATTTAGTCCTTGTAAAAAGTCTTTGTTTTGTGCTGATCCTCTTTGACACGTCGCCACATCGAGAAGTGACCACAAACACGGCTCTTTCTACCACATCTGTGACTCTTTTACAAGTAGATGAATAGTTTTCTGCTTTTACTTTATGGGGACAACAAAAGAAAAGTTGCGTAACTCAGCTTTAATGAGTCATATTTGAGTCTCCTGCTCCGGCCGTGACCCGTGGGCCACCGGCAAAGTGAAAGTGATGACTTAAACATGCCTCTCACCTCATCGTCCCAGACTAAAGCGTTACTGCGGCGTAGTTTAGCATTGCTAATTCACAGCTAACGGCAGCCGAATGCTAATCAGCCGCTCCTCTGGGAATTAGCCTCGCGCTGGTTCAAGTTCACTGTTACCAATTTACACTCAATCTGCTTAAACAGGGAGATGAATTCAGATCGGAGGACGGCACATTCACCACACGAGCCGCCGCCGCCGCCCTGACGCTGGGGGCGTGGCCTAACCTCGGATCCTCGTGTGTCATTTTGAATCCGCTGCTAGACACGAGACGATAATGAAACTGTGACGATTATCATGGTCAAAGTAACTGTGATTAACGATTAAATCACGATCTTTATTAAAATTGTTAAAAATATGAATAATTATCATTTTAACGATAATACATTTTTTGACGAGCAGGGCCGTCGACTGGAATTTTGGGGGGCTGGGACAATGAGTCTCACGTGGGCCCCCTGTAATACAAATTAATAGGAAAAGGTTTCAATTCTGGGTCCCCTAAGACCCCCCCCTAAGGCCCCTCCTGTCGACTCCCCTGTGGATAAGTGCTTCCTGTTGGTTTGTTTCCAGAAGCTTTTATCTGAACCACTGCTCCACATTTCACCAAGAAAAACACCACAGATTTGACTAAACGTGAAACACTCTGATCTTTTCCACACGTGAGTCTCTGAACCGCTGACGCCGGTGCGCTCGCTGTGTCGCCCGGTCTCGTCTCAGATTTAAAATCTCAAACGATTCTCCTGGAGTTTGTGGTGTGAGCGTTTTGTTTCTCGTTTAAATGTCCCATATTACACAGAATGTGAACTTTAAGTTTTAAAAAGTGTAACATGGGCCTTTAAACAGTGTAATATGGGCCTTTAAACAGTGTAATATGGGCCTTTAAACAGTGTAATATGGGCCTTTAAACAGTGTAATATGGGCCTTTAAACAGTGTAATATGGGCCCTTTAAACAGTGTAATATGGGCCTTTAAACAGTGTAATATGGGCCCTTTAAACAGTGTAATGTGGGCCTTAAACAGTGTAATATGGGCCTTTAAAACAGTGTAATATGGGCCCTTTAAACAGTGTAATATGGGCCCTTTAAACAGTGTAATGTGGGCCTTTAAACAGTGTAATATGGGCCTTTAAACAGTGTAATATGGGCCCTTTAAACAGTGTAATATGGGCCTTTAAACAGTGTAATGTGGGCCTTTAAACAGTGTAATATGGGCCTTTAAACAGTGTAATATGGGCCCTTTAAACAGTGTAATATGGGCCTTTAAACAGTGTAATATGGGCCTTTAAACAGTGTAATATGGGCCTTTAAACAATGTAATATGGGCCTTTAAACAGTGTAATATGGGCCTTTAAACAGTGTAATATGGGCCTTTAAACAGTGTAATATGGGCCTTTAAACAGTGTAATATGGGCCTTTAAACAGTGTAATATGGGCCTTTAAACAGTGTAATATGGGCCTTTAAACAGTGTAATATGGGCCTTTAAACAGTGTAATATGGGCCTTTAAACAGTGTAATATGGGCCTTTAAACAGTGTAATATGGGCCTTTAAACAGTGTAATATGGGCCTTTAAACAGTGTGATACGGGCCTTTTAACAGTGTAATGTGGGCCTTTTAACAGTGTAATATGGGCCTTTAAACAGTGTAATATGGGCCTTTAAACAGTGTAATATGGGGCCTTTAAACAGTGTAATATGGGCCTTTAAACAGTGTAATATGGGCCTTTAAACAGTGTAATATGGGCCTTTAAACAGTGTAATATGGGCCTTTAAACAGTGTAATATGGGCCTTTAAACAGTGTAATGTGGGCCTTTAAACAGTGTAATATGGGCCTTTAAACAGTGTAATATGGGCCTTTAAACAGTGTAATATGGGCCCTTTAAACAGTGTAATATGGGCCCTTTAAACAGTGTAATATGGGCCTTTAAACAGTGTAATATGGGCCTTTTTTCCCGTATAATCGATCGATGACGAGGTAAATTATGGTTTTAACACTTATCTGTCGTTTCAGGTTTGGAGTTAATCGCTTACAAACCACTTTATGAAGAATAATAATATATTTGATGATTTTAACTCGAGGATTTCAGCCACAAACTCTGGCCCAAAATGACAAACTCTCGGCCCTTTTGGAACCTGCTGATGGAATGTGGGTTTTAGAAGCTGGTGAGTATTTATGTGGTTTAAAGAGAAGTTTAAAGAGAAGTTTAAAGAGTAGTTTAAAGAGTAGCTCTGTGTGCGAGGGGGGCCTGGACCACCTCCAGCTCCTCGACGTCTCACAGAGTAAAAAGCGTTTCACAAATCCTCAGTCAGAGCCGCCGTCAGTAAAAGTCCTGCAGACAGAACGCTCTGGTTTATGTTTCTGCTCAACTGAAAATCTCTTTGTCATGAGCATATTCTGTTTATATAAATGGACTTAGCAAACCTGCCACCGCCGCGTTCAAACAGGAAGTGATCCTGGAGCACTTCCTGTTCCATCGACTCTGGCTCCAATTCACTTTCTATTGAAAAATGTGTCCTGTCTCTCTGTAACTGCTGCTCTACATGATCCTGGGGTTCATTTTTGTTTAGTTATTTAGAGGTGTTTTTTTTTTTTTTTTTTTTTTTTTTTTTTTTAATGTATTTTCTTTTTTTATTGTTTTTTAAGTTTATTTTTAATTTTTATTTTTGTTATGTTTGAGTTATTTTGAACTTTTTTCAAGTTATTTTGAGGTTGTTTTTTTTTGTTATTTTAAGTTTGTTTTTTTATTATTATTTTGAGTTTTTTGTTTTGTTTTTTGTTTGTTTTTTTTTTTTTTAGTTATTTTGATTTAATAGATTTTTTTTTTTTTTATTATTTATTTGTTTTGTAGGTACAGAAGAGAGGGGACATAGTTCATCAAAAGACATAAAATTAAAAAAAATAAAAATTAAAAAAATCTAAATAACTCAAAAAATTAACTCAAAATAACTAAATAAATAAATAAACAAAAAAAAACAAAAAAAAAACAAACTCAAAATATCTAAAAAAAAAAAAAAAAAAAAAAAAAGATCATGTAGAGGAGTTACTACAAGCATTTAAGACTAAAATGAGTCTGACAGCAGCAGGTACAGAGAGAAGTGTAAATTTTTCAACGTAAAGTGAACTGGAGCCAGAGTTGATGGAGCAGGAAGTGCTCCATGATCACTTCCTGTTTTGAACTAGCAGGTTAGCTACCTCCGTTCATATAAACAGTCTCTGGTCACAGCTGCTGCTTTTGTCCAACCAAGTAAAATTATACACGTTACAAAAATTAGAAAAGCAGGAAAAACAAAAAGTAAGATGTTTTTTTTCTTCATAATCGTGTTTTTATTTCAGAGACGTGTTTCTGTGATATTCACGTTTCATTTTTCTTCATGATTCGCTTCAGTTTGTTGAGTTGACGCTCGAGGCACGTCTCGTATCACTCGCTGGATCTGTTCTATGTTTACTCCCAATGTCGAGCGCAGAGGGTCAAGCTGAGACTTTATCGGCCAATTTTACAGCCGTGTGTTACAAAGGAGACGGAACAAAGTGAGAAACGACCACCAGGGGGCACACGGAAACTCACAACAGAGGCTCAGGGCTGGAGGCGAACGCTTTGAAGAGAACATGAGAAGAACGCTTTAAAATAAAACAGCCGATACCTGTCCGCGACAAAACGCTTCATCCTGCATGCATGTCTATGGTGGAATGTTGTGCAGTTACCATGACGACGCGGTGCACACATAAACGAACACAGCCTAAGTCTGACAACACAAGAGAACACATTTTCAGGAACCTGTGATTATTATTACGAGCGTTCATGGTCCTGAGCAGAAAAACTGTCGGCTAATGCTAATGTTAATGCTAATGCTAATGCTAGCTAGCGTGTGACTGTAATGTTGTTCGAGAGGGACTTATTCAACAGTCGGCTTCAACATCAGCTCAAATGTTGTAGTTCTGAATAGGTCAGTTTAATTTGATCTTTATTTTAACCCAATCAAAGTCTGACTTAAGTAGCAAAGCCACAGACAGAGCAGTGCCTACAGTTAGGATCACACCCATAGGGAATGTTGGTGACCTCAGCTGCAAAGTGTTAAATTTTCCACAGTCTGGCAGATATTTACAGGTGTTTCATTGTGGATAAAATATCTTTAATAACAAAATAAATAAATATATAAATAAATACAAATACAAATAATAAATAAATAAATAATTTTAAAAAAGCTCAAAATAACTCAAAAAATAAACTGAAAATAACAAAAAAATTTAAAAAGTAAAAAGTAAACGTAAAAAAAACCCCCTCAAAATAACTTAAAAAAAAAAAAAAAAAAAACAACTGAAGATAACAAAAACAATTTAAACAAAAAAAATAAATAAATAAATAACTAAAAAATAATCTCAAAATAACTAAAAAAAAACAAAACAAAACAAAAAAAAAAAAACTCAAAATAGCTATTAAAAAAAAAAAAAAAACCTCAAAATAACTCAAAAAATTGTACCCCAGGATCATGTAGAGCAGCAGTTATAGAGAGAAGAGGGACAGTTTTTCAATGTAAAGTGAATTGGAGTCGATGGAGCAGGAAGTGCACCATGATCACTTCCTGTTTTGAACTAGCAGGTTAGGTACGTTCGTTCATATAAACAGTCTGTGGTCACAGCTGCTGCTTTTGTCCAACCAAGTAAAATTATACACGTTACAAAAATTAGAAAAGTAGGAAAAACAAAAAGTAAGATTTTATTATTTTTTATTTCCATGAACGTGTTTTTAGCAGGTGTTTCATTGTGAATAAAATACCTTTAATAACAAAATAAATAAATATATAAATAAATAAAAATAAAAATAATAAATATTTAAAAAAAAAAGCTCAAAATAACTCAAAAATAAAACTGAAAATAACAAAAAAATTAAAAAAGTAAACTTTAAAAAAAAACTCAAAATAACTTAAAAAACAAAAAACAATTTAAACAAAAAAAAAAAAAATTAAATAACTAAAAAATAATCTCAAAATAACTCAAAAATGTGTTTTTAGCAGGTGTTTCATTGTGAATAAAATACCTTTAAAACACACTTTGTTACTCCTGGCTGCATCGCCTCTCCACAGATCTCGTCTCCACGGAGATAAGTTAAAGCCATAGTGCGAAACAACACAGAAAACACCTCGAAAAACCAGATAAACACCAAATTTCCAGTCCGTGAGCGTTTCCTGAAGAGCTCGATTGGCAGGAAAGTTTGTCCAAGAAAAACTCATTTAAACTTGGAGTTGACTCGTGCTCTGGCCCGAGCTCATATCTGCTCTGATCTAATCACATCTCCACAAAATTACTGCTACATTAGAGAAACAGGGAACCTTTAAACGACTTTATAAAATGCAGATAAGACGCTCGCCAGTTTAATAAGTTTTTCCTGTAGCTTTGGAGTCAGCGTTTTATCGTCGATCTCATCTTTAATCTGCGGCGGGGCCAGAACGAAGCGCGGGGCCCGTTGGTTCGTGTTGATGGAGAAAAGAGTGTGTTTTTGTAGATAGCGGTCGCTAATCAGATTTCGCTCGTGGCTCTGTCCTTGTTAACTCTGCGCCGCTCCCCAGAAACACAAGCTACAAACGCACCAGGATTCACATTAACCCTGCGCTCGACTCGGGGCCTCCAGGGGCCTCCAGGGGCCGAATCAGGACAGGCTTTTCCAAGAATCAATGTTTCTGAGTGTGTTGATTTCCCCAAGTATCATGATTTTTGATGTGACAGGTTCAGGGCAGAGGCTGGACACCGAGGGCCCCAAAAAATCCATGTGTGATTATTTTTACACTTTCCCAACTCAAAACTCGATCGACTTTTACTTTATTCATGTGCAAACTTTATATGTTTTTATAAAGTGTCCAAGTGAGTTATATTTCAATTTTATTTCAATAATCTGCAAACATCTGTTTACTATTAAAAATAATTCAAGGTTTTGCTAGTCGTTAAGAAGGTTTGTCTTTTGCAAAAGTCTTTTGCAAAAAACATTTTGCAAAAAACAAAACAAACCTCAGAAAAAAACTTTTAACAAAGTATCTAAAAAAAAAAAAAAAAAATCTCTGAAAAAAAAAAAAAAAAAAAAAAACTCTAATTATCTAAAAAAAAAGTAAAAAAAAAAATAATAATAATAAAAAAACCTAAAAAAAAAACAAACAAACAACAACAAAACAAAAAACTGTAAATATCTAAAATAAATAAGTTTTTTTAAAAGCTCTGAAAAACCCCCAAAACTAATTATCTAAAAAAAAGTCTCAAAAAAACTCAGAAAAAAAAAAAACAAAAAAAAAAAAACCCGCTAAATATCTAAAAAAAAAAATAAATAAAAACTCTGAAAAAAAAAAAAAACACAAAAAAATACAGAACTCTAAATATCTAAAAAAAAAAAAAAAAAAAAAGCATCACCATCTGTCACTATTAAAAATAATTCAAGGTTTTGCTTGTCCCTAAGAAGGTTTCTCTCACTGCGCTCGAGTCACGAGGGCGCCCTCTAGAGGAGAGTGCAGCAGAGTCCAGAATGCAGAACCTCTTTCGCGAAATTCCCAAGATGTTCCCAGGCCAGAAAGACATAGTCCTGGGTCGTCCCCGGGGCCTCGTCCCAGTGGGACAAGCCCGGAAACATGATGCAATTTACAAACTGCTGAATATTTGACACAAAAAAAGCGACGTAAGGAAGATTAAAGCTCCCACTGTGTAAGTTTTCTGGTGGCCGTCTGTTACCTGCTTGTCTCCATGGAGATGTTGTTACTTTAAAAAAAAAATTAATCCCATGTATTAACTCTCAGGTGTTTTGGTAAAACCGAGGCAAAAGTTCACATTTTTAACAAGACTGAAACGCTAACAGCAGAGTCACACTTCAGAACATGAACAGATCGAAAACGACGGAACGGGGCGTTTTTGTGCAGAATCAGACAGGACGTTTGTTTGTGGAGGGCGACATGTTGATCAGGTCCGTTTTAAAGTGTCTGTAAAAGGAAATGAGACGTTTTCTTTTGGCGCAAACACACGGCGCTCTCGTCGTTGGGAGATATCGTCTGTGTGTCTGGTAAACAGCAGCACACGCCGCTTCCTTTTGGTTTGGAGGATGTCGTGGATCGGTCTCCATGGAAACAGACACAGACGCTCCTAAGTGCATCTGAAAAAAAAAAATAACATAAATAAAATAAAATAGTTTAAAAGCTGCACGGTTGAAGAAAAGTACGTCGGGTTGGGACGGAGATGAAACGGCGGCGGTCGTCACGTTTAGGCTGGAATAATTGGGCGTTTAAAGGGCCGCACTGGAAGATTCGGGGTGTCCTTGGCGACAAACAAGCGACTCCACCAAAAAACGACTTTTTCTGTCCATAAAAACGCCTGTAATTGGAAAGATGAAAGAGGAAGAACAAAGTCAGAGGTAAGTTATGTGGAAGTAAATGGCAAATTAAAATAAAAGTGGAACAAAGGCCGTGTGTGCGTTTGAGGGTCTGACGCAGGGATCGTTTGAACCAGCAGGGGGCACTATGCAAGTTTAGACTTTGAAAATCAAGGGTTTAATTCAGGAAAAATTCACTTTTAAATGTTTTCAGAATAAGATGTGAAAATATGTCCCAGAAAAACACACGATGATTAGTTAGAGGTGCTCCTGACCCTCTGACCATGAGCCTGACGCTTTTGGAGAGAAAGAAATTTAACTTCTACGAAAAAAAACACTTATTTAAAGGTGCTATATGACACAAAACTGACTCTTGCAGCTTTAATCCAGGTTAGAACATCGTTAGTGCATCAAAAACAGACCTGGACTTGCGTTTTTGCTTCAGTCTCACATGTTTGACACTTTATTATTAGTCTGTCACATCCCCAAAGCTCAAAACGCTCTGTTCCACCTTGTGATGTCATCAAGTGGTAGTTTTCAACCATTTTAGCAGCTCCTTTTACCAATTCCAGCAATCCGGCAATTCCAGATCGTCTGAAATTATCCTAATGATTCTTGAAATGAAGGTGTGTGGAGTTTAAAAACACAGTAGAGCACTTCCTGTATCACGACACGATGACATCACAAGGTGGAGCAGAGTGTTTTCAGTTTGACAGAAGAACTCAGTGTGAAGTGGCAGGACTTTCAGTTTAAAGTGTTAGTATTTAGTAGTATTTTTATGTTTTTTGTTGTTTTTTTTTCAGTTATTATAATGGAGGCAGCCGTCATGAAACAAGACGACTCACCACAACGTGACGTAGATCGGGTTCGAGCCTTTGCGCCGGCGTTTTCCAGCGAGAGCGATGCAGCCGTCGGACTTAAAGACAGAGATGAGGCAGAAAGGGGCTGGATCACCGTCGCAGAAATAGAAAAGGGTAGTTTGTGACGCCAAAACTGAATTTCTAACAGTAAAAACTAGTGTTGGGCGAATGGAGCCTCGTGAAGCAGTGACACCTCAGTCTCAATATCGTCTCAAATGGTTCGACGTGTCTGAGGAGAAACACTGACCTCTAGTGGACAAATTTAACCTTTGCAAACCAGCCTCCCAGCTCTGGAGTCAGGCAGGTGAGGGAGGGGGAGGAGACACAGGAGGCAGGAGCAGGGATCATGACACTTTTGTTCTGTGAAGAATCCACAAAGGGTTATTTGATTATGTGTGGCTTTCTGGAAAACAATACATTTTTACGTTTAGGCTCCTGCCCCCATCAGAGAAGAGAAAAGTTATGTGGCCCTCACAGGAAAAAGTTTGGGGGCCCCTGCTCTGAACCAGTCGCAGAGCGGAACATTCACTGAGCCAATGAAACGCTTCGATTCACTGAAGTGACTGACAGAGCGAAGCCGGAGGGGGAAGGACCGACACCTCGACACTTTGGTCACATGAGCGGCTGCTGCGAGACGAGAGGCAGAAAGAACGAGACCATCACGAGTAAAAAACTTAAAAATAGTCTGGTTTATTGAATGAGTTGTGCACGATCGTCCCTCGTAGAGTCGTCTCGCTCTCAGCTCAAATGAACATAAGGTGTATTTATACCATGAAAATAATCGTGTGTCTGGAGGAAGCTAGACAACAAACGAGAGATTCACCTGAACACGACAACAGATGGTTCTACAAAGGTTTGGTCGAAAAGATCCATAACAAATAAAATTTAAAGTAAAGAAACGCCATAATAGTCTCGTTAGAAAGAGACGACCCCACTCAACTTTCAACGTTTTTATTGTCCCAGAACGAAACTGAGAAGTAAGAACAGTTTTAATGATGCTGTAGATCAGATTAATGCCACACTGCGGGACATATCTCTCAGATTCGATTGACAGCCCTGTATTTCTGTTCCTGCGTCTTGTTCAGCTGAAATCCCACCACAAAGCTCTCCTGTCTCCTCCACATGTTTCTGCTTCTGTCTGTGCTCGAGTCGTCTCTAAATAAAAACCTCATCAATCTGCACTTCCTCCAGTCTTCAGAGAGCTCCCATCATGCACCGCTGCCTCTCCACCCGCCGCAGCCGGCCAATCGCAGAGGAGCACACATCTGAATCCAAAGACGAGATCGTGCTGAAAATAAACCGTGATCCAGGTACGAGACTCCGACGGCGTGAACAAGTGTCCCAGATTTGCTTTGTTTTGTATGAAATAGGTGGAAGCTTACGCAACATTCACAGCACAGTGACGCTCTGGTCTAGAAACACAACGGAGTTTTTTTTTTTTTTTATTTTTTTTTATTATTTCTTTTGATATAGGCAGGAAACTGGATTGTTCTATTTATTATTTATTTTTTATTATTTTTATTATTTTGTTTTTTTTCCTGGTTTTGAATAGGCAGGAAATGGTTTAGTTTATTTTATTTAATTAGATTTTGCTGGGTCATTTCATTTTCTGGTATTTATTTGGTTCGCAGCTCTTTAACTATCTGCTTCCTGAATTTTAAAAAAGAAAACTACATTATGTAGGTAGTAGTTGTGTTTTTGTTCACTTATGCTTGAATGATTCAACAGCTCAAAACACTTGGCTCCACTTTGTGACATCATTAGGTGGTAATACTGAAAGTGCTCAGCTTTTTTTTAAAGAGAAGGTCGTATGAAAAATGTATTTATTTTAGATTTCTACCTTTTTATAATGTGTAAATATGTTCTGTGTTACAGTTAATACCCCACAGGAGTAAATACCTCCTCTTAATACCCCACAGGAGTAAATACCTCCTCCTTTAATACCCCACAGAAGTAAATACTTCCTCTTTATACCCCATAGAGTAAATACCTCCTCTTTAATACCCCACAGAAGTAAATACCTCCTCTTTAATACTCCACAGAAGTAATACCTCCTCTTTAATACTCCACAGGAGTAAATACCTCCTCTTTAATAACCCCACAGAAGTAAATACCTCCTCTCTTAATACTCCACAGAAGTAAATACCTCCTCTTTAATACTCCACAGGAGTAAATACCTCCTCTTTAATACCCCACAGAAGTAAATACCTCCTCTTTAATACCCCACAGAAGTAAATACCTCCTCTTTAATACTCCACAGAAGTAAATACCTCCTCTTTTAATACTCCACAGGAGTAAATACATTCTCTTTAAAGTCAGTACATTTTCACTCATCATCACGACTTTCACTTTACTTAAGGTGCAGTTTAACAGCCATTGTGTCATTTGGCAAGACACTTACAACACACTAGCTCTCATATAGATCAACATCAGTGCATTTTATTTTAAATTTAGTATTTATTTTTTTTTTCACTAATGATACTGCAAATGAGGATTTTTTTTTTTTTTTTTTTTTTAATGAATTGATGTTTTTTTTTTTTTTTTTTTTTTTTTAATATCTGGGCACCATGTTTTGACTACTCCACTATAACTCAGATTACACATAACAGATATATTGTGTGTGCGGTTTACAGATGATTACATTGTTTAACATGGCACAAAAACCATAAATACAGTGTGTCCATGTCTCAAATAAACCTTTGCTCCTCTGGTTTTCAAAAGTGAAGTAAAGCTCATTTACATTTCACGTACATGAGTTGAACAGGTGCACACTGGGATAAGACGCCGTCTTCCTCACTCCACAGACTCTGGATTCTGGCGTCGTCTTTTTGCTCATATTTCAGCTTTTTCTCATAGATCGGCATAATTAATGTCCTCCAGACTGCGGTTTGCGTCGGTAATGCGCCGGGTTCAGCTCCAAATCACAGAGATAAGACCAGACCCCAGAGGCACAGGCTCGATCTGCCCACCACCCACAGACCTTTCAGCTGTTCAGACCACGCTGCAGCCGTTACACAACCACGGCTCGTCTGCAGACATTCTCCGATGATCTGTGAGAATGTAACGAGGACGACTCCCGACCGACACATGGACAGGTCATGAGGTCACGACCCTCGAGCTGACGGAGCGATGCAGAAATTCAGCGAGTAATTATGGTTAAAATGGTTTATCTGTTTAGATATTTATGGCTACAGCGGCTACGACAGACTCTTACATCGTACGACAGACCTTTACATCGTACGACAGACACTTATATCGTAAGACAGACCGTTATATCGTTCAAAAGACCCTTATGTAACCCGGGTGAAATATGCAGATTTCCCACCAATCATATCAGCGCTTGCTCTCTCTCTCTCTCTCTCTCTCTCTCTCTCCCTCTCTCTCTCTCTCTCTCTCTCTCTCTCTCTTCCCCTCTCTCTCTCTCTCTTCCCCTCTCTCTCTCTCTCTCTCTCTCTGTCTCTCTCTCTCTCTCTCTCTCTCTCTCCTCTCTCTCTCTCTCTCTCTCTCTCTCTCTCTGTCTCTCTCTCTCTCTCTCTCTCTGTCTCTCTCTCTCTCTCTCTCTCTCTCTCTCCCTCCGCTGTGTCTCTCGCACGCTCCATGCGCCCTCGCACGTGACTCGTTGTGGCCAATCAGGGCCCACATTAGCCGCAGCTGCACACACCCGGCAGGTGCAAGCCAAGTATGGGGTACGATTAAAAGAATGTCTGGTAATAGTAAAAAAATGAGCTATCCTGTGATGAAGAATGAGGAGCGAGTAATTCTAGATAATAAAAGTAAAGCGGAGCTGTTGGCAAACATTTTGTGAAGATTCACAGTAATGGAAATCTGAGTATAGATGAAAGGAGAGCAAGGAGAAAGACAATGGGGAAAAATATTGATAGACTAGAAGATATGAGTGAGTATGAAAGTGTGATTAATATGGAATTCACAATGACAGAGTTAAATGCTGCTTTAAATAAGTGTGGAAAGACATCACCTGGAAAAGATGAAATCTCTTATTGTATGCTGAAGAACCTTAGTACAAAAAGTAAGTCCAAGCTCTTAGTGTTGTACAATCGAGTGTGGGGGGAGAGCAATTTACCTGAACAGTGGAAGGAGGCTGTAGTGGTTCCCATCTGTAAACCAGGAAAAGATCCTAGCCTGGCAGAAAGCTACAGACCTATAGCTCTGACGTCTCACTTGGGGAAATTGATGGAGAGAAAATGGTTAACGAGAGACTATGCTACTTTCTGGAAAAAAAATGAGTTACTTAAAAACCATCAATATGGTTTTAGAAAAGGAAGGAGCACAATAGATCCGGCAGTTGTTTTGGAGCATGAAGTTAGGAAAGCCCAAGCAAATAAAGAAGGTGTTGTCACAGTTTTCTTTGACGTGGAAAAGGCGTACGATATGATGTGGAGGGAGGGTCTAATCATACGGCTCCATCAGATGGGAATACGAGGTAAGATGCTAAAGTGGGTTCGAAACTTTTTAACAGGTAGAAATATTTTAGTGCGGGTGGGAAAAGATTTAGCTCTAAATATGAAGTGGATAATGGCACTCCACAAGGAAGTATTGTGAGTCCAGTGTTGTTTTCTGTAATGATTAATGAAATATTTTGTAATGTAGAAGGGTCAGTGGGGGTGTCCCTCTATGCAGATGACGGGGTGATGTGGAAGAGAGGTAGAAATATTGACTTCATTGTGAGAAAGTTGCAGGAAGCCATACAGAAAGTAGAAGCATGGACTGTAAAGTGGGGTTTAGATTTTCTGTAAATAAAACAAAGGTTATGTTTTTTTACCAGGAAGAAAGTGGATCAGTATACTGTCAAGCTGTATGGAGTAGAGTTGGAGAGAGTAACAGAGTTTAAGTATTTGGGGATGTGGTTTGATAGTAGGCTAACATGGGGATTGCATATTAATAAAACAGTGGAAAAATGTAAAAAGATAATCAACATTATGAGATGCTTGAGAGGACAAGAATGGGGAGCCAGCCGGGCATGTCTAAAGACAATATACATAGCTATGATCAGATCGGTGGTGGACTACGGGTGTATTTTATATAATTCAGCCTCAAAGAGTAGTCTTAAAAAACTAGAAATAATTCAGAACCAGGCGTTAAGAATTTGCTGTGGGGCGATGAGGACAACTCCGGTAGATGCTCTACAGGTGGAAATGGGAGAAATGCCATTGAGATGTAGAAGGGACCAACTGATTTTGGGTTATTGGACTAACCTGCAAGGACAGAGTGAAAATCACCCAGGGCTGAGCGTGTTAAAAACCATGTCAAGAAAAAGAAAAGGCAAAATTCACCAGCTTTGGTGGGTGGCAGAGGGAATGGTGCAAGGAGCAGGAATAGCCCATTTGGAATTAAGTCCTACTGTCCCGATTTCTGTTGTGCCCCCATGGTTGATTAAGGAACCTGCAGTAGATCTAGGACTCCTGGGGAGGGAATGTAGCAGTGTAAGAGTAGATGACTATATCCGTGAAAAGTATTCCGATCATTTAATAATATATACTGATGCTTCAAAGCTAGGAAATGGGAAAGTAGGTATATCGTATGTTATTCCAGATATAGGTGTCGCAGTAAAAAAGAGAACAAGTGTGACAATGTGGCCGTATATACAGGAGAGTTGCTTGCAATACTCTTGCATTGAACTGGGTGGAGGAGAATGGATCAAAGCAGAATATGATCGCGTCAGACTCGAGCAGTGCAGTTATAAGTGTTAAAACATTAAAATCAGAGACAAGACAAGACATCATTTGGGAAGTAGGTCAAATAATGGAAAGAATTAACAGACAAAAAGAAAAATGTAATTTTCATGTGGGTTCCAGCACATATAGGGGTGGAAGGGAACGAAACTGGCAGACAAGTGGGCAAAAGGAGGAGCTGTAAAGGAGGAGGTAGATTTCCCTGTAAAATATAGTAAATCAGAAATCAAGACAATTATTAAAGATAGGGTAAGAAAACAGTGGCAGGAAAAAAAGGGATTCATGCCCTAAGGGTCGGTTTTATTATAGTTTACAGGGAAGAGTAGAGGGTAAAAATGGTGGAATGGGGTTGCAAGCAAGAACCGGGAGGAGGAGGATGCGTTGGCAAGAATGAGGCTGGGACACACAGGACTAAATAACACACTTAAAATGATAGGAAAACATGAAACAGGGGAGTGTGAGTTTTGTAACTGTCAGGAGACTGTTGAGCATGTAGTTATATACTGCCCAAAGTATCAGATACAACGTGGAATGTTGAAAGATAGACTCCATCAGAATAGTATTCGCTGCAAACTAAAAAGACATTTTGCAAGGACTTAAACAAGAATATGTACTCAAAGCAATAACAAAATATCTTATATCCACCAAATTGATAAAGAGAATATAGAAAGACTATTGGGGTCGTCCCGGCCCACACTCCATACCGGATGGTGGCGGTAATGCACCATTTCCAGTTGCGTGCCAAACCGCCATAAAACAACACTAGAAGAAGAAGAAGAACCCGGCAGGTGCGAGGCGCGAGCAGCATGAGAAGCCGGTAGGTTTTAAAACTTCTCGTTTGCCGTTATTTCATTACAACAAATACTTCAACTTCAATCAACCCACTCTGACCATAGGTACTGATCATCGAGCGAATGCCACGGCAGGAATGAGCTTTGATTTCGTGATATTCAGGGGAATTGGTGAGTCCGGTTTGTTTACTAGCGCTAGCTTAGCGCGCTGTACTTGTATTGCACAGTTAGCATTGGGTTTTAAACCTCGTTCTCTCCAATGGTTTTACACAAATACTATGAAACTTATGTTGAGTATTTTGCTAACTTATCATATTATTGTCATTGTTATATGAATTTTAAGCCTTATTTTGTAATGTTAATGGTTGTTGTACACACACATTTACACTTTAAGCACCTTAACTTACATTGGACATTGTATTAAGGTTGTTATTCATTGATATGATTGGTACTAGCAAGTGCTATCTGAAACTTTTTGATATCGCTATTTTGATTTTACTGAAATTGAGATTGTGTACACTGAACTTTGACTGAGGCCATGGTCCTATGTTCACACAGGCCAGGTCTCATATTCGGATGGAGAGCTACAGAAAACCCTCGAGCCTAAAACCTGGAACCCTTCTGCACTGAACTGCACCTGCTCTGATCGGGCCGGGTAGGCGGCTTATCACAGCCGAGTTTGCCTCGCACCTCCTTACTCTACCTCCACTCCACCTCCACTCCACCTCCACTCCACCTCCACTCCACCTCCACTCCACCTCCACTACACCTCCACTACACCTCCACTCCACCTCCACTCCACCTCCACTCCACCTCCACTACACCTCCACTCCACCTCCACTCCACCTCCACCTCCACTCCACCTCCACTACACCTCCACTCCAACTCCACCTCCACTCCACCTCCACTCCACCTTCACTCCACCTCCACTCCACCTCCACTCCACCTCCACTCCACCTCCACTCCACCTCCACTCCACATCCACTACACCTCCACTCCACCTCCACTCCACCTCCACTCCACCTCCACTCCACCTCCACTCCACCTCCACTCCACCTCCACTACACCTCCACTACACCTTCACTACACCTTCACTACACCTCCACTACACCTCCACTCCACCTCCACTCCACCTCCACTCCACCTCCACTCCACCTCCACTACACCTCCACTACACCTTCACTACACCTTCACTACACCTCCACTACACCTCCACTCCACCTCCACTCCACCTCCACTCCACCTCCACTACACCTTCACTCCACCTCCACTCCACCTCCACTACACCTCCACTACACCTTCAATACACCTTCACTACACTCCACTACACCTCCACTACACCTCCACTACACCTCCACTCCACCTCCACTACACCTTCACTACACCTTCACTACACCTTCACTACACCTTCACTCCACCTCCACTACACCTCCACTACACCTCCACTACACCTCCACTACACCTCCACTACACCTCCACTACACCTCCACTACACCTTCACTACACCTTCACTCCACCTCCACTACACCTTCACTCCACCTCCACTACACCTCCACTACACCTTCACTACACCTTCACTACACCTCCACTACACCTCCACTACACCTCCACTCCACCTTCACTCCACTTAAATGAACTACCTCTCAATGTCTGGTCAAATTGACCAAGCCAACGACCTACCAACCAACATTTTTATGAACTGAATGGTCGAACTAAGCAAACGAACTGAACTCTGGGGGGTTGTGGGGCATTTGATCGGGAACAACCCGAATTGCACATGTTTGTACAGCTCTGCACTAAATGATTGTTTGTTTGTTAATTGTTGAATGGCCATTGGTTGTTTTTTTTGTGTCTGTTCTTCAATATATGGTACATTTTTACTGCAATACACTGTGTCTGTCCACTCTCTCCCTGAGTCGACCCAAAATCTTCTGATGATTTGGTTATAGTAAAACTACTTCTACTACTACTCTCCTTAGTATTACTATTCCACCACCACTAAACTCGGGTTACCAGCTCATATACCCGTTACACTTACGATGTAATTGTCTTTCTTACGATATAAGGGTCTGTCGTACGTTGTAAGACAGACCCTTACATCGTAAGACAGACCTTTACATCGTAAGACAGACCCTTGCATCGTACGACAGACCCTTTCATCGTATGAAAGACCCTTTCATCGTACGACAGACCCTTACATCGTACGACAGACCTTTACATCGTAAGACAGACCTTTACATCGAAAGACAGACCCTTACATCGGACGACAGACCCTTACATCGTATGAAAGACCCTTTCATCGTACGACAGACCCTTTCATCGTACCACAGACATTTGCATCGTTCAAAAGACACATCGTACAAAAGAATAAAAATAAAAAATAGAGTTCTCCAGTGGAGTCCAGGTTTCTAAAAACTGTTGTGTGGTTCTATTCAAAGTGTCTCTAATTTTGTCTCATTTCAAACGATACCTAACGTCTCTTATCCATCGATCCATCAAACAAAAGTAGGTGGGATTGTTGTTTCCAACGACATACGACTCTTTTTGCACTGAGTGAAGTAAAAGACAAAACATTTAGTCACGTGACCTTATTTCGCCTGTTTAATTGGCTTCTGAAAGTTGTGACTATTTTCCAAATATATTTTTCGTTGCACCTTTGTGAAGTCTGAGCACATAAGTCTGCGCTCGGGTCTCTGCACTGGCTTTTTTGAGCAATAAACCACATGAAATTGAAGAAAGTGTGAAAAAAAAAGCATAAATATCTCCATGGAAACAAACAAATGGCTCAAAACTACACTTTCAGTTGAATAAACGCAAGATGGAGTAATGCTGCTGTAAGTTTAGTGCCATAACTTGAACCATTTCAGGCAGAGCAATATCTCCATGGAAACAAGCAGGTGGCAAGCCTGAAAAGTTACACAGTGCACCTTAAATAGAGACGCTTTAACATCAGGTTAAACAGTTTATGATTATTTTTACTCATGTCAATCAACACAGAACTACTATAGAGTGAAGAACATTTTGGATAACAGAAAGTTGGGGGCCAGGGTCAAGAAGCCTCACAATTCTGGGCCCCTAAAACCCTGGAGCCTGGTACAGCAGACCTCTTTGTCGCCCCCTTTTGACTCCACTGTGGATAAGTCGCTTTTTTCTGCACATTCTGGTGATACGACGGCGATTATCTTTGTTGACGATTCTATAAAATGTCCCAGCGTTCACTTTTTCTCACGATAAACCTTCAGTCTCTCCTCAGTTTTTGACCCCACACGTCTGCGGTCAGAACATAGACTGTGTAAAGGTGTATGCAGTGTACGGTTATAACACAAAGCCAGTTAAACCCTGAGCTTATGTCCAAAATAACCCTGCTCAGATCCATCAGGGCGGCTTTGATATCTTTGTCTCGTCTCCGTATCGAGCACTCGCCTGAACGCTCCGTGGACATGACAGGTCCCTGGAGACTGGAGCTATAATGATTCCAGCGCTGCAGATTTCCTGTCAGCTCGCTCTGCCGTCTCCGCCGAAGCCCCACGGGTTAAATACCTCGCTACAAATATGTGGCTATCGACAGACGCGCCATCGATCCCACATCGAAAGGAAGTCTGTTAGCCCGTGATCTCTGACAGCGGAGGGGGGGTAAGTGGATTTGTATTGCCTCAAAAGCACTTTTTCTCTGCAGACCTGACTCCTGTGTGTGAGGAATGTGTGCTTCTGCAGCGCTTCACACAGAGCAGATACTGAGGTGAAAAGTTACACAAAAAACCTGTTCAAAACTGTACTTCAAGACGAAAAAGTCAAAGTATTTCACACAAGTGTTGTTCATTTATTTAAGTGTAAAATGTGGAGATATTGATTAAAAATGACACATATTTTAGTCACAGTAACGACACGAATCAGTTTATTAGATTTTCTCATGAATTTTGTGTTTTTATTTTTGTTTTGCTCAAAGTCAAAGCTCCAACTCTTAAACTTTATTCAGGATATTTCCACGAACATTGTTTTTTTTTTTTGTTTTTTTTTTCTTTAACATTTTGAGGTTTTGTTTTTTGTTGTTTTTTAGTTAATGTATTTTTATTTATTTTTTTTTTTTTTCAGTTTATTTCTTGAATTATTTAGAGGGTTCTTTTTGTCATTTTGAGTTGTTTTTTTTAATTTTATGACTTATTTTGAGTGTTTTTTTTGTTTTTTGTTTTTTTTTTTGAGTTTTTTTTTTTTCATTCATTTTTTTGTTATCTTTTAATCATTTTTGATTTTTTTATTCTGAGTAATGTGTGCTTCTGTGAGACTTCACACAGAGCTGGATGAAGTGCAGATACTGAAGTGAAAAGTTTCCACGAAATTTTTTTTGTTTGTTTTTTGGGGGGATATTTTGAGGTTTTGTTGTTTTTTGTTTTGTTTTTATTTTTGTTGTCGTTGTTTTGTTTTGTTTTTTTTAGTTTTTGTTTTTTATTTATTTATTTTGTTATTTTCCGTTTATTTCTTGAATTATTTTGAGGGATTTTTTTTTGTCATTTTGAGTTATTTTTTTAATTTTTTTTACTTATTTTGAGTTGTTGTTTTTTTTTGTTTTTTTGAGTTTTTTTTTTTTTTTTTTGCTAGGTTGTTTTTTTATTTTTGTTTTGTTTCTTTTAGTTTATCTGTATTTAATTTTTTTGTTATTTTGATTTTTTTATTTTGAATAAATGTGGAAATATTGATTAAAAATGAGACATATTTTAGTCACAGTAACAACATGAATCAGTTTATTAGATTTTCTCATGAATTTGTTGAGTTTCTTAAACTTTATTCAAGACATAGTTGTTTTTTTTTGTTTGTTTGTTGTTGTTTTTTTTTTGTTTTTTTTTTTGATATTTTGAGGGCTTTTTTTTTCTTTATTTATTTAATTATTTTCTGTTTATTTCTTGAATTGTTTTGAGTGTTTTTTATCATTTCCTATTTTCTTTTTTTGTTATTTTGAGTTGTTTTTTGTTTTGTTTTTGTTTATTTTAATGAAATTAGAAAAGTGGTACATACAAATGTTGTGTTATGTTTTTTCATGTGACGCTCGAGGGATGGAATGATAAAAATGAAACACACACACTGGGGGCGACAGTAGCTCACTAGGTTGAGTGTTTGTCCACTGATCCGAAGGTTGGCGGTTCAAATCCCGCTCTCTACATAAACATCATTGGTTGAGTGGTTAGATCCACTGACTTGAAGGTTGGCGGTGCAATTCCAGCCCTCACAGATGAATGCTGTCGTGTGTCCCTGGGCAAGACACTTAACCCACCTCGCCGGTGTCTGCGTACACTGGTGTGTGAATGTGTGTGTGGATGGGTGACTGGTTCCTTGTTGTAAAGCGCTTTGAGTGCCTTGAAAGGTGGAAAAGCGATATAAAAATGTGACCATTTACACAATAATCGTTTGCGAGACATTTAACATAATCGTGATAATCGTCGTTATATCACCAGAATGTGCAGAAAAAAGCTGCTCATCCACAGGGGAGTCGACAGTCGGGGTCTTTTGTCTGAGGGCCCAGGGTTATAGGGGGCCCAGAATTGTGGGGCCCCCAAATTTCTGTGGACGTCCCTCTTTATTCACAATGTTCTCCACTAGATCAGAGCTGTTTTCAGAACAAAGACATGGAACTTATTCATCACATTAACGTTATTTTCACTGACCAGCGCGTCCATGTACTTCAGAGTTTGTCGCTGCGTCGGCCGTTCACACTTCCTCACGTCATTGTCTCACTTCCTCTGGTGTCTTCGCTCTTAAAGTCAAAAATAGACGGTTTTGGTTCATGTTTTAGTGAATAATGTTTAGACCTATTAACCCTATTCATCCTTGACCATTTTGGACATAAATACTCCAAACTGAGCTGTTTTTGTGGTGGTTAAACGAGAATCTCCTTCATTTTAATGGAGAATTTGGGAAAAGTTTTGCTGCTCTGTTCTGTCCATGTGACGCAAAACTCGACACTGCAGCGATTCTCTGGAGGATTTAAACCGTCTCTGTCCCGATAAAACTGATTTACTGTCAAGAATAATAATAATACAACCCAAAAGACGATGGCGACGCCCGCGGAAACTTCCAGAACGAGGTGAATATCTGCTGAGAAGAACGAGTTTTTGTTGAAAAAGGTTCAGGCTCAGTTTTAATAAAGACGTTTGACACATTTCTGTCCATGTTTAGCTGTAGTTTAGTCCTACTTGACCTGGGACACTTCTGGCATGACCCATTTTGAAACAATATCCGTTTAAGAACAGCTCAGTTTAAACTCAAATTGCTGTAGTTTAAACTGAGCTGGAGACGTCAGTTTAAACTTATCACATTATCGACAGAAAGTGGTGCCATTACAGCAGGTTTCACCCAAGTTTGTGGATGTAAACTATTACAAGCTTTGGGGCCAGACCATAGACTGTTTATGTGAATGAACAGAGCTAACCTGCTAACCGCCGCATTCCAAACAGGAAGTGATCATGGTGCACTTCCTGCTCCATCGACACTGGCTCCAATTCACTTTCTATTGATAAACAGCGCCCCCTCTCTCTGTAGCTGCTGCTGTCAGACTCATTTTGGTCTTAAATGTTCAGATTAATCCTCTACATGATCCTGGGGTTGTTGTTTTTTTATTTTTATTTTTAGATATTTAGAGTTTTTGTTTTTTGAGGGTTTTTTATTTTTTGGGTTTTTTATATATATATTTTGAGGGTTTTTTTGTTTGTTTGTTTAGTTTAATTATTTATTTTCTTATTTTCAGTTTATTTCTTGAATTATTTTGAGTTGTTTTGAGTTCAGTTTTTTTTAAGTTTCTTGACTTATTTTCAGTTGGGGTTTTTTTTGTTTTTGAGGTTTTTTTTTTTGTTTTTTTTTTTGTTTTTTTTTTGGTATTTTGAGGGTGTTTTTTTTTTTGTTATTTTGATTTTCTTTTTTTTTTTTATTTTGATGTGTTTTTTAAGTTATTTTGTAGAGTTTATCTTTTTGTTATTTTAAGTTCCTTTTTTTCCTTTTTTTTGAGCTATTTTGAGGGTTTTTTTCTTTTTTTTAATTTATTTTTACAAGGACAATAAAAAAACATTGTAAAAACAGCGCCCCCTCTCTGCTGCTGTCAGACTCATGTTGCCCTTAAATGTTCGTATTAACCCTCTACATGATCCTGGGGTTTTTATTTCACGTCTGTCTGTAAATCAACATATGAACATTAGTAACAGACACATCAGGTCCTTCTTTCTGATTTTGTCCTGTTTGAGCCTCGATGAGCTTCATTTAGAGCTGAAGCTGTGGTGACGTCTCACTCACTCACTTCTTTATGCTCTATGGGTCATACACAGAAACATAACATATTCAAATAGTGGGTGAAAACTATGATAAAGTCTGAAATCCAGCTCTCAGCTTTAAAGCAGATGAATCACGTCCCTCGCCGCCCACTCCGCCTCTGACAGACCTGCATCACAAACGCCTTAAACGCTCATTTTGCTGTTTGTTTTATTTAGAAGTTGCGTGTTTGTGTTGGCGCCTCTCGGTGTTCCTCAGACCTCCTGCTGCTCGTGGAGAGATGAACGTGTGGAGTCAGCAGAAGGCGGCGGCGGCGGGCGGCGGCTCACAGACGCAGTGTGAGACTTTTAACTAAACTACCTGAATGTGCTGCGTCTGATCGTCATTATACGGCCGTGTTTTGACAGACGGCGACACCTGCCTGGGAACGGGGCTTGTTTTTATTCGAGATCAAGGTCTGTTTAGTCCCGGATGGAACGAGGATTTCAAAAACAAGTCAGGAGTTGAAAGCGTGACCTGTTTTGATGGGAAGTACAACCAAATCGCTTTTGTTGAGACGGGATTTTGTGGTGTAAGTGGTGAACGTTATTCCTCCATAAAAAACCCAGCCACAGTATCAGCCTAAGTACCAAGTTCAGACAGTGACATGCTTCAGGCTGTACCACCTCACCTGATGTTCTGCTCATTAAAGGACACGAAACAGACCTGGAGCTGTGTTTTTTTTCATTCTCACATGTTTAACACACAAACCTGCAGATTTAGCCTCTTGAAAAAACTCTGCTCCACCTTGTGATGTCATCATGTGGTGATACAGGAAGTGCTCCACTGTGTTTTTAAACTCCACACACCTTCATTTCTAGAATCATTTGGATCATTTCTATCTTAAATCTAAATATATTTCTTTTTACTGACTTGACGGTAGAGTGACTTCCCGAGTGTACGTCGTCAGCTCGTCCCTGTAGCTGAGTCTACACCACAGCGCCCCCTGCTGCCTCGTCTGACTCTAATCCTGACAGCGAAGTTTCAGCACGTTTTTTTCACATCAACGAATAATGAAGTACTTTAACCAGACAGACGCCTCAGAGGCAGATTTAACCGTGCCGTTTCCCTCGGCGCAGGTGGAGGTCTCGGCGTGGTCACGAGCGCTACTGTTGTCATGGCGATGGACACGAGCCGAAAAGTCCCAACCTCCTACAGTAAATGGAATATTAAAGAGGAGGTATTTACTCCTGTGGGGTATTAAAGAGGAAGTATTTACTTCTATGGGGTATTAAAGAGGAGGTATTTACTTGTGGGGTATTAAAGAGGAGGTATTTACTTGTGGGGTATTAAAGAGGAGGTATTTACTTGTGGGGTATTAAAGAGGAGGTATTTACTTCTGTGGGGTATTAAAGAGGAGGTATTTACTCCTGTGGGGTATTAAAGGGGAAGTATTTACTTCTATGGGGTATTAAAGAGGAGGTATTTACTTCTATGGGGTATTAAAGAGGAGGTATTTACTTGTGGGGTATTAAAGAGGAGGTATTTACTTGTGGGGTATTAAAGAGGAGGTATTTACTTGTGGGGTATTAAAGAGGAGGTATTTACTTGTGGGGTATTAAAGAGGAGGTATTTACTTGTGGGGTATTAAAGAGGAGGTATTTACTTGTGGGGTATTAAAGAGGAGGTATTTACTTCTGTGGGGTATTAAAGAGGAGGTATTTACTTCTATGGGGTATTAAAGAGGAGGTATTTACTTCTGTGGGGTATTAAAGAGGAGGTATTTACTCCTGTGGGGTATTAAAGGGGAAGTATTTACTTCTATGGGGTATTAAAGAGGAGGTATTTACTCCTGTGGGGTATTAAAGGGGAAGTATTTACTTCTATGGGGTATTAAAGAGGAGGTATTTACTTCTGTGTGGTATTAAAGAGGAAGTATTTACTTCTGTGGGGTATTAAAGAGGAGGTATTTACTCCTGTGGGGTATTAAAGAGGAGGTATTTACTCCTGTGGGGTATTAAAGAGGAGGTATTTACTTCTGTGGGGTATTAAAGAGGAGGTATTTACTTCTGTGGAGTATTAAAGAGGAGGTATTTACTTCTGTGGGGTATTAAAGAGGAGGTATTTACTTCTGTGGGGTATTAAAGAGGAAGTATTTACTTCTGTGGGGTATTAAAGAGGAGGTATTTACTTCTGTGGGGTATTAAAGAGGAGGTATTTACTTCTGTGGGGTATTAAAGAGGAGGTATTTACTTGTGGGGTATTAAAGAGGAGGTATTTACTTATGTACTAGATGCTGTTTGTAGCACAGCTCAAATGTGATGCTCTCAAATTGTTCCGTGATGTACAGAAACATGCGGCGTGATGCAAAGGCCACTCGCCAAATCGTAATTGGAGGCAATTTCAGGCAAATACCGTAGTTGCCATGACGACTTTTCTGTTCAGTGTTTTATTATGTGAAGCCTAATTATAGTCAGTACAGTGGCTTCAAATGCACAGTATGACCCTTTGTGCATTTACCAACGTCAAACCAGTGTCTCACAGCAAAACAGTCTTTAAAATCCCCGTGTACGTTCAGATAATTGACCCCACGCTGTTTCCGTACTTATTACGTCACTCTCAACCACAAAGAAATGCAGAGACGTACGGGCAGTAAACGAGCAGCTCAGACTGTTACTCTGAACCTCAACCTGTGAATAACAAGGTTTACTTTAATAATCCTCCATAAGGAAAGTCATTCTCTGCGTTCGACCCTTTTTGTAATGACACTGACCAACAGCAGGGGGCGACCCGTCTTCCGATCTCGAGCTCGACTGTGTAAAGAAGTGACTGAGTGAGTGTGACGTCTCCCACAGCGTCCGGCTCCAAATGAAGCTCATCGAGGCTGGAGCAGGTGTAGAGGTGGATTTGTAGCTGAGATCCATATTAGGAATTTCGTCCGTGAGTATCATAGCAACCAAAGAGCCAATCAGGAGCGAGGTGGTTGAAGGTAACGCCTCTTCCCGCCCACACCGCTGGTTTAGAAGGGAGTGGGCGTTTAGCAATGTGGTTAATTAAGTTTTTGCTAACGTTAGCAACCTCAGGGAAAGAAAGCGCCTGATTTGTCTGTTATTAATGTTCAGATCTTTAGTTACGGACATGGAAATAAAAACTTCAGGATCATGTAGAAAGGAGGAGTGAAGAAGGAACAACACATGGAGAAAGCCCTCTCTGTTTGTGGGTATCCAAAATGGGCCTTGAATAGATTTAAAAAAGCTCAAAAAAACCCCCCACCACAACAAGGAATCTGAACCCAGAAGGAAAGGTGTTACCATTCCTTCCACAGCGGGTGTGTCTGAAAAACTGGATTTTCAGACAGTTTGAGATTCTTGACAAAGACTGGTTCATCCAAAGAACAAAACCCCGAGACACGAACAAAGTAATGTGTCGATTCCATTCAGTGAAGTGAGTCACACTGGAGAAACTAAACAGACAGAAGAGAATGAACCAACATGAGAGAGAACAGCTCAGGACCACAGTCTGCTGTTCATCTACATCTCAAACACACTAACCTCCTTTGAAGAGAGTGAGGTTCAGATCTGAGTCAGAGAAAAGAAATGGTTTGAGAGGAGAGTTAAAAAAAAGATATTTTTGTTAGGAAAGAGAATCCTTCTTTAAACAGGAGCCTGAGACATAATCTCTCCTCCATCTACACCTCCACCTCAGACCCAGAACAAAGAGAACAACAGCAGGGTCGTTAAGGGCAGAATATGGTAGCTCCAGCTGAAACTGAAGACAATTGATCTTTACAGTTTCAGTGTCGTTAGCGCCTCCTTCAGACAGATATAAGGCAGTGTCCAGCAGGAATCTGACCAGAACTGAAGAAGCGGCAATGATTTGTCCAGTTGACAGATTTAAACTTCCTCTTTTGCCACGTAGAGCAAGTTTTAAGACCAAAATGTCGATGGAGTCGATGGAGCCCATGCCGTTAGCTACGTCCATTTATACAAACAGTCTATGATTTAATCTTATGATCGTAAAGTAAGAATCTTTACGATGGCGGTTTGGCTCCACTACATCTGTTTGAATGGTGCACAGGGCCTTTAGTCAGAGTTAGCTGCTGTGGACATGAGTAAAACTTGTATGTTTATGTTGATGATCCCAAAGTGCGACAGCAGGGCGGCCATCTTGTGTTTTCTCTGAGTGAATTAACAGCTGCTACAGACACACAGCACCAAGAGCAAAGTCTGCGGCACACTACAGGATATTTGGCCCGATTTCAGAGAGGAGTGATCCGACTTTGGGTCTTTGAGCAACTCTGAGCTTATCTATATCGTAACCGCAAGACATCACCACGGAAACAGCCATAAAAACACAAAATACCAACTCTGGAAATGGTAAAAATAATTTAAAAAGGACGTACTCAGGTCTTGTAAAG
This sequence comes from Periophthalmus modestus, assembly GCA_019594935.1. Lineage (NCBI taxonomy): Eukaryota > Metazoa > Chordata > Actinopteri > Gobiiformes > Gobiidae > Periophthalmus > Periophthalmus modestus. Next base: position 1,249,559 of record JAIEZT010001243.1, read on the forward strand.
TTGTAAAGTTAAATGGCGGCGTTCTCGTTTGTATTATCAGAATGTGTCTTCCGCAAATAATGACGCCCACTTCACAAAACGGTGCCAGTTTGAAGAGTTATTTAAAGAGTAAAAAGTCAGAAGTGGACAGAAGTATCGTCACTTTACATCCACACATCAGGATCAGGCTGAAGCTGCTGCAGATTAACGATTCTGACTCTACTTTCTGCGTCGTTTATCTCCAGCCTCTGTGCATTAAAAGCATTTATCTGAACTATTGCCCCACATTTCACAAACTGCATAAAACTAGAAGTGATCCTTTCAACACTTGAGTCTCAAATCGAGTCATTTTACTCCGAACAGGAAACAGCTGACATGAGAAACGTTCACGACTTTTAGCTTGTAGTGTGCAGTCTCTTCGCTGAGGTCTTTGCGATTTAAAATCTCGCCCGATTCTCCTTGTGTCTGTGATCTGCCCTTTTAAGACTGAAAAATCCTGTAGCGTGTGTCGGGCTGAAAGCGCTAGAAGGTCATCATTTATTTTGCCTGTGTCGGCTCTAGAAGAGACTCATCGAAGGGACGTTTGGACAAATCACAACTTGGTAATATTAGACTTATAACGAATGACGAGTGACTGATAAAAGTCTTTTTTGCAACCTGCATTTAACTCAAAATGGGGTAAAAATTGTAAGTATTTTAAATCTTGGAGTTTCAGACTCTGTAGCCAGATTTGGTGGTGAAGATGTGTGGGCCTGATCATTCTTTGAAACATTAATATTAAATGAAAATTAACTATTCAATTATTGTGTACTTTTTATTGCAAATGGCTTTTACCTTTGAAAACCAAATGAATGATACACACAGATTTTACAATTTATTCACCTCAGAAGGCGACAAATGACCCGTCTGCACTAAAGTGAAGGGTCAAACTGGGCTCTGGACTGTAGGAAATCGCCCCGTCGGGCTCAGAAACGGTGGTTTTGATGCACAAAAACGTCCTGCGGGTGAGAGTCCGTCTTGTCCTCACACGGTTAAAGTTCAAAACCGAGATTGTTTTCTCCCACAAATATGTCGATCCAAAAAACTCAGTATTTTCTAAGCAAAGGTTTGAATTTCTTTAGACCTGTCTTCATCCAGTTAGCGATAAAAGTCAACGAGAGCCCCGCCTCAGAGCTCAGATCTGCTGCCATCTTCTGGTGAAGTATAATATTGCTTGTACATGTGAATTTTACACTGTTTAACCTCCTAAGACCCGAGCTTTTTCCTGGCTTTATTAATTTCTCTTTGTTATTTGGGCTGATTAGGACCTGATGATGTAAAAACAAAGAATTTTCTTTTTAGATTATGTAGTTTCTGTGAAAAATTATGTCCACATATAAGGACATTCTTTCTACGTTTTAATAATTTTGATAGAACATTTGAATAATGATTTGCAAAAACTATTTATGAGCCTGAAACAGCGACATTTGTCCTGAGTAAAAACAAATGTGGCTCATTTGAAGATCTGCTGAGAGGAGTATCAAGACATGAGCCTTTACAAAAAAAGAAAAGAAAAGTAAAGAAATTAAGAAATTAAATAATATTCGGAACATTCTAAACTCTTAAAAATATTCAAACTTGAACATTTTTGCATTGCTGCCGTCTTGTACGCTGTTCTTCTTCTTGCATTGTGGCAGAGACAACCCAAAATACGAGTTCGCCAAGTCCCGAGAGGTTATCAGCGCTGATGGGCCACACATAATTATTCTTATTCCAGAGGCTGTGGGCCAGTGGAAATTTGTACTTTGGACTTTGGGGGAGCCTTAAGGTAATGCAGGGAGCTTTGTCAAACTCAACCAGACACAGTAACAGACAAGAGATGGGATATATTTGATTTGGGACTCGATTTGCTTCTACTGATTTCAGGGAGGTGTGACCCAGCTTTGGGTGTTTGAGTGTTTGAGCTCCTCCTTATCGTAACCACAAAACCGACCACAGCCAGAAAACCTGTTTGCAACCTGCATTTAAGTAAGTATTAAGTATTTCAAAAATCCTGTAGTTCCAGACTTGTGCCAGGGAACTCTGCATCCTTAAGGTGATGCAAAGAGCTTTGTCAAACTCAACCAAAGTACAGACAAGAGATGGAAGATATACTTGCAAAAGGTGTGGTTTTGTAATGTTTTGGACAGGTCTTTTCAATCAAAAAAGTGTGCCCCAACTCAGACAAGTTTAAAAGATCATTTAACTCTCGATCAAACGAAATTGGGGGAAGGTTATGTAAACAAATTTTCGCTCCATTTGCTCAAAGAATTATGATTTACTTTTCTGAGTGTACATAATCGAAATGGAAAACGCTCACATAATCCCATGAATCAGTTGCCTCTGAGCTCAACAAAGCAGACAGCTTTGATGAAACTCCATGTAAGAGAGAGGAGATGGATAATTGCTGCAGGTCTCAGTCTGTTGAGCTGGTAATGAGAAGGTGAGAATCTGCCGCAGCATCTGGGAGAGCAGTAATGAAGCTTTATACAAGAAACAGACGTCTATGGAGATTTATGCACCTCACAGAATCCAATATGATTCAATACAGCAGATGGTGGGTTCAAAAAACGTCTTCATCCTCAACAAACGGACCGTATCGTCTGACGTTTACACATTAACACCACGGAAACCTTTATGTCACTGTGTTTTAGATGCATGGAACCAGTGAACTTCACTAAGTTTATTTAAAATGTGCAGTTTAGTTGAATTGCAAAGCCCCGACCACAGAGTGTATGAAGAAATGGACGTTCCACACAGCGTTCGGCTCCAGTCACATGAAGCTCATCGAGGTTAGAGCAGGTATAAGGAGGATTCTGGAGCCGAGTCCTGACCATAAGTATCATAGCAACCAAAGAACCAATCAGGAGCGAGGCTGTTGAAGGTAACGCCCCTTTCTGCCCACACCGCTGGTTTAGCAGGGAGCGGGCACTTAGCAATAATGAATAAACTAAAAAAAACAAAAACAAAAAAAACCTCAAAATAACTAAAAAAACAACAACAACAAACAAACAAAACATTTAAAAAAATAATTAAGAATATCATCCATCCATTTTCTTCCGCTTATCCGGGGCCGGGTCGCGGGGGCATCAGTCTAAGCAGGGACTCCCAGACTTCCCTCACCCCAGACACTCTGGACTCAAAATAATGGAAAAAAAAACAAACAAAAAAAACTTAAAATAACAAAAAAATTATCAAAATAAACTCAGAATAATAAAAAAAACAAACAAACTTAAAATAACAAAAAATAAATAAATCAACAAAAAACAAACAAAAAAAACCCCTCGAAATATCTAAAAAATAACAACAAAAAATCTAAATAAAAAAAACTCAAAATAACTTAAAAAAAACAACAACATAACAAAAAACACTCAAAATAATTCAAAAAATTAAAAAAATAACAACAACAAAAAAACAAAAACTTAAAATACCCCCCCCCCCCCCCCCCCCCCCCCCCCCCCCCCCCCCCCCCCCCCCCATAAATAAATAAATAAGTAGAAATAAACTCAAAATAACTAAAAGAAAAAACAAACTTAAAATAACTTAAAAAAACAAACAAAAAAACTAAAATTCAAAATAACAAATAAATTTAAAAAAAAATTAATAAATAATAATAATAATAATAATAATAATAATAATGATAATAAATAACTCAAAATATCTAAAAAAAAAATAATAATAATAATAAAAATAACACCAAAAGAATTCCCAGGGAATGTTAAGTATTAATATGTGGACTTTAAAGGTGAGAATTGTTTTGTTAATTTGACCGATTCTTCAACCAATCTCGAGACCTTTACCCAAATCTTGAGCCATAAATTGTGGTTTTTCGAGTACCACATGTGGATGTTATTAAGCTATTCTCAAATAACTGCACGCGTCTTGATTCAATCTTGTTCAAAACTGCAAAGCTCTCCTTCTAATCTCTGCATGTGCGGCTTCGGGCTGACGCTGGAGCTCCCCCTTTCTGCGAGGAGGTCAGAGTGCGAAGATTAGCCACATTACACGGCGGACGGGACGCTCCCTCAGACACTAATCCGGGACTGCTCTATCCTCCGAAAGCCCCGGCATGTTGTGACAATTCAATCTGCTCCGAGACGAACGGCATGAATTATGGATGAGAGGGGAATGTGGAGGGGACTGTCTGATGGAGAGGCAGCTTCATAACCAGAGGATTTCAAATAAGTCAGAAAAATACCTCCCTAACGCGGCAGGCGATGGAAGGAAGTCGAGGCCACAAAGGTTCTACAATCTACACAGCATCACCGGATCTGATAGCACTAATGTAATGGTCCACGGGACGTTCTTTACTGGTGAAGTAGTATTAAATTTTAACACGTGGAGTTCGCCAAAATGGGCATTGGGCAAGGATACAGGGCTGTTTCTATAACCAGAAAGTTGAGGGTTTAAATCCCGCTTTTCCATTTGTATAATCGGAATTTCACATAGAAGGAAGCAGCCTCAGCCCTTGTTATTTTGGCCGACGTCATCAGAGGTATAATACTCCCTACAACAGAAACACAGCCAGATGGGACTAGATCAGAGTAGGCATTATTAGATCTTGAGGGGTTGTGTCTCCAGGTCACGTATCGATGGTAAATAAACTTCGTGCATTGAAATAGTAGTTTAAATATGCTATAAATAAGACACATACACATTTTTTTTCTCACTGTCTGACATGAAATCAGACAAAACTTTCCCTCTTTTAGTTCAGTTAGGATTAACAAAATAATTTTGATTTCCTAAACCCCAAAATAATACGAGAAGGATTTTTTGAGACACTTTTTCATAACTTTGTTCTATTCTATTGCTATTATTCTGTGCAGAGTTCAGTCATTTTCATAGCCTGGTTAGAAATAGAGGTCTGCTCACTAATGACAATCTATAATTTGCTAAAAGGTTCATAAAAATGGTGATTGTTCCATTTCAGATCTACGTGTGTTGTCATAGAAAACACAATCTGCCTATTATTGCAACCCTTTTATTCCCCAGTGTCACAATTCAGAGCTGCGCGGAGAAAAAAAAAAAAAGCATTTAACCACGCTCTGCCATCTCTGATAAACAATTACTACACATCAGTCCACTTAGGCAAACAATGTAGAAATGAAAGCCATCGATTTGCGAGCGGTGTTTCGGTGGCGGGCGTAATCTCGTCAGGTGCGCTCGGCTAACAAAAGACAGGGAACAAAAAGGTCGCCATGCAAAACGGGAGAATTACAAAGGGTTTAATGAAAAGGTTAGCTCCCCGACCTCTGTGCCGCATCCCATTAGAAGAGCTGACGAGCGTTTGTTCAAGAGCGCCTCTGCATTAGCAAAGCGCCAAGCCTTCATTAAAATGGGACTAGTGAGATTTAAACTAATATTATTCCACTGCATGAATTGAAACGGCGTCTGACTGTGGACCTTTTAATTGATGGTTTAGCTGTGACACTGAGAATCGAATGAACTGATGAAGCTTATTTTGGTTGTTTATATTTTTTGGAATAAAACAAAACAAAATAATACATGTTCTATTTGTATTTACAGTCAAAGAAAAAAGGAAAATCTGTCACTGAACAAATCAGAGTGAAGACGTTTCTCTGCTCGTCCAAGTCTCGTCTTCAGTTCTGGTCAGATTCCTGCTAGACACTGACTTTTTTCTGTCTGAAGGAGGCGCTAACGACACTGAAACTGAAAACAGCTTTTGTTTAAAGTTTGTTGAGCTACAGTAAGTGTGCACTGTGCCTGAGTCAGAATTAGCACATTCATATAACTCTTAATGGATATTTTGCACTTACTGACGTCCAGACTCGCTCCATTTAGGCCCGAGCTCCTGCATGGGGGCAACGCCGACGTGATGGTGAATGATGAGAGCGATAACAAAGCCGCAAAGTTCCATCGGATTTTTTGCAATTTTCAAATTTCAAAATTTGTTGCCGTTTGCACATAGTAGGTCGGCCCAAAGTCCCAATAAAACAGAGGCAAGTGGCACATCAGCGCCACCCTCAGGGAGTGCTGGGTCGGCCGAGAGCGAAGCACGGCCAGTGAGGGCCGTTCGATGCCGCTTGCGGCTTTAATGTTCTCTTTGTTTCCTCGCAACCAAAAAAAGTTTGGGCTGAAGCAACTTGTTCATGTAGGTCCATCCTGACGATCACATGACAACTCCACAAAACACACAACAAAATCCAGTTACTTTAATCAAAATCTCACGTGTCAAACTCAAGGCCCACGGGCTGAATGTGGCCCTCCACATCATTTTATGTGGCCCTGACAGGTAAATTAAAAGGTCTGATGGTCTTAAAACGTCATTTTATCAAATGACACGCAGATATACAACCATATTTTTTACATCTTTGCAAAAGCGTATGTGATATTTGTAACAGAAACTTTTAGTTCACAATTTCAAAATGTAGTTACATTTATTTTACATCTGGCCCTTTGCTGATGTGTCTTGACTCGTATAAACCTACAGCAGTACAGACATGTGTGAATTCACACTTAAATCCATCATGGAGATCACTCCAAAGTAAAAGCCAAAAGTTGAATCTGTCACAGGACAAATCTTTGTAGGACTGAAGACATTTGCTGCTCGTCCAAGTCGCTTCTTCAGCTCGAAAAGTTTTCACTCCGATTTTGTAGGAGTGAAAACTTTTCTTTTTGTCCAGTGACAGAATTTCCTTTTGGCTTTTCCTCAGACCTGGACTGAGGGACACGGGCGTCATTCCAAAGTCTTATTCCTCAAACATCTTTGTCTTACATTCGTTTTTATTTTAGGAGATTCAAACCAAAGAAAACCTCTGAGGTTACAACGACTTTTTCTTCATTTAAAGAAGGACTGACGCCTCCTTCACAAAACAAAACAGACGAGTTTTAACTTAACCATGTCCGTAAATGTTAATGTATTAAATTTTATAAATAGTTCATTAGTCGGATCACAGAATCCTGCTTTATTCACTTTTCTTATTGCACTTTTCTGTAGTTTAATCATAGAATCTACGTTTGTTTTATGGCATTTCCCCAAATTTCAGAGCGATACCAAAAAACTGATTGAAATAAAGACACATGTAGTGCAGATTTATCATCATCAAAGGCACGAAGTACAAATGCTCAGTTTGGACAATTTCAGTCTGTTTTCAAATCTAAGAAACTTATTCAGAATTATTTGTAATGCCGCTCCACCTCCTTCGAAAAAAAAAGTCTTATTAGAAAAAAAAAAAGATTATATTATCTTCCAAAAACATCCTCGGCTTTTTCTCGTCTTTTCTTTTCAAACCGTCAGAAGAATCAGCTCCAGAAACAGTCGGAACATTTGAATCATTTTACTAGAAAATAGGGAAAAAAGGAAATATATAATCAATGTGTCGCATGAGTCTGGATCATTTATCTCCACCTGCACAGAGACTCCACCTGTCCAGAGTCTCCACCTGTCCAGAGTCTCCACCTGTCCAGAGTCTACACCTGTCCAGAGTCTACACCTGTCCAGAGACTCCACCTGTCCAGAGACTCCACCTGTCCAGAGACTACACCTGTCCAGAGTCTACACCTGCACAGAGTCTACACCTGTCCAGAGACTCCACCTGCACAGAGTCTACACCTGTCCAGAGACTCCACCTGCACAGAGTCTACACCTGCAAAGAGACTCCACCTGTCCAGAGTCTACACCTGTCCAGAGACTCCACCTGCACAGAGACTACACCTGCACAGAGTCTACACCTGCACAGAGTCTACACCTGTCCAGAGACTCCACCTGTCCAGAGTCTACACCTGTCCAGAGACTCCACCTGTCCAGAGTCTACACCTGCACAGAGTCTACACCTGTCCAGAGTCTACACCTGTCCAGAGACTCCACCTGTCCAGAGTCTACACCTGCACAGAGTCTACACCTGTCCAGAGTCTACACCTGTCCAGAGACTCCACCTGCACAGAGTCTACACCTGTCCAGAGACTACACCTGTCCAGAGACTCCACCTGCACAGAGTCTACACCTGTCCAGAGACTACACCTGTCCAGAGACTCCACCTGCACAGAGTCTACACCTGTCCAGAGTCTACACCTGTCCAGAGTCTACACCTGTCCAGAGTCTACACCTGTCCAGAGTCTACACCTGTCCAGAGTCTACACCTGTCCAGAGACTCCACCTGTCCAGAGTCTACACCTGCACAGAGTCTACACCTGTCCAGAGTCTACACCTGTCCAGAGTCTACACCTGTCCAGAGACTACACCTGCACAGAGTCTACACCTGTCCAGAGTCTACACCTGCACAGAGTCTACACCTGTCCAGAGTCTACACCTGTCCAGAGTCTACACCTGTCCAGAGTCTACACCTGTCCAGAGACTACACCTGTCCAGAGACTCCACCTGTCCAGAGTCTACACCTGCACAGAGTCTACACCTGCACAGAGTCTACACCTGTCCAGAGTCTACACCTGTCCAGAGACTCCACCTGTCCAGAGTCTACACCTGTCCAGAGACTACACCTGTCCAGAGACTCCACCTGTCCAGAGTCTACACCTGCACAGAGTCTACACCTGCACAGAGTCTACACCTGTCCAGAGTCTACACCTGTCCAGAGTCTACACCTGTCCAGAGACTCCACCTGTATTTCTGGCCGATATTTGCACTTGCACTATTTTGTTTTGGCTGTTTTGGAGCCTAAAAACACACAAAACTTTATTTGCACAATTAAATGTGGATAAATCACTGCTGAAAACATGACTCACACAGCTCTGCTAAACCCTGGAGGTAAGGAGGGACTGGAGGTGAGTTTGGCGTGAATTAAAAGTACAGAATTTAGAAAAATGAATCAAAATCGACTTTACACATTAGCCCAGAATGATCGGCCATCGATTTCTCCATATTCTAAACAATCGATATCGGGATTGTCCATGAATAAACCCGTATCAATCCATCTGTTTTCTTTTATGAGGTTGACATAATGAAATAGAAGCAGCGAAAATCTTGTTTGGTTAAAGGTTTGGAAAAATACAGCTGCAGGACAAAAAAGTCATACTACTTCGAAACTGATTAATACAGTGTGTAATTACTACCATCAACACAAAAACTACAATTTTGTCAGTATTCTAATAGTTTTTGGGCAGTGTTGGGAAGTAACATGCTTCTCAGTACAGCTCCCTTAAATGTTGTTACTAGTGATGGGACTTTCGGCTCTTTTATGGGATCTGAATCTCTTAGATCCGTCTTTTTGGTATTTATTTGAGTCTATATGATTGAGAACTCATTTTATCTACAAACCAAGTCTTAAATGTGTTTAAAATTGTTCAAACTGAGAGCAGGAGTGTAAATAATACTAAAACAACAGAAATAATTTTAAAAACTAACGATGCCAAATATGTTTTTTTGTGTGTTTTAATCTCTCGCTCGTGTCGCCTGCTCTGTTTCTGAGCTTTTTGTGCTAGTGCGAGTTAATCTGGATAAAAAATGCAGAAAAAGTAGAAAAACATAGCTCTGGATCCAGCCGTTCACATTAAGGAACCGTTTGAAAGAGCCGACTCGTTCCTGAACATCATCGTTACTTGTCGCAGCAAACACAAAGCGGTTTTAATCCTGTCACGTCTTTTTCTGAACCTAAATGCAACTCAAAGTGAAACTATTCCAAGTTACAAATATGTTTTCTTACCATTGCTGCTTAAGTTTTATAAATCAGACATGAGCCAACCTGCTGCAGCTCTCTCCTGCTCCAGTCGCCCACAACAACAACCCGCAAAAAAAAAACAAACTAATAATAAAAATCTCTGAAGACTTATTGAGGATTTCATTTCTTGCCTGAGCACCAAACCCAATCTCCCGTGTCAGCCGGTCTTGTTCTCTCACCGTGATTTACAGTGAACCTTAAAGTGCTCGTCTCCGCAGGACTGATGCAACACGGCGGCGTCAGGCGTCTCCAGGAGCCAACAGGAAAATACAACTTCAACGATAACAAACGGTAAGACACAAAACCTGCGACCGGGGCTGGACCCTTCATCACGACGGCACCAGAATCAAAATGATGTTTGCGATGACGAGGAACGCCGGGACGATTATCTGAACATGACGGAACAAGAAAAAAATCAAACTTTTGTTACATCCCATTGAGAGAAATGCACATTCATCTGGCACAAAGGCTCGGAGTCCTGACCTTCTGCACGATTTTCACAAACTAAACAGTATTTTTAAACAATCGGTAAAAAAAACATATCAACCGGGAAGTAACTAAATACATTTACAGTTATCCCTCGTTTGTGTTGGGAGTTATATTCCAAAAATAACCAGCAAGAAATGAAATCTGTGAAGTATCAGCTTTATTTTGTACAATTATTCTCTCTGTTTCTCGTCTGTAAAACCCCTCACCTCACACTTTATACACTTTTCTCACATTTCTCTCTTGTTTAAACTCAAAGTTCAAACCTTCGTAGATTTTTAAAAAAGCGTTGAGTTCACATGTGAAGTCTGTAGTTTCTGTGGTGTGTTTTCAAGGGTCAGAGCGAATCTGGCATTGACACGATGCGTCTTGAGCGTTCAGGCGTCAGCTGCTCTGTTCGCCCTTTCAAAAGTCGAAAAAGCTGAACTTTTTGGCGTTTGAGGCGCAATGTCGACCAATCAGAGACGACGCTTCATTGACAAAGCAACGATATTATTCAGAACAAGTAGAAAGATCAGCCACAAACTAGCTGCAACTTAATTATGTGGAGCAAACTGGCTAGCATAAAGGCTAGTCATGGACCCAGATAGGCCTCTGCAGAGCTGATCACCTCCGTCTGCAGCGTTCACAAAGACACAAGGAAAACAAAACATCCAAAGACACATAGAGACGCCCTGACGTCCAATCAGGACGCAGAACACAATGGTCTAAGGTCCCTCAGCCAATCAGGATGCAGAACACAATGGTCTACAGTCCCTCAGCCAATCAGGACGCAGAACACAATGCACGTTCATACTTGATAGTGTAAAAATGCACCAAAAAAATCTGCGAAAACAGTGAAAAGTGAACCGTGCTGTAGCGAGGGCCGAGTGCCGTCTGAAATAGTGTTTACAGGGCTCCTTTGTGTAACTACATCCCAGAACACACCTTTAATTCTGTGGGAGGAAGACATTAACTCTCTGTTTGTTGCTTGTGATGGGACTTTCGGCTCTTTTATGGAATCTGAATATTTTGGATCGGTTCATTTCAAAGAGCCGTTCAAAAACCGGCTCTTTCAGTATTTATTTGTGCTTATACGACACAAGTATTTTGCTCTTTCGGCGTCGTCTTGTTGCTTTGCTTCACTTGAGCGATTCGACTTTGACTTCCGCACAAACCTCCGCACTGCTCTGTGATTGGTCGACCCGTTCAGCCCCACAGCGAGACGCCAGGATGGATTCATGCGAGTCTGTGAACAAATATTACTCTGTACGAGGTTTATTTGTGTATAAAACCTGATCCACAGACAGTAAAAGTCTCACACTGTGCAGGTGTGTGTCATTAAGACGAATGTGTCTAATCTGGCCTCCTGAAGTCGACTCGTGTTATTATATTTTAACCTTTTTACGGCACGAGTCCACACTGCCTCTAATGTTATTTATGTTTGACATTTACAATCTGGAATAAGGTGAACGTGGGCCACCTGTTCGGAAAAGTTATTGCCAAAACTTGCAAATGCAAATGGAATGAAAGTCCCAATGCTTTGAACTAAAATCAAAATGCAAATCTCAGGAAACTGGCTAAAAGTCTCCATTCTGAAGATCTTTGTTATAGATACTTGTGCCTGCAGTTCCAGATTAGTTTTAAAGGGTCTGAAACGACGCGACTGAAGCTCGTTACATTAAACACACCCAGCGTTTACACAGACGTTTGAAGAAGGTGGCGTCACTGTCTTATTATATTCTTAGACCTGCTACACACACACGGACTCTACATGTTACGAGTCTTTTCTTCAATGAAATGACTGAGCTCCACACGCTACACGTCAAAGCGTCGGGTTATTTCACTTTGGTTTGTGTGTCACTGTCGATTCCTTTTCTCCAAACATCCAAATATGCACAAAACAAAGGGACAACTCAATACATAGCCATAAAGAGCCAACATGTAACATTTCTGGTGCAGTTTTGCTTGTTACCAAAGAGATGTTGCTGCTTTTGTCTGAAATGTTCCACAGTGTTGGCATTAACCTAAATGTATCTCCATGGAGACAAGCGGCTAACATCCAACATCCATCAACCCAAGATACAAGTTAAACCTGTGAGAACATTAAGCAAAAATAGAAAAAAGCATCTGTGCAGTATGTGTTCAGTATGTGTGCAGTATGTTCAGTATGTGTGCAGTATGTGTGCAGTATATGTTCAGTATGTGTAAAGTGTGTGTTCAGTATGTGTTCAGTATCTGTGCAGTATGTGTTCAGTATGTGTGCAGTACATATGCAGTATATGCTCAGTATGTGTGCAGTATGTGTTCAGTATTGTGCAGTATATGTTCAGTATGTGTTAAGTATGTGTTCAGTATATGTTCAGTATGTGTGCAGTATACGTTCAGTATGTGTTCAGTATCTGTGTAGTATGTGTTCAGTATGTGTGCAGTACATGTGCAGTATATGCTCAGTATATCTGCAGTATATCAGAATCAGAATCAGAAGTTTTATTTCCCTGGTCAGTTCATGTCACTGAGGAGAAGTTACTGCGGTGATAAAGTACAACATAAAAACACAAAACACACTGAATAAATACAAATATAAATAAGGGCAATATTCGCAGTATATTTGCAGTATATTCGCAGTATATTTGCAGTATGTGCGCAGTATGCGCAGTATGCGCACTTTGCGCAGTACACACTGTTGCCCCTCCTGACCCGTGGGGCTGTGGGCGGCAGGTCGCTCCCTCTAGCGGCAGAGAGCTCGCTGTTGGCCGCGGTGGCTCGTCACAGCCTCGGTCCGTCCTCCGGAGCCTGAGTGAAAGTTGTCCCCGCCCGGAGTGCGTGTCTGTGGGATTACTCTGCTCTCCGCCGCCGCTTTGGCCTGGTTCTTCCCCCGGAGAGAGACGCGGACATGAGGCGGAAGGAGAAGAGGCTGCTGCAGGTCGCGGCTCTGCTCATCGTCGCGCTGCTTTTCTTCCCAAACGTGGGACTATGGGCTTTGTACCGGGACCGAGTGTTCGACCACACACCGGAGAACGCGGCGGAGGGAGCGGGCGCCTTCCCTCCGGTACAGGTGAGCGAAGCCCGGGCAGGCTGTGAGGGTTAGCCCGCTGTGGAGCTGGTGGAGCTGGTGGAGCTGCGGTGTTTATGGTCGCCGTGTCTGTGGCGGTTGGACGTTTCTGTTGGACGTTGTACGGTGGGACCGTATAAACGTGTCGCGTGTTTAAACGGTGATTTCAGGTTTAATCTCGGGCTGTTCGCTCGGACAGGGGCGGAGAGACCGTCGCGCTGCGGCTGTAAAGTTTCCGTTTGACTTCAGGAAGTTGTCGGGAGGCGGTGTGGTGGACTCGGCTCTGACAGACTCCCAGCGGCTCCCCGGCTCATCTTCTGCACATGTGCCCGGGTTTGGGTGTCTGTGGGCGGTGTTATTCCCGTGGGGGCCCCGGGGGGACCGCGGGACGTGAGTCTGGAGCACGCGAGCCCACGTCGCTGTGGTCACGTGGTGCTGCTTGACAGAATGAGGAGCTGCACGTTCAGGATAAAAGACTCGAAACGGGATTTTTAGGCTCTTTTATGGGATCCGATTCTTTTGGATTGGTTGATTTAAAGAGCCGTTCTTAAGACTGGCTCTTTTACTGTTTATTTATATGAAAGGAGCCGTTTGTAAGTGTTTAATAAGGACGATGAACATTAATATCGTTTATACTGGTTAATCACAGGGGCGTCGACAGGGGGCGACACAGGGGTCTGTTGTCTGGGGCCCCAAGGTTTTAGGGGGCCCCCAGATTTCTGTGGACGGCCCTGTTTATTCACAATGTTGTTCACTAGATCAGAGATGTTTTCACTGAGAACAAAAACATGGAACTTATTTATAACATCCAGAACATTTTAAACTGTCAGAAACTTTAATCGTTATCGTGATATAATCGTTAATTATTATTTGATTATCGTGACACAATATTTAAATATCGTCCCATGTCTAATGTGTATATTTAATGGATAATACAGTTGGGATTTAATACATTTTATTTTTACCACTTATTTTCAAGCTTAAATAAGAAAAAAAGACAATGTGAAATGTGCATTAAGTGAACTGGATACATGCTTGAAATAAGTAAAATAAATAATGAAATAAAATTAAATAAATTAATACTAATCTGACTGTTACTACTACTAATAATAATAATTTAAGAACAGAAAATTAATCAGAGAGAAATAATCAAGACTTAATTGGGTTTAAAATATGTTTTTAAAATGGTTCAAACTTAGACTGGGAGTGTGTTTACCCTTTGGAATCATGTTTATGCTAAAAAAAAAAAAAAAAAGAAATACATAAAAAAAAATAATAATAATAATAATTATACAAAAAAAAAATATATATATATTATTTTAAAATAAGATGCTATTAAAATGTCAAATCCTGTCACTTGCTCTTCAAATAAAAAATTTAAGATTCGGCTTTTAAAAAAAAAAAAAGAGATCCGGATCCAACTGTTAAGGAGCCATTCAAAAGAGCCGACTCGTGACTAATCCCGGCTTCTTTTTTCAAATGAAGGACCAGAGGTTTGTAGTTCTGGCTCTAATGTCGTTAAACAAATTCACTAAAGAAAGAGAAGAACATTCAAAGTGCCGTCATGTGTTTTTGCAAAGTCTCATTAAGTCAGAGTGACACTGAGTCCTCGGAAAGACTTCGATACAGAGCTGGATGCATAGACCACGATACGATGCATATCTTGATAAATAGGCTACGATACATTACATATTTCGATGCATAGGCCACGATACGACACATACCTTGATACTGTGCTTTTCAAATTCGATATTATAAGATATATTTCAATCAGGCCTGGACGACTGAGGGATCACAGAGACATATTTCAGATCGATTCGATATAATTCAGTGAAATAAAGGCTTTGGTGACCTCATTTTCACCTTTCAGCCTCATTTTCACAAACCAAAAACACATTAATGGTGCATTTACCGTCTGTTTACTGTAGGTGAAACATAAAGTGCATTTTGTTTAGTGGATGTGACTCACTGAAGCAGATCAGACTGTTCCACTCGTCCATATGATTCACCCACAGTTTATCTCAGCTCCTTATTCACATTTACACAGACACATGTGCAGTTTAACGGCTCTGAAGGATCAACAGCGACGTAAACGACTCAAAGACTTTGTTAAACATGAAACACACCTGTTTAAACCAACAAATGTTCTGGACAAACATGTTTTTTAGTCTAAACAAGCCACACATTTGTAGAACTGTGACAGAATAATTTGGTAAAATGCACAAAAACAATATATTGATACAGCAGCACACCGCAATATCGATACTGTATCATTAAATTAAACAATACGATATAGTGATATTTTTGGTTCTGGACACTTTGGCTCGTTGTGACTCGCTGCAGAAAAGGTTTGAAGTTTGACTAAGGAGAAGATGGAATAATATCTCGTTGTACATCCTGCTTCGTGTAAAGTCCAAACTGATAAACTTTTACGGCTCCTGCTGCTTCCCACGAAGTACAAACGCCGAGGCAAAGCTCACACTTATATTAAAGGAATCAAACACGTGCTGAACTTTGAGGCTCTATGTTTCATTTTGTTCATGTAAATTGATAAAATGAGATTTAAAGATGTTTTGGGACCTCAGCTCTTAGGGTCAAAGCAGATTTGAATGGGCCGTGGTTGTACAGTGCTAACATGCTATAACTCGTTAGCTTTGCGGTGACGGCGGCTTTGGCTCCTGAAAGTTGTGTAACACTCAATAAATTCCTGGTGGTGACATAACTCTGAGCAGTTTACAGTGAAGCAGCTGTTTTTCACATTTTTAAATGTCGACCTGATGAAAAGGGGCGACACTAATCGTTCGTTGGAGATTTTATATAATCGTGATAATTAGGGCTGTATCACCAAGAAGTTGCCGATACGATACGTACCTCGATACACAGGCCACGATACAGTGTATTTTCAGTACGATATATTTCAAATTGATACGATTCAGAAAAAAATAAAAACCTTCAGCCTCGTACTTTAAGGATCAACCCCATTTTCACAATAAATAAATAAATAAATAAATAAAACATTACATAATAAATGGTGCATTTATTTTCCATTTATTGAAGATTAAATAACACAACAAAGTGCTTTTTTTTTTTTTTTTTGATAAGTAGAACTATACATACAACCTCAAAAAAGTGGTTAACTGCATCATCATCGACGGTTATACGAGGTTATACGAAATATCAATACTAGAAAACGGAGACTCGATACTGTATCGATTTTTAATAATATCGGTATGTATCGGTGTATCGATTTTTAAGCACATCCCTAGTGATAATCGGTAACAAAGATAATCGCCGTTGTAACACCTGAATGTCCAGAAAATAAACGATTTATCCGCAGGGGCGTCGACAGGGGGGGGTCTGTTCTCCGGGGCCCCAGAGTTTTAGGGGGCCCAGGATTGTGAGGCTTCTTGCCCCGGGCCCCAAATTTCTGTGGACGGCCGTGTTTATTACTAGATCGTTGTTGTTTTCACTGAGAACAAAGTACAATTATATAAAAGTTGTTTAAACAGGGAACTTATTCATAATTCTTCATATCGTCGACTCGTTATCGTGATATAATCGTTAATCTCAATTATTTTGGCCGTGATAATCGTGACACAATTTCAGTATCGTCTTATGTCGACGTATCACATAATATTATTTGGACAAACAGTAGCAGATCCGAAGGTTGATGGTTCGAATCCCGCTCTCGACATACACATCACTGTTTGACCCACAGGTGAATGCTGCCATTGTGTCCTTGAGCAAGACACTTCACTCCCCTCGCCTCAGTGTCTGCGCACACTGGTGTTTGAATGCGTGAGCGGTTCCTTCATTTAAAGCGCTTTTGAGTGACTTGAAGGTCGAAAAACGTAATAAAAATGTGACCGCTTACACGCTTCTAAATATTTAAAAACCCGTGAACAAGGACAAACCGAATTCGGCTCTTTTCTGATTCTTCGTTTTGTTGTCGAGTTTATCTTGAGTTTTCAAATTTGAAGATTGGTGCTTTATGTTTGGTGGAATGTGCACTGAGGTGGGCCGTCGTGAGTATTGTTATAATTCACATAATTCGTCTTTAGCAGAAGCCTGAGGAGGACAATGGCCGTCGCGCTGATTCAATGAGTGAGAAAGTTGAATGGGGCGGTTTGAATGGAGCGGAGTGAGAGTCGAGGAGGAGACGGGTTGAGGGGGCGACGCCGATTCAACAAACCGCTGTGGGAATGTATAGAATCACTCCTCAATTATGATTTATTACGGCTCATTGTGGTTTTCTGCAGCATCAGATGGATTTATAGAAGGAGACGGACGAACTGAAGCTGCAGCTGCGTCGACACGAGGATGAAAACTTAGACATTTTAAATCCGAAAATGCGTTTTTTTTCAGGTAGAACCATTATATTATTGTCTGTGTTTGTCCACTGATCCACATCATCTTTGGTTGAGTGGTCACAACAACTGATCCACAGGTTGGCGGTGTGATTCCAGCTCCCAAATACAGTATGAACGCTGTTGTTGTGTCCTTGGGCAAGACACTTAACCCACCTCTCCCCAGAGTCTGTGTCCCTGGTGTGTGAATGTGTGACTGGAGCTTTGAGAGACTTGAAGATGGAAAAAACGCTGTATAAAAAGTGACGATTTACTATTTACCATTAAAACTGAAAAGAATTATTGTACTTTTGAATTAGTTTTGATTATTCTGATTATTTTGAAGCACCATAAAGGCTCCAACAGCTAAATGAGAATATTAACTCTGATAAACTCCCATGAAGAAGTGACTGAGAGAGTGTGACATCACCCACAGCTTCAGCTCCAAATGAAGCTCAACGAGGCTGGAGCAGGTGTAGAGACGAGTATCATAGCAACCAAAGAGCCAATTAGGAGCGAGGATGTTGAAGGTCACGCCCCCTGAGCCCACACTGCTGGTTTAACAGGGAGTGGGCGCTTAGCAACACTGTCAAACCTGTCAAACCTGTTGCTAACGCTAACAGGAGCGACGTCGGGGACAGAAGGACCTGATGTGTCTGTTATTAATGTTCATATGTTGATTTACAGACACAGACGTGAAATAAAAACCCCAGGATCATGTAGAGGGTTAATACGAACATTTAAGACCAACATGAGTCTGACAGCAGCAGGGACAGAGAGAGGGACAGTTTATCGAAAGACAAAAAAATAAACTCAAAATAAAAAAAAAATTAAAAAAAATTAATAAACTCAGTATAACACAAAAAACAAAACAAAAACCTCAAATTAATAAAAAAAGAAAGAAAAAGAACTCAAAATGTCAAAAAACAAACAAAAAAATCTAAATAAACACAAAATAACTTTAAAAAACAAACAAAAAATCTCAAAATAACACAAAAAATAAACTCCAAATACCAAAAAAATAAATAAAATAAAATAAAAAAATAAAATAAATGAATGAATAAATAAATAAATAAACCTAAAAAAAACAAACAAAAAAACAACAACAAAAAACCCTCAAAATAACAAAAAAAAAAGAAACCCAGGATCATGTAGAGGGTTAATACGAACATTTAAGACCAAAATGAGTCTGACAGCAGCTACAGAGAGGGGGCGCTGTTTTTATGTAGAAAGTGAATTGGAGCCAGAGTCGATGGAGCAGGAAGTGCGCCATGATCACTTCCTGTTTAGAAGACGGCGGCTAGCAGGTTAGCTACGTCCAATTATGATTTAATGATTTAAGTTCATTCATTTTAATATTTCTTTTATTTGTGCGATGTGTTTATAGTCGTTAGGACGAGGAAAACATGTTTTGCAGTTTTGAGAAACCAGGGCAGCTCCGTGAAACGACTGAGCTACTGCGTATGCTAGCAGCGTTAGCAATTATTTTGTAACAGCAAGAACATGTTTACGATTATAGACTGGTCAAAAAATAACTCGAGCACTACTGTCTGTCTGTGTGTGTTTGCTGCAGGCAGGAGACGGAGGTATTGACAAAAATGTAGATGTTTTTCTCTCTGGAGTTTTTCCCATGAGGCTGAGAGAAAGATCTGAGTCTGAAGATACTTTGGAAACGAGAACAAAAACTCCAGAGTTTGTCACTGTGCAAATCGAGCCTCCGAAAACATCCGGCATTGTATTTTTTGGTTGGTGCGACTTTTACTTCAGTGCGACTTATTCTCTGGAAAATACGGTGATTTCTGGTTATGAAAATGACGTACTGTTGTGTCCTTGGGCAAGACACTTCATCAAGCTGTTTAAGTATGAAAGGGCTGTGTATGTGTGTGTGTATTTATCCGATTCTCCTCTCTCGTCTCCTCTCTCGTCTCCTCTCTCGTCTCCTCTCTCGCCTCCTCTCTCGTCTCCTCTCTCGTCTCCTCTCTCGTCTCCTCTCTCCTCTCTCTCTCCTCTCTCGTCTCCTCTCCTCTCTCCTCCCTCTCTCCTTTCTCGTCCTCTCTCTCTCTCTTCTCTCTTCTCTCGTCTCTTCTCTCGTCTCCTCTCTCGTCTCCTCTCTCGTCTCCTCTCTCGTCTCCTCTCCTCTCTCTCTCGCTCCTCTCTCGCCTCCTCTCTCGCTCCTCCTCTCTCGTCTCCTCTCTCGTCCTCCTCTCTCGTCGTCTGTCCTCTCCTCTCCTCTCTCGTCTCTCTCTCTCTCTCCTCTCTCTCTCTCTCTCTCTCTCGTCTCCTCTCTCCTCTCTCGTCTCCTCTCTCTGTGTCCCCTCTCCTCTCTCGTCTCCTCTCTCCTCTCTTGTGTCCTCTCTCGTCTCCTCTCTCCTCTCTCTCGTCTCCTGTCTCGCCTCCTCTCTCGCCTCCTCTCTCGTCTCTCTCTCTCGTCTCCTCTCTCCTCTCCTCTCTCGTCTCCTCTCTTGTCTCTTGTCTCTCGTCTCCTCTCTCGTCTCCTCTCTCCTCTCTCGTCTCCTCTCTCGTCTCCTTTCTCGTCTCCTCTCTCGTCTCCTTTCTCGTCTCCTCTCTCCTCGCCTCCTCTCTCGCCTCTCTCTCTCTCGCCTCCTCTCTCGTCTCCTCTCTCGTCTCCTCTCTCCTCTCTCGTCTCCTCTCTCGTCTCCTCTCTCGTCTCCTCTCTCCTCTCTCGTCTCCTCTCTCGTCTCCTCTCTCCTCTCTCGTCTCCTCTCTCGTCTCCTCTCTCGTCTCCTCTCTCTTCTCCTCTCTCTTCTCCTCTCTCTCTCCCTCCTCTCTCCTCTCTCGTCTCCCTCTCTCGTCTCTCCTCTCTCGTCTCCTCTCTCCTCTCTCGTCTCCTCTCTCCTCTCTCGTCTCCTCTCTCGTCTCCTCTCTCGTCTCCTCTCTCGTCTCCTCTCTCGTCTCCTCTCTCGTCTCCTCTCTGTGTGTCTTTATCTGATTTCCGTAGTTACATTTACTTGAATAACTTGTTTTTCTTCATAGTTTGGCCGGGGGGGCGACTTACGCAGATGTGAGATTTTTCACGCTTCTTAAAATAACTTCATCAAGACTCCAGTATAATTTGCCTTTGAATAAACCTCTGTACGAAGCCGTTTTTAGCTCCATTAACCCCCGTCCTGTGTGGATTTACTGAGCTCCTGTTGTTTTCTGTACGAAGCATCACACGAGACCAGCGGCTCATTTGCACATTTCAAAGAGCCGAGGTTAAACGCCGGGCAGAGCGAGGACAGCGCAGGTTCAAAAGGCCGGAGCGGTCGCACATTTCAGCACATCATTCAGGTATTTTTAATGTTCTGTTGAATGAAACATCTTTTTTTAAGGTCAAAATGAACAACACATCCAAACATCAGCACATTTTCCTGGTGTGAAGTTCAGCGAGTGCGTTTGGGATTGTTTTCATCACGTTTTAATCACGTTTCTTCCAGTTCTTCTTGTCAGTCTCGTTTCCTCGTCCTCTGCTGCGTCTCAAACGTGATCGTCCAATCAGATCTGTTCATTTCAGTGACACGTGTGAAACGAAGCAGCTCGTCGGTCGCCTGTGATTTACAAACAAACTCCTCTCACCTCAGATTAACACACTTTTTGTTTCTCTGATTCCGACATGTTTTTTAGCCCCTGTGAGACTTTTTCCTGTTTTATTTTCCGATAAGGACGGACCAGCTTGTCCCTGATTGGCTAATCCACCTGTCAATCACGGTCATTTGAAAACAGGGAGATTCAGCGGAGCCAGACTCACATCTTTGTAAAGTTTGTAAAGTGTGAGATCTGGATCCAGGGCAGTTTCATTAGTGGCTATGTGATATTTTATTCTTTTTATGCACAGCCTGACCAAAAAAAAGGTCCCACACTTTAATATTTGGTTGTTCCGCCTTTAGCTTTGTTTCGATTTCGCTTCTGCAACGTCACAGATTTATTTCCATCCAGTGTTGTTTCATTTTTCTTGATGGTCGAGTCTGACGCTGCACAAAGATCCTCTCTGGGGTTAAGGTCTGACTCTGTGGAGGCTCCATGTGTGAAAATGATTCTCCTGAACCTGTGTCACTGTTTGAGCCTCATGAATCCTGGTCATGTTGGAATATTCCCCAAAAAATCCACTGATTGAGTTTATTCAGGTGTTTGAGCTGAACCGAGACCTGACTCGTACCTATAGACTTGGACCTATCGTATTTTCCAGACTGCAAGCCGCTACTTTTTTCTACTTTTTAACCGCTGCGACTTATGGTGCAGTGCGGCTTATTCTTTTTTTTTTAAGATACACAGTGGTCTCTCATCTATTACGTTCCAAAAATAACCCTCGATAATAGAAAAAGTAGAAAGCATTTTTTTTTTTTTTTTTTTACAGTTATTCTCTATGTTTTGCTGCAGGTGTATTTGTCAGTTCCTCTGACTCCGCCTCTTCGTCCTGGCGCCGCTGTAATGTCTCGTAATGTTCTTTTTCCTGAGTCACTGATCCACAAACTAAAGCAGATCCATCCGCAGGTTACAGCCCTTTTTGCTCCTTGTTCAAACTTATTCTGCTGTCGTCCTCATGTTATTTTCCTCCTTCTTTATGTTGTTTCACATGTAAAGTCTCTCGTGGACGTCCAGAGCGTCCACAACGCGAGTCGGAGGCGTTTGTCTCAAATACAAAGGTCCAACGCGACTGTTTCAGAGTCACACTGCAGCATCGAACATTTTGGTAAATTTGGCTGAAGCATCCTGTCCTGTACAGGAGACACGGCACCTCCTTTAGCCAATCAGGACGCAGAACACGCACCTCCTTTAGCCAATCAGGACGCAGAACACGCACCTCCTTTAGCCAATCAGGGTGCAGAACAAGGCACCTCCTTTAGCCAATCAGGACGCAGAACATGCACCTCCTTTAGCCAATCAGGACGCAGAACATGCACCTCCTTTAGCCAATCAGGACGCAGAACACGGCACCTCCTTTAGCCAATCAGGACGCAGAACACGGCACCTCCTTTAGCCAATCAGGACGCAGAACACGGCACCTCCTTTAGCCAATCAGGACGCAGAACACGTGCCTGCATACACTGTGAAAAAAGCAGTCCCTCACAAATGAACGTCTTTGAGCTAATTTTTCATATTACTACGTGGGAAACCTGTGGCTTGTACAAGTTTTTCTTTCTAAAATTAGAGCATGCTGCTGAGAAAAAAGTGACGGCCCTAACGTTGAACCCTGGGGCACGCCACATTATCGATGTATCTTGAGTCATTGCTGACATTCTCTGGTAAACGAGATATGTGTTTGCAAATAAGATTCATGAGTAGTTTGTTTGTTGGACCTCGTCTTTGACACGAAAGACGATACGGCGTCACATAAGATCATAAAACAATCAGAAAGTCCCGTACTAAAGCTCTATCAGGGATCACATGTTCTTCTGCTGTTCCTCTGTCCATAACCATCCAGTATTTTTATCTCCGTCTTTATCTCCAGTCTTATTTAAAGTTGTAGTGAGTAGAAGTAGTTCCTCTTGTTTTGAGACGTCTCTCTGACAGTGTCCAGTGTTTTTCTAGCGACTGTGGTTTTTGCCGTGAGGTTCTTCTCTCGCATCTTCGTCTAGACTCACATGAATCATTTGGCTGAGTCAGAACGAACCTTTTGTTTGTTCTGTCCACAGAGATCAGATCTAATGAGGCTGCAGACGACGCAACGGCACGGTTTGCACAATATTAGCATGTTCGTTAAACGCATTAGCACATCCACTTTGCAGGATTTCAGCCTTTAAAACACACGCATGAAACTCAAGGCCCGTGGACCGAATTTGGCCCGCGACGTCATTTTATGTGGCCCACGTCAAGGCAAATTAAAAGGTCTGACTGTGTTAATATAATATCAGTTTATCAGATATACACAGTTACACAGTTTTCATATCTAGGCAAATCCATGTGCAATATTTGTTTAGATTAAGATCAAAAAGTAGTTGCATTTATTTTACCGTTACATTTGGTCTGGCCCTTTGAGAGCTGCCATTTTGTTGACATGGCCCTTTGTGAAAATAAGTTTGACATGAGTTAATTTTTTATTTTTGAGTTTTTTTTTTTGAGTTGTTTTTTTTTTTTTTTTTTTTTTTTTTTTAGATTTTTTATTTTAGATTTTTTTTTATTTATTTATGCATTTTTTGTTATTTTGAGTTTATTTTTTGAGTTTATTATTATAATTTTTTTAAGTTATTTTGAGGTTATTTAGATTTTTTTAAATTATTATTTTAAGTTATTTTTTTTGGTATTGTGAGTTTATTTTGATTTTTTTTTTTTTTTTTTTTTTGTTTTTAGTCAGTTTTATTTTGTTATTTTGAGTTCATTCATTTATTTATTTATTTTAGTTATTTTGAGTTTATTTTGAGTTTTTTCTTTTAAATTTTAGAAGAACGACAAAACTGTGATGATCCACGAGTGTCACATCCATATAACACAAGAAAATTCAACTTAAATAATAAAACCTTAGTCTCAGTGGAGCATTTATATTTAATTTGATTTATGTAATTTTCATTTTAAATTAACATGTAATAATGAAATGGGAAATAGACACATTTTTAAAGACTTGACACACATTCAGACGCTGAGGAGGGGGTTAAGTGTCTTGCCTAAGGACACAATGACAGCATTTATCTGTGGGAGCGGGATTCGAACCTCCACCCTTCAGATCAGCGGTTGGTTTGGTCCGAGCGGCGGCGGCGGCGTTGAGCTCCACATCCGTCAGGCTCCTGGACGCTGTGCTCTGAGCGTTCAGGGGAAGGTCACTCAGTCCAAATAATCCGAGCGGTAAACAAGGAACACGAGGAACAGGACACGGTGAGCGCCCCCTTCAGGCTGCAGCCGGTAGAACAATAAAGTACAACAAGATTATTAAGGTCACGTTTGGTAACAAGGAAGAAGATCAACAAACCAGGAAGTATTTTCACGTCAGAGAGTTGAGTTTTTTAGTTCTTTTATCGTGAGGTGGTTTGTGTGGTGATTTATCGAGAAACATCTTCACTGGAGCTGACAGAATTCAGTTTTCTTTAGCTGTAAATCACAAAATGTAAATGAATGTAGTTTTTCTTTTAGATCAGACGTGTTTTGACCCTCGATATAAATATATTTGACCCGTGAGATCATTTCAAATATGTGTCAGAGCTGCTCCTGTCGGCCGTCAGTGTAACACATCTCCAATACTACAAATCCCAGAATGCTTTGCAGATGTGTTGGCCCCGCCCCCACCACTTCTGTTGACACTTATTAACATCTGCTCCTGTCGCCTCAGTCAGATTTAATCCACCTCCTCTGAAAAACAGGCAGATGTTGTTGAAATTTCTCAATAAATATTTAGTTTGGTCCCAGTTTTAATTTTGGCGTCTGTGAGTTTGAATCGTCCTGGTTTAAATCGTCTTTTCCAAAGTTCAAACAAAGGTATTAGGGGTAACCCAAACATTATAAATATGTATAAACGGACGTAGCTAACCTGCTAGACGCCGTGTTCCAAACAGGAAGTGATCATAGCGCACTTCCTGCTCCATTGACTCTGGCTCCAATTCAATTTGCACTGAAAAATCTCTCTCTGTCCCTGCTGCTGTCAGACTCATTTTGGTCTTAAATGTTCAGATTAACTCTCTACATGATCCTGGGTTCATTTTTTTTAGTTATTTGGAGTTGTTGAGTTGTCTTGTTTAGTGTTTTTTTTTTTTTTTAGGTTACTTAGATTTTTTGTTATTTTAAGTTGTTTTTTCTTTTTTTTTTTTTTTTGATTTATTTTTTGAATTTTTTTTGTTAATTTTTTATTTTGAGTTTTTGATTTTTTTGTTATTTGATTTGTTTTTGATGGGTTTTTTTTTTAGGGTTTTTTTTTTGTTATTTGAGTTTATTTTTATTATTTTTTTTTTTTTATTTATTTTTAGTTTTTTTTTTATTTTTTTTTGTATTTTTTCTTTTTTTAAGTAGTTAGATTTTTTTTTTTGTTGTTTTGATTTTAGTTTTTGAGTTAGTATGAGGGTTTTTTTTAAAGATTTTTTTTTATTTTTTTCAAGTTTTTTTTTTTTTTTTTTTTATTTTGAGTTCATTTAAAAAATGAGTTGAATTGTTTGTTTGTTCTTTTAGTTATTTTGACTTTATTTATTTTAGTTTTTTAGATTTTTTGTGTTATTTTAAGTTTGTTTTTGAGTTATTTTAAGTTCATTTTCTTTTTTTTTGTTGTGTCTTGAATCACATGAACATTAATAACTCGTCCGTGTTTTGTCTCGTTGGTGTTTTTGTCGTTTTCAGGTCAGCTCCGTCCTCATCTTTTCGTCCGCGGTCGTCCCCCTCGTCTCGTTCTCTTTCTTCCCGGCTCAGTGCAGATCTCGTCTTTTCCTCGACCCCGGCGTCCTCCGGGCTCCCAGGGGCCC
>JAIEZT010001243.1:1275528-1525528 GCA_019594935.1 Periophthalmus modestus
CCCGCGGTCCAACAGGAGGTACACACGGGTCCGACTCGTCATTTATTGGTCTTAAAATGTTCATTTCCTGTGGTTTTTTATTTCACTATTTTGTCCCTAAATCAAGATATGAACATTAATAACAGACAATGAGGCGTCTTTGTTCCCTGGCCCTTAGCAACAGGTTTGAGTGACCAGCGTTGCTATTGTGCAGACTTCCTCCTAACCAGCAGCAGCCTTGCTCCTGATTGGCTGTTGGTTGCTATGATACTTGATGACTTCATCTGGAGCTGGAGCTGTTAGTCACTTACATATTTGACATGTTAACCTGTTTTTGCCTAAATATAGATTCTTTTGTATTATTTTTGATTTAGTCCTTGGTAAAAGTCTTTGTTTTGTGCTGATCCTCTTTGACACGTCGCCACATCGAGAAGTGACCACAAACACGGCTCTTTCTACCACCATCTGTGACTCTTTTACAGTAGATGAATAGTTTTCTCGCTTTTTACTTTATGGGGACAACAAAAGAAAAAGTTGCGTAACTCAGCTTTTAATGAGTCATATTTGAGTCTCCTGCTCCGGCCGTGACCCGTGGGCCACCGGCAAAGTGAAAGTGATGACTTAAACATGCCTCTCACCTCATCGTCCCGACTAAGCGTTACTGCTTTGCGTAGTTTAGCATTGCTAATTCACAGCTAACGGCAGCCGAATGCTAATCAGAGCTCCTCTGGAATTAGCCTCGCGCTGGTTCAAGTTCACTGTTACCAATTTACCACTCAATCTGCTTAAACAGGGAGATGAATTCAGATCGGAGGACGGCACATTCACCACACGAGCCGCCGCCGCCGCCCTGACGCTGGGGGCGTGGCCTAACCTCGGAATCCTCGTGTGTCATTTGAATCCGCTGCTAGACACGAGACGATAATGAAACTGTGACGATTATCATGGTCAAAGTAACTGTGATTAACGATTAAATCACGATCTTATTAAAAATTGTTAAAAATATGAATAATTATCAGTTTAACGATAATACATTTTTGACGAGAGCAGGGCCGTCGACTGGAATTTGTGGGGGGCTGGGACAATGAGTCTCACGTGGGCCCCCTGTAATACAAATTAATAGGAAAAGGTTTCAATTCTGGGTCCCTAAGACCCCCCCCCCCCCCTAAGGCCCCTCCTGTCGACTCCCCTGTGGATAAGTGCTTCCTGTTGGTTTGTTTCCAGAAGCTTTTATCTGAACCACTGCTCCACATTTCACCAAGAAAAACACCACAGATTTGACTAAACGTGAAACACTCTGATCTTTTCCACACGTGAGTCTCTGAACCGCTGACGCCGGTGCGCTCGCTGTGTCGCCCGGTCTCGTCTCAGATTTAAAATCTCAAACGATTCTCCTGGAGTTTGTGGTGTGAGCGTTTTGTTTCTCGTTAAATGTCCCATATTACACAGAATGTGAACTTTTAAGTTTTAAAAAGTGTAACATGGGCCTTTAAAACAGTGTAATATGGGCCTTTAAACAGTGTAATATGGGCCTTTAAACAGTGTAATATGGGCCTTTAAACGTGTAATATGGCCTTTAAACAGTGTAATATGGGCCCTTTAAACAGTGTAATATGGGCCTTTAAACAGTGTAATATGGGCCCTTTAAACAGTGTAATGTGGCCTTTAAACAGTGTAATATGGGCCTTTTAAACAGTGTAATATGGCCCTTTAAACAGTGTATATGGGCCTTTAAACAGTGTAATGTGGGCCTTTAAAACAGTGTAAATATGGGCCTTTAAACAGTGTAATATGGGCCCTTTAAACAGTGTAATATGGGCCTTTAAACAGTGTAATGTGGGCCTTTAAAACAGTGTAATAGGGGCCTTTAAACAGTGTAAATATGGGCCCTTTAAAACAGTGTAATATGGGCCCTTAAACAGTGTAATATGGGCCTTTAAAACAGTGTAATATGGGCCTTTAAACAATGTAATATGGGGCCTTTAACAGTGTAATAGGGCCTTTAACCAGTGTAATATGGCCTTTAAACAGTGTAATATGGGCCTTTAAACAGTGTAATATGGGCCTTTAAACAGTGTAATATGGGCCTTTAAACAGTGTAATATGGGCCTTTAAACAGTGTAATATGGGCCTTTAAACAGTGTAATATGGGCTATTAAACAGTGTAATATGGGGCCTTTAACAGTGTAATATGGGCCTTTAAACAGTGTAATATGGGCCTTTAAACAGTGTGATACGGGCCTTTTAACAGTGTAATGTGGCCTTTTAAACAGTGTAATATGGGCCTTTAAACAGTGTAATATGGGCCTTTAAAACAGTGTAATATGGGGCCTTTAAAACAGTGTAATATGGGCCTTTAAACAGTGTAATATGGGCCTTTAAACAGTGTAATATGGGCCCTTTAAACAGTGTAATATGGGCCTTTAAACAGTGTAATATGGGCCTTTAAACAGTGTAATGTGGGCCTTTAAACAGTGTAATATGGGCCTTTAAACAGTGTAATATGGGCCTTTAAACAGTGTAATATGGGCCCTTTAAACAGTGTAATATGGGCCCTTTAAACAGTGTAATATGGGCCTTTAAACAGTGTAATATGGGCCTTTTTTTTCCCGTATAATCGATCGATGGACGAGGTAAATTATGGTTTTAACACTTATCTGTCGTTTCAGGTTTGGAGTTAATCGCTTACAAACCACTTTATGAAGAATAATAAGTATATTTGATGATTTTAACTCGAGGATTTCAGCCACAAACTCTGGCCCCAAAATGACAAACTCTCGGCCCTTTTGGAACCTGCTGATGGAATGTGGGTTTTAGAAGCTGGGTGAGTATTTTATGTGGTTTAAAGAGAATTTAAAGAGAAGTTTAAAGAGAGTAGTTTAAAGAGTAGGCCTGTGTGCGAGGGGGGCCTGGACCACCTCCAGCTCCTCGACGTCTCACAGAGTAAAAAGCGTTTCACAAATCCTCAGTCAGAGCCGCCGTCAGTAAAAGTCCTGCAGACAGAACGCTCTGGGTTATGTTTCTGCTCAACTTGAAAATCTCTTTGTCATGAGCATATTCTGTTTATATAAATGGACTTAGCAAACCTGCCACCCCGCCGCGTTCAAACAGGAAGTGATCCTGGAGCACTTTCCTGTTCCATCGACTCTGGCTCCAATTCACTTTCTATGGAAAAAATGTGTCCTGTCTCTCTGTAACTGCTGCTCTACATGATCCTGGGGTTCATTTTTGTTTAGTTATTTAGAGGTGTTTTTTTTTTTTTTTTTTTTTTTTTTTTTTTTTTAATGTATTTTTTCTTTTTTATTGTTTTTTAAGTTTATTTTAATTTTATTTTTTGTTATGTTTGAGTTATTTTGAACTTTTTTTTTTCAAGTTATTTTGAGGTTGTTTTTTTTGTGTTATTTTAAGTTTGTTTTTTTTTATTATTATTTTGAGTTTTTTTGTTTGTTTTGTTTTTTTTGTTTGTTTTTTTTTTTTTAGTTTATTTTGATTTAATAGATTTTTTTTTTTTTTGTTTTATCAATTTATTTGTTTTGTAGGTAAAAAATTATTTAATTTGTACTGTTATGGGTACAACAGAAGAGAGGGGGAACATAGTTCATCAAAAGACATAAAATTAAAAAAATAAAAAAATTAAAAAAATCTAAATCACTCAAAAAATTAACTCAAAAAAAAAAAAAAATAACTAAATAAATAAATAAACAAAAAAAAACAAAAAAAAAAAAAGGACAAAAACAAACTCAAAATATCTAAAAAAAAAAAAAAAAAAAAAAAAAGATCATGTAGAGGAGTTACTACAAGCATTTAAGACTAAAATGAGTCTGACAGCAGCAGGTACAGAGAGAAGTGTAAATTTTTTCAACGTAAAGTGAACTGGAGCCAGAGTTGATGGAGCCGGAGGAAGTGCTCCATGATCACTTCCTGTTTTGACTAGCAGGTTAGCTACCCTCCGTTCATATAAACAGTCTCTGTCACAGCTGCTGCTTTGTCCAACCAAGTAAACATTATACACGTTACAAAAATTAGAAAAGCAGGAAAAACAAAAAGTAAGATGTTTTTTTTTCTTCATAATCGTGTTTTTTATTTCAGAGACGTGTTTCTGTGATATTCACGTTTCATTTTTCTTCATGATTCGCTTCAGTTTGTTGAGTTGACGCTCGAGGCACGTCTCGTATCTCCCACACAGGGAGGTATCACTCGCTGGATCTGTTCTATGTTTACTCCCAATGTCGAGCGCAGAGGGGTCAAGCTGAGACTTTATCGGCCAATTTTACAGCCTTGTGTTACAAAGGAGACGGAAACAAAGTGAGAAACGACCACCAGGGGGCATCACACGGGAAACTCACAACAGAGGCTCAGGGCTGGAGGCGAACGCTTTGAAGAGAACATGAGAAGAACGCTTTAAAATAAAAACAAGCCGATACCTGTCCGCGACAAACGCTTCATCCTGCATGCATGTCTATGGTGGAATGTTGTGCAGGTTACCATGACGACGCGGTGCACACATAAACGAACACAGCCTAAGTCTGACAACACAAGAGAACACATTTTCAGGAACCTGTGATTATTATTACGAGCGTTCATGGTCCTGAGCAGAAAAACTGTCGGCTAATGCTAATGTTAATGCTAATGCTAATGCTAGCTAGCGTGTGTGTGACTGTAATGTTGTTCGAGAGGGACTTATTATTCAACAGTCGGCTTCAACATCAGCTCAAATGTTTGTAGTTCTGAATAGGTCAGTTTTAAATTTGATTCTTTATTTTACCCCAATCAAAGTCTGACTTAAGTAGCACAAGCCACAGACAGAGCAGTGCCTACAGTTAGGATCACACCCCATAGGGATGTTGGTGACCTCAGCTGCAAAGTGTTAAATTTTTCCACAGTCTGGCAGATATTTACAGGTGTTTCAATTGTGTGGATAAATATCTTTAATAACAAAATAAATAAATATAAAATAAATACAAATACAAATAATAAATAAATAAATAATTTTAAAAAAGCTTCAAAATAACTCAAAAAATAAACTGAAAATAACAAAAAAATTTAAAAAAGTAAAAAGTAAACGTAAAAAAAAAAAACCCCTCAAAATAACTTAAAAAAAAAAAAAAAAAAAACAACTGAAGATAACAAAAAACATTTAAACAAAAAAAAAAATAAATAAATAACTAAAAAATAATCTCAAAATAACTAAAAAAAAAACAAAACAAAACAAAAAAAAAAAAAACTCAAAATAACAAAAAAAAAGATATTAAAAAAAAAAAAACCCACCTCAAAATAACTCAAAAAAATTGTACCCCAGGATCATGTAGAGCAGCAGTTATAGAGAGAAGAGGGACAGTTTTTCAATGTAAAGTGAATTGGAGTCGATGGAGCAGGAAGTGCACCATGATCACTTCCTGTTTTGAACTAGCAGGTTAGGTACGTTCGTTCATATAAACAGTCTGTGGTCACAGCTGCTGCTGCTTTTGTCCAACCAAGTAAAAATTATACACGTTACAAAAATTAGAAAAGTAGGAAAAACAAAAAGTAAAGATTTTATTATTTTTTATTTCCATGAACGTGTTTTTAGCAGGTGTTTCATTGTGAATAAAATACCTTTAATAACAAAATAAATAAATATATAAATAAATAAAAATAAAAATAATAAATAATTTAAAAAAAAAAGCTCAAAATAACTCAAAAAATAAACTGAAAATAACAAAAAAAATTAAAAAGTAAACTTTAAAAAAAAACTCAAAATAACTTAAAAAACAAAAAACAATTTAAACCAAAAAAAAAAAAATTAAATAACTAAAAATAATCTCAAAATAACATCAAAAATGTGTTTTTAGCAGGTGTTTTCATTGTGAATAAAATACCTTTAAAACACACTTTGTTACTCCTGGCTGCATCGCCTCTCCACAGATCTCGTCTCCACGGAGATAAGTTTAAAGCATAGTGCGAAACAACACAGAAACACCTCGAAAAACCAGATAAACCAAAATATTCCAGTCCGTGAGCGTTTCCTGAAGAGCTCGATTGGCAGGAAAGTTTGTCCAAGAAAAACTCATTTAAAAACTTGGAGTTGACTCGTGCTCTGGCCCGAGCTCATATCTGCTCTGATCTAATCACATCTCCACAAAATTACTGCTACATTAGAGAAACAGGGAACCTTTAAACGACTTTATAAAATGCAGATAAGACGCTCGCCAGTTTTAAGTTAAGTTTTTCCTGTAGCTTTGGAGTCAGCGTTTTATCGTCGATCTCATCTTTAATCTGCGGCGGGGCCAGAACGAAGCGCGGGCCCGTTGGTTCGTGTTGATGAGAAAAGAGTGTGTTTTTTGTAGATAGCGGTCGCTAATCAGATTTCGCTCGTGGCTCTGTCCTTGTTAACTCTGCGCCGCTCCCCAGAAACACAAGCTACAAACGCACCAGGATTCACATTAACCCTGCGCTCGACTCGGGGCCTCCAGGGGCCTCCAGGGGCCGAATCAGGACAGGCTTTTCCAAGAATCAATGTTTCTGAGTGTGTTGATTTCCCCAAGTATCATGATTTTTTTGATGTGACAGGTTCAGGGCAGAGGCTGGACACCGAGGGCCCCAAAAAATCCATGTGTGATTATTTTTACACTTTCCCAACTCAAAACTCTTCATCGACTTTTACTTCATTCATGTGCAAACTTTATATGTTTTATAAAGTGTCCAAGTGAGTTATATTTCAATTTTATTTCAATAATCTGCAAACATCTGTTTACTATTAAAAATAATTCAAGGTTTTGCTAGTCGTTAAGAAGGTTTGTCTTACTGCGTTAGTCTTTTGCAAAAACATTTTGCAAAAAACAAAACAAAACCTCAGAAAAAAACTTTTAACAAAGTATCTAAAAAAAAAAAAAAAAATCTCTGAAAAAAAAACAAAAAAACACAAACTCTAATTATCTAAAAAAAAAAAGTAAAAAAAAATAATAATAATAAAAAAACCTAAAAAAAACCCCAAAAAACAACAACAAAACAAAACTGTAAATATCTAAAATAAATAAGTTTTAAAAAAGCTCTGAAAAAACCCCAAAACTAATTATCTAAAAAAAAGTCTCAAAAAAATTCAGAAAAAAAAAAACCCAAAAAAACCCCCCGCTAAATATCTAAAAATAAAAATAAATAAAAACTCTGAAAAAAAAACACAAAAAAATACAGAACTCTAAATATCTAAAAAAAAAAAAAAAAAAAAAAAAGCATCACCATCTGTCACTATTAAAAATAATTCAAGGTTTTGCTTGTCCCTAAGAAGGTTTCTCTCACTGCGCTCGAGTCACGAGGGCGCCCTCTAGAGGAGAGTGCAGCAGAGTCCAGAATGCAGAACCTCTTTCGCGAAATTCCCAAGATGTTCCCAGGCCAGAAAGACATAGTCCTGGGTCGTCCCCGGGGCCTCGTCCCAGTGGGACAAGCCCGGAAACATGATGCAATTTACAAACTGCTGAATATTTGACACAAAAAAAGCGCGACGTAAGGAAGATTAAAGCTCCACTGTGTAAGTTTTCTGGTGGCCGTCTGTTACCTGCTTGTCTCCATGGAGATGTTGTTACTTTAAAAAAAAATTAATCCCATGTATTAACTCTCAGGTGTTTTGGTAAAACCGAGGCAAAAGTTCACATTTTTAACAAGACTGAAACGCTAACAGCAGAGTCACACTTCAGAACATGAACAGATCGAAACGACGGAACGGGCGTTTTTGTGCAGAATCAGACAGGAACGTTGTTTGTTGTGGAGGGCGACATGTTGATCAGGTCCGTTTTAAAGTGTCTGTAAAAGGGAAATGAGACGTTTTCTTTTGGCGCAAACACACGGCGCTCTCGTCGTTGGGAGATATCGTCTGTGTGTCTGGTAAACAGCAGCACACGCCGCTTCCTTTTGGTTTGGAGGATGTCGTGGATCGGTCTCCATGGAAACAGACACAGACGCTCCTAAGTGCATCTGAAAAAAAAAAAATAACATAAATAAAATAAAATAGTTTTAAAAGCTGCACGGTTGAAGAAAAGTACGTCGGGTTGGGACGGAGATGAAACGGCGGCGGTCGTCACGTTTAGGCTGGAATAATTGGGCGTTTTTAAAGGGCCGCACTGGAAGATTCGGGGTGTCCTTGGCGACAAACAAGCGACTCCACCAAAAAAACGACTTTTTCTGTCCATAAAAACGCCTGTAATTGGAAAGATGAAAGAGGAAGAACAAAGTCAGAGGTAAGTTATGTGGAAGTAAATGGCAAATTAAAATAAAAGTGGAACAAAGGCCGTGTGTGCGTTTGAGGGTCTGACGCAGGGATCGTTTGAACCAGCAGGGGGCACTATGCAAGTTTAGACTTTGAAAATCAAGGGTTTAATTCAGGAAAAATTCACTTTTAAATGTTTTCAGAATAAGATGTGAAAATATGTCCCAGAAAAACCACACGATGATTAGTTAGAGGTGCTCCTGACCCTCTGACCATGAGCCTGACGCTTTTGGAGAAAGAAAGAAATTTAACTTCTACGAAAAAAAAAACACTTATTTAAAGGTGCTATATGACACAAAACTGACTCTTGCAGCTTTAATCCAGGTTAGAACATCGTTAGTGCATCAAAAACAGACCTGGACTTGCGTTTTTTGCTTCAGTCTCACATGTTTGACACTTTATTATTAGTCTGTCACACATCCCCAAAGCTCAAAACGCTCTGTTCCACCTTGTGATGTCATCAAGTGGTAGTTTTCAACCATTTTAGCAGCTCCTTTTACCAATTCCAGCAATCCGGCAATTCCAGATCGTCTGAAATTATCCTAATGATTCTTGAAATGAAGGTGTGTGGGAGTTTAAAAACACAGTAGAGCACTTCCTGTATCACGACACGATGACATCACAAGGTGGAGCAGAGTGTTTTCAGTTTGACAGAAGAACTCAGTGTGAAGTGGCAGGACTTTTCAGTTTAAAGTGTTAGTATTTAGTAGTATTTTTATGTTTTTTGTTGTTTTTTTTTTCAGTTATTATAATGGAGGCAGCCGTCATGAAACAAGACGACTCACCACAACGTGACGTAGATCGGGTTCGAGGCCTTTGCGCCGGCGTTTTCCAGCGAGAGCGATGCAGCCGTCGGACTTAAAGGCAGAGATGAGGCAGGAAGGGGCTGGATCACCGTCGCAGAAAAAGAAAAGGGTAATTTGTGACGCCAAAACTGAATTTCTAACAGTAAAAACTAGTGTTGGGCGAATGGAGCCTCGTGAAGCAGTGACACCTCAGTCTCAATATCGTCTCAAATGGTTCGACGTGTCTGAGGAGAAACACTGACCTCTAGTGGACAAATTTAACCTTTGCAAACCAGCCTCCCAGCTCTGGAGTCAGGCAGGTGAGGGAGGGGGAGGAGACACAGGAGGCAGGAGCAGGGATCATGACACTTTTGTTCTGTGAAGAATCCACAAAGGGTTATTTGATTATGTGTGCTTTCTGGAAAACAATACATTTTTACGTTTAGGCTCCTGCCCCCATCAGAGAAGAGAAAAGTTATGTGGCCCTCACTGGAAAAAGTTTGGGGACCCCTGCTCTGAACCAGTCGCAGAGCGGAACATTCACTGAGCCAATGAAACGCTTCGATTCACTGAAGCGACTGACAGAGCGAAGCAGGAGGGGGAGGGGCCGACACCTCGACACTTTGGTCACGTGAGCGGCTGCTGCGAGACGAGAGGCAGAAAGAACGAGACCATCACGAGTAAAAACCTTAAAAATAGTCTGGTTTATTGAATGAGTTGTGCACGATCGTCCCTCGTAGAGTCGTCTCGCTCTCAGCTCAAATGAACATAAAGTGTATTTATACCATGAAAATAATCTTCACGACAACAGATGGTTCTACGAAGGTTTGGTCGAAAAGATCCATAACAAATAAAATTTAAAGTAAAGAAACGCCATAATAGTCACGTTAGAAAGAGACGACCCCACTCAACTTTCAACGTTTTTATTGTCCCAGAACGAAACTGAGAAGTAAGTTTTAATGATGCTGTAGATCAGATTAATGCCACACTGCGGGACATATCTCTCAGAATTCGATTGACAGCCCTGTATTTCTGTTCCATCAGCTGAAATCCCACCACAAAGCTCTCCTGTCTCCTCCACATGTTTCTGCTTCTGTCTGTGCTCGAGTCGTCTCTAAATAAACCTCATCATCTGCACTTCCTCCAGTCTTCAGAGAGCTCCCATCATGCACCGCTGCCTCTCCACCCGCAGCCGGCCAATCGCAGAGGAGCACACATCTGAATCCAAAGACGAGATCGTGCTGAAAATAAACCGTGATCCAGGTACGAGACTCCGACGGCGTGAACAAGTGTCCCAGATTTGCTTTGTTTTGTATGAAATAGGTGGAAGCTTACGCAACATTCACAGCACAGTGACGCTCTGGTCTGGAAACACAACGGAGCTGTTTTTTTTTTTCTGGTTTTGAATAGGCAGGAAAATGTATTATTTAATTTATTTTTT
Organism: Periophthalmus modestus; assembly: GCA_019594935.1. Lineage (NCBI taxonomy): Eukaryota > Metazoa > Chordata > Actinopteri > Gobiiformes > Gobiidae > Periophthalmus > Periophthalmus modestus. Next base: position 1,285,973 of record JAIEZT010001243.1, read on the forward strand.
TATTATTATTATTTATTTTTTTTGGTTTAGAATGGGCAGGAAACTGTTCATTCATTTCATTGGATTTGCCGGATTGCATTCATTTCATTTTCTATTTATTTTCTCATTATTATTATTATTATTATTATTATTATTATTATTATTATTATTTATTATTATTATTATTATTATTATTATTATTATTATTATTATTTCTTTTGAATAGGCAGGAAACTGGATTATTCTATTTATTTATTTATTTTATTTATTATTTTATTTTAATTTTTTTCCTGGTTTTGAATAGGCAGGAAATGGTTTTGTTTCTTTTATTTAATTAGATTTTTTTTGGGTGTTGAAAAGGCATTTGGTTCGCAGCTCTTCACTATCTGCTTCCTGAATTTAAAAAAGAAAACTACATTATGAAGGTAGTAGTTGTGTTTTGTTTCACTTATGCTTGAATGATTCAACAGCTCAAAACGCTTGGCTCCACTTTGTGACATCATTAGGTGGTAATACTGAAAGTGCTCAGCTTTGTTTTAAAGAGAAGGTCGTATGAAAAATGTATTTATTTTACATTTCTACCTTGTTATAACGTGTAAATATGTTCTGTGTTACAGGTAATACTCCACAGAAGTAAACACCTCCTCTTTAATACTCCACAGGAATAAATACCTCCTCTTTAATACCCCACAGAAGTAAATACCTCCTCTTTAAAGTCAGTACATTTTCACTTCATCATCACGATTTTCACTTTACTTAAGGTGCAGTTTAACAGCCATTGTGTCATTTGGCAAGACACTTACAACACACTAGCTCTCATATAGATCAACATCAGTGCATTTTATTTTAAATTTTGTATTTTTTTTTTTTCACTAATGACACTGCAAATGAGGATTTTTTTTTATTGAATTGATGTTTTATTTTTATTTTTTTTAATATCTGGGCACCATGTTTTGACTACTCCACTATAACTCAGATTACACATAACAGATATATTTGTGTGCGGTTTACAGATGATTTACATTGTTTAACATGGCACAAAAACCATAAACACAGTGTGTCCATGTCTCAAATAAACCTTTGCTCCTCTGGTTTTCAAAAGTGAAGTAAAGCTCATTTACATTTCACGTACATGAGTTGAACAGGTGCACGCTGGGATAAGACGCCGTCTTCCTCACTCCACAGACTCTGGATTCTGGCGTCGTCTTTTTGCTCATATTTCAGCTTTTTCTCATAGATCGGCATAATTAATGTCCTCCAGACTGCGGTTTGCGTCGGTAATGCGCCGGGTTCAGCTCCAAATCACAGAGATAAGACCAGACCCCAGAGGCACACGCTCGATCTGCCCACCACCCACAACCTTTCAGCTGTTCAGACCACGCTGCAGCCGTTACACAACCACGGCTCGTCTGCAGACATTCTCCCGATGATCTGTGAGAATGTAACGAGGACGACTCCCGACCGACACATGGACAGGTCATGAGGTCACGATTATGGTTAAAATGGTTTATCTGTTTAGATATTTATGGCTACAGCGGCTACGACAGACCCTTACATCGTACGACAGACTTTTACATCGCACGACAGACACTTATATCGTACAAAAGACCCTTATGTAACCCGGGTGAAATATGCAGATTTCCCACCAATCATATCAGCGCTCTCCCTCTCTCTCCCTCTCCCTCTCGCTCCGCTGTGTCTCTCGCCCGCGTCCAGCGCCCGCACACGTGACTCGTTGTGGCCAATCAGGGCCCACATTAGCCGCAGCTGCACACACCCGGCAGGTGCGAGGCGCGAGCAGCATGAGAAGCCGGTAGGTTTTAAACTTCCCATTTGCCGTTAATTCATTACAATAAAACTTCCACTTCAATCAACCCACTCTTTACCATAGGTACTGATCATCGAGCCACGGCAGGAATGAGCTTTGATTTCGTGATATTCAGGGGAATTGGTGAGTCCGGTTTGTTTACTAGCGCTAGCTTAGCGCGCTGTACTTGTATTGCACAGTTAGCATTGGGTTTTAAGCCCGGTTCTCTCCAATGGTTTTACACAAATACTATGAAACTTATGTTGAGTATTTTGCTAACTTATCATATTATTGTCATTGTTATATGAATTTTAAGCCTTATTTTGTAATGTTAATGGTTGTTGTACACACACATTTACACTTTAAGCACCTTAACTTACATTGGACATTGTATTAAGGTTGTTATTCATTGATATGATTGGTACTAGCAAGTGCTATCTGAAACTTTTTGATATCGCTATTTTGATTTTACTGAAATTGAGATTGTGTCACTGAACTTTGACTGAGGCCATGGTCCTATGTTCACACAGGCCAGGTCTCATATTCGCATGGAGAGATACAGAAAACCCTCGAGCCTAAAACCTGGAACCCTTCTGCACTGAACTGCACCTGCTCTGATCGGGCCGGGTAGGCGGCTTATCACAGCCGAGTTTGCCTCGCACCTCCTTACTCTACCTCCACTACACCTCCACTACACCTCCACTACACCTCCACTACACCTTCACTACACCTCCACTACACCTCCACTACACCTCCACTACACCTCCACTACACCTCCACTACACCTCCACTACACCTCCACTACACCTTCACTACACCTCCACTACACCTCCACTACACCTCCACTACACCTTCACTACACCTCCACTACACCTCCACTACACCTCCACTACACCTTCACTACACCTCCACTACACCTCCACTACACCTCCACTACACCTCCACTACACCTCCACTACACCCTCCACTACACCTCCACTACACCTCCACTACACCTCCACTACACCTCCACTACACCTCCACTCCTCTTAAATGAACTACCTCTCAATGTCTGGTCAAATTGACCAAGCCAACGACCCACCTCTAACATTTTTATGAACTGAATTGTCGAACTAAGCAAACGGACTGAACTCTGGGGGGTTGTGGGGCATTTGATCGGGAACAACCCGAATTGCACATGTTTGTACAGCTCTGCACTAAATGATTGTTTGTTAATTGTTGAAGGGCCATTGGTTGTTATTTTGTGTCTGTTCTTCAATATATGGTACATTTTTACTGCAATACTCTGTGTCTGTCACTCTCTCCCTGAGTCGACCCAAAATCTTCTGATACTAGCCCAGTGATTTGGTTATAGTAAAACTACTTCTACTACTACTCTCCTTAGTATTACTATTCCACCACCACCACTACTACTCGGGTTACCAGCTCATATACCCTTTACACTTACAACGTAAGACAGACCCTTATATTGTACAAAAGACCCTTACATCGTAACACAGACCCTTATATCGTATGACAGACATTTGCATCGTACAAAAGACACTTACATTGCATACACAAAACAAATATACAGGTAGAATTATCCAGTGTTCTCTTTATTTTTTATTATTGTAGGACTGTAAACACCACGTAATGGAGTTCTCCAGTGGAGTCTAGGTTTCTAAAAACTGTTGTGTGGTTCTATTCAAAGTCTCTAATTTTGTCTCATTTCAAACGATACCTAACGTCTCTTATCCATCGATCCATCAAACAAAAGTAGGTGGGATTGTTGTTTCCAACGACATACGACTCTTTTTGCACTGAGTGAAGTAAAAGACAAAACATTTAGTCATGTGACCATATTTCGCCTGTTTAATTGGCTTCTGAAAGTCGTGACTATTTTCCAAATATATTTTTCGTTGCACCTTTGTGAAGTCTGAGCACATAAGTCTGCGCTCGGGTCTCTGCACTGGCTTTTTTGAGCAATAAACCACATGAAATTGAAGAAAGTGTGAAAAAAAAGCATAAATATCTCCATGGAAACAAACAAATGGCTCAAAACTACACTTTCAGTTGAATAAACGCAAGATGGAGTAATGCTGCTGTAAGTTTAGTGCCATAACTTGAACCATTTCAGGCAGAGCAATATCTCCATGGAAACAAGCAGGTGGCAAGCCTGAAAAGTTACACGGTGCACCTTAAATAGTGAAGCTTTAACATCAGGTTAAACAGTTTATGATTATTTTTACTCATGTCAATCAACACAGAACTACTATAGAGTGAAGAACATTTTGGATAACAGAAAGTTGGGGGCCCGGGTCAAGAAGCCTCACAATTCTGGGCCCCTAAAACCCTGGAGCCTGGTACAGCAGACCTCTTTGTCGCCCCCTTTTGACTCCACTGTGGATAAGTCGCTTTTTTCTGCACATTCTGGTGGTACGACGGCGATTATCTTTGTTGACGATTCTATAAAATGTCCCAGCGTTCACTTTTTCTCACGATAAACCTTCAGTCTCTCCTCAGTTTTTGACCCCACACGTCTGCGGTCAGAACATAGACTGTGCAAAGGTGTATGCAGTGTACGGTTATAACACAAAGCCAGTTAAACCCTGAGCTTATGTCCAAAATAACCCTGCTCAGATCCATCAGGGCGGCTTTGATATCTTTGTCTCGTCTCCGTATCGAGCACTCGCCTGAACGCTCCGTGGACATGACAGGTCCCTGGAGACTGGAGCTATAATGATTCCAGCGCTGCAGATTTCCTGTCAGCTCGCTCTGCCGTCTCCGCCGAAGCCCCACGGGTTAAATACCTCGCTACAAATATGTGGCTATCGACAGACGCGCCATCGATCCCACATCGAAAGGAAGTCTGTTAGCCCGTGATCTCTGACAGCGGAGGGGGGGTAAGTGGATTTGTATTGCCTCAAAAGCACTTTTTCTCTGCAGACCTGACTCCTGTGTGTGAGGAATGTGTGCTTCTGCAGCGCTTCACACAGAGCAGATACTGAGGTGAAAAGTTACACAAAAAAACGGTTCAAAACTGTACTTCAAGACGAAAAAGTCAAAGTATTTCACACAAGTGTTGTTCATTTATTTAAGTGTAAAATGTGGAGATATTGATTAAAAATGACACATATTTTAGTCACAGTAACAACACGAATCAGTTTATTAGATTTTCTCATGAATTTTGTGTTTTTATTTTTGTTTTGCGCAAAGTCAAAGCTCCAACTCTTAAACTTTATTCAGGATATTTCCACGAACAATGTTTTTTTTGTTTGTTTTTTTTTTTTCTTTAATATTTTGAGGTTTTGTTTTTTGTTGTTTTTTAGTTTATTTATTTTTTTTTTCAGTTTATTTCTTGAATTATTTAGAGGGTTCTTTTTGTCATTTTGAGTTGTTTTTTTAAATTTTATGACTTATTTGAGTGTGTTTTTGTTTTGTTTTTTTGAGTTGTTTTTTTTTTTTTTTTGAGTTTTTTTGAGTTTTTTTTTTGTTTTGTTTTGTTTTTTTTATTCATTTTTTGTTATGTTTTAATCATTTTTGATTTTTTTATTCTGAGTAATGTGTGCTTCTGTGAGGCTTCACACAGAGCTGGATGAAGTGCAGATACTGAAGTGAAAAGTTTCCACGAATTTTTGTTTTGTTTGTTTTTTTGGGGGATATTTTGAGGTTTTGTTGTTTTTTGTTTTTGTTTTTATTTTTTTGTTGTCATTGTTTTGTTTTTTTAAAGGTTTTTTTATTTATTTTGTTATTTTCCGTTTATTTCTTGAATTATTTTGAGGATTTTTTTTGTCATTTTGAGTTTTTTATTTTTTGGCTTATTTTGAGTTGTTTGTTTTTTGTTTTTTTGTTGTTGTTTTTTGTTATTTTGAGTTGTTGGTTTTTTTTTTTGGTTTTTTTTTATTTTAATTTATTTTTTATTTTGAGGTTTTTGGGGTTTTTTGTTTTTTTTTTTTTTTTTTTTTGAGTTTTTTTAGATTTTTATTTTTTATTTTTTGTGAGTAATGTGTGCTTCTGCTGAATTCACACAGAGCTGAATGAAGTGCAGATACCGAAGTGAAAAGTTACACAAAAACCTGTTAAAAAAATTTAATTCAAGAGTAAAAAGTCAAAGTATTTGATGATGTTGTTTTTTGCAGTTTATTTATTTAGTTATTTTGAGGTTTTGCTTTTTTTTGCACGTTATTTATTTATTTTGTTATTTTGAGTTTATTTCTTGAATTATTTTGAGGGGCTTTTTGTAATTTTGAGGGGTTTTTTTGGGTTTTTTTTTTTTTTTTAACTTATTTTGAGTTGTTTGTTTTTTGTTTTTTTTATTTTGAGTTTTGTTTTTTGCTAGGGTTGTTTTTTATTTTTGTTTTGTTTCATTTAGTTTATCTGTATTTAATTTTTTTGTTATTTTGAGTGATTTTGATTTTTTTATTTTGAATAAATGTGGAAATATTGATTAAAAATGAGACATATTTTAGTCACAGTAACAACATGAATCAGTTTATTAGATTTTCTCATGAATTTGTTGAGTTTCTTAAACTTTATTCAAGACATTGTTTTGTTTTTTGTTGTTGTTTTTTTTGTTTTTGTTTTTTTGATATTTTTAGGGCTTTTTTTTGTTTATTTATTTATTTAATTATTTTCTGTTTATTTCTTGAATTATTTTGAGTGTTTTTTATCATTTCCTTTTTTCTTTTTTTGTTATTTTGAGTTGTTTTTTTTAGTTTATATTAATTTTAATGAAATTAGAAAAGTGGTACAAACAAATGTTGTGTTATGTTTTTTTCATGTGACGCTCGAGGGATGGAATGATAAAAACGAAACACAATAATCGTTTGCGAGACATTTAACATAATCGTGATAATCGTCGTTATATCACCAGAATGTGCAGAAAAAAGCTGCTCATCCACAGGGGAGTCGACAGTCGGGGTCTTTTGTCTGAGGGCCCAGGGTTATACGGGGCCCAGAATTGTGGGGCCCCCAAATTTCTGTGGACGTCCCTCTTTATTCACAATGTTCTCCACTAGATCAGAGCTGTTTTCAGAACAAAGACATGGAACTTATTCATCACATTAACGTTATTTTCACTGACCAGCGCGTCCATGTACTTCAGAGTTTGTCGCTGCGTTGGCCGTTCACACTTCCTCACGTCATTGTCTCACTTCCTCTGGTGTCTTCGCTCTTAAAGTCAAAAATAGACGGTTTTGGTTCATGTTTTAGTGAATAATGTTTAGACCTATTAACCCTATTCATCCTTGACCATTTTGGACATAAATACTCCGAACTGAGCTGTTTTTGTGGTGGTTAAACGAGAATCTCCTTCATTTTAATGGAGAATTTGTCCATGTGACGCAAAACTCGACACTGCAGCGATTCTCTGGAGGATTTAAACCGGCTCTGTCCCGATAAAACTGATTTACTGTCAAGAATAATAATAATACAACCCAAAAGACGATGGCGACGCCCGCGGAAACGTCCAGAACGAGGTGAATATCTGCTGATATTCTGCTTATTGTTGAAAAAGGTTCAGGCTCAGTTTCAATAAAGACGTTTGACACATTTCTGTCCATGTTTAGCTGTAGTTTAGTCCTTCTTGACCTGGGACACTTCTGGCATGACCCATTTTGAAACAATATCCATTTATATCCGTTTAAGAACAGCTCAGTTTAAACTCAAATTGCTGTAGTTTAAACTGAGCTGGAGACGTCAGTTTAAACTTATCACATTATCGACAGAAAGTGGTGCCATTACAGCAGGTTTCACCCAAGTTTGTGGATGTAAACTATTACAAGCTTTGAGGCCAGACCATAGACTGTTTATATGAATGAACATAGCTAACCTGCTAACCGCCGCATTCCAAACAGGAAGTGATCATGGTGCACTTCCTGCTCCATCGACACTGGCTCCAATTCACTTTCTATTGATAAACTGTACCCCCTCTCTCTGTAGCTGCTGCTGTCAGACTCATTTTGGTCTTAAATGTTCAGATTAATCCTCTACATGATCCTGGGGTTGTTGTTTTTTTTATTTTTTTATTTTTTTTTTTAGATATTTAGAGTTTTTGTTGAGTGGTTTTTTTTTTTTTTTTTTTTTTTTGTTTGTTTGTTTTTTTGTTTTTTTTTAGATATTTTGGGGGTTTTTTTTGTTTGTTTGTTTGTTTTGTTTAATTATTTATTTTCTTATTTTCAGTTTATTTCTTGAATTATTTTGAGTTGTTTTGAGTTCAGTTTTTTTAAGTTTCTTGACTTATTTTGAGTTGGGGTTTTTTTTTTTGTTTTTGAGTTGTTTTTTTGTTTAGTTTTTTTTGTTATTTTGAGGTTTGTTTGTTTTTTGTTATTTTGATTTTCTTTGTTTTTTTGTTATTTTGAGTTTATTTTGATGTGTTTTTTAAGTTATTTTGTAGAGTTTATCTTTTTGTTATTTTAAGTTCCTTTTTTTCCTTTTTTTTGAGCTATTTTGAGGGTTTTTTAAGTTTAAACTTTTTTTTTCTTTTTTTTTTTAATTTATTTTTACAAGGACAATAAAAAAACATTGTAAAAACAGCGCCCCCTCTCTGCTGCTGTCAGACTCATGTTGCCCTTAAATGTTCGTATTAACCCTCTACATGATCCTGGGGTTTTTATTTCACGTCTGTGTCTGTAAATCAACATATGAACATTAGTAACAGACACATCGGGTCCTTCTTTCTGATTTTTGTCCTGTTTGAGCCTCGATGAGCTTCATTTAGAGCTGAAGCTGTGGTGACGTCTCACTCACTTCTTTATGCTCTATGGGTCATACACAGAAACATAACACATTCAAATAGTGGGTGAAAACTATGATAAAGTCTGAAATGCGGCTCTCAGCTTTAAAGCAGATGAATCACGTCCCTCGCCACCCACTCCGCCTCTGACAGACCTGCATCACAAACGCCTTAAACGCTCATTTTGCTGTTTGTTTTATTTAGAAGTTGCGTGTTTGTGTTGGCGCCTCTCGGTGTTCCTCAGACCTCCTGCTGCTCGTGGAGAATGAACGTGTGGAGTCAGCAGAAGGCGGCGGCGGCGGCGGCGGCTCACAGACGCAGGTGTGAGACTTTTAACTAAACTACCTGAATGTGCTGCGTCTGATCGTCATTATACGGCCGTGTTTTGACAGACGGCGACACCTGCCTGGGAACGGGGCTTGTTTTTATTCGAGATCAAGGTCTGTTTAGTCCCGGATGGAACGAGGATTTCAAAAACAAGTCGGGAGTTGAAAGCGTGACCTGTTTTGATGGGAAGTACAACCAAATCGCTTTTGTTGAGACGGGATTTTGTGGTGTAAGTGGTGAACGTTATTCCTCCATAAAAAACCCAGCCACAGTATCAGCCTAAGCACCAAGTTCAGACAGTGACATGCTTCAGGCTGTACCACCTCACCTGATGTTCTGCTGATTAAAGGACCACGTTACACCAAACAGACCTGGAGCTGTGTTTTGTTTCATTCTCACATGTTTAACACACAAACCTGCAGATTTAGCCTCTTGAAAACACTCTGTTCCACCTTGTGATGTCATCATGTGGTGATACAGGAAGTGCTCCACTGTGTTTTTAAACTCCACACACCTTCATTTCTAGAATCATTTGGATCATTTCTATCTTAAATCTAAATATATTTCTTTTTACTGACTTGACGGTAGAGTGACTTCCCGAGTGTACGTCGTCAGCTCGTCCCTGTAGCTGAGTCTACACCACAGCGCCCCCTGCTGCCTCGTCTGACTCTAATCCTGACAGCGAAGTTTCAGCACGTTTTTTTCACATCAACGAATAATGAAGTACTTTAACCAGACAGACGCCTCAGAGGCAGATTTAACCGTGCCGTTTCCCTCGGCGCAGGTGGAGCTCTCAGCGTGGTCACGAGCGCTACTGTTGTCATGGCGATGGACACGAGCCGAAAAGTCCCAACCTCCTACAGTAAATGGAGTATTAAAGAGGAGGTATTTACTTCTGTGGGGTATTAAAGAGGAGGTATTTACTTCTTTTAATACTCCATAGAAGTATTTACTTCTATGGAGTATTAAAGAGGAGGTATTTACTTCTGTGGAGTATTAAAGAGGAGGCATTTACTTCTGTGGAGTATTAAAGAGGAGGCATTTACTTCTGTGGAGTATTAAAGAGGAAGTATTTCTGTGGGGTATTAAAGAGGAGGTATTTACTTCTGTGGGGTATTAAAGAGGAGGCATTTACTTCTGTGGAGTATTAAAGAGGAGGCATTTACTTCTGTGGAGTATTAAAGAGGAAGTATTTCTGTGGGGTATTAAAGAGGAGGTATTTACTTCTGTGGGGTATTAAAGAGGAGGTATTTACTTCTGTGGGGTATTAAAGAGGAGGTATTTACTTCTGTGGGGTATTAAAGAGGAGGTATTTACTTCTGTGGGGTATTAAAGAGGAGGTATTTACTTCTGTGGAGTATTAAAGAGGAAGTATTTCTGTGGGGTATTAAAGAGGAGGTATTTACTTCTGTGGGGTATTAAAGAGGAGGCATTTACTTCTGTGGGGCATTAAAGAGGAGGTATTTACTTCTGTGGAGTATTAAAGAGGAAGTATTTCTGTGGGGTATTAAAGAGGAGGTATTTACTTCTGTGGAGTATTAAAGAGGAGGTATTTACTCCTGTGGGGCATTAAAGAGGAGGTATTTACTTCTGTGGAGTATTAAAGAGGAAGTATTTCTGTGGGGCATTAAAGAGGAGGTATTTACTTCTGTGGAGTATTAAAGAGGAGGTATTTACTTCTATGTACTAGATGCTGTTTGTAGCACAGCTCAAATGTGATGCTCTCAAATCGCGTATGTACAGAAACATGCGGCGTGATGCAAAGGCCACTCGCCAAATCGTAATTGGAGGCAATTTCAGGCAAATACCGTAGTTGCCATGACGACTTTTCTGTTCAGTGTTTTATTATGTGAAGCCTAATTATAGTCAGTACAGTGGCTTCAAATGCACAGTATGACCCTTTGTGCATTTACCAACGTCAAACCAGTGTCTCACAGCAAAACAGTCTTTAAAATCCCCGTGTACGTTCAGATAATTGACCCCACGCTGTTTCCGTACTTATTACGTCACTCTCAACCACAAAGAAATGCAGAGACGTACGGGCAGTAAACGAGCAGCTGAGACTGTTACTCTGAACCTCAACCTGTGAATAACAAGGTTTACTTTAATAATCCTCCATAAGGAAAGTCATTCTCTGCGTTCGACCCTTTTTGTAATGACACTGACCAACAGCAGGGGGCGACCCGTCTTCCGATCTCGAGCTCGACTGTGTAAAGAAGTGAGTGAGGGAGTGTGACGTCCGGCTCCAAATGAAGCTCATCGAGGCTGGAGCAGGTGTAGAGGTGGATTTGTAGCTGAGATCCATATTAGGAATTTCGTCCGTGAGTATCATAGCAACCAAAGAGCCAATCAGGAGCGAGGTGGTTGAAGGTACGCCTCTTCCCGCCCACACCGCTGGTTTAGAAGGGAGCGGGCGTTTAGCAATGTGGTTAATTAAGTTTTTGCTAACGTTAGCAACCTCAGGGAAAGAAAGCGCCTTATTTGTCTGTTATTAATGTTTATATCTTTAGTTACGGACATGGAAATAAAAACTTCAGGATCATGTAGAAAGGAGGAGTGAAGAAGGAACAACACATGGAGAAAGCCCTCTCTGTTTGTGGGTATCCAAAATGGGCCTTGAATAGATTTAAAAAAGCTCAAAAAAAACCCCACCACAACAAGGAATCTGAACCCAGAAGGAAAGGTGTTACCATTCCTTCCACAGCGGGTGTGTCTGAAAAACTGGATTTTCAGACAGTTTGGATGAACCAGTTTTTGTCAAGAATCTCAAAGAACAAAACCCTGAGACATGAACAAAGTCATGTGTCGACTCTATTCAGTGAAGTGAGTCACACTGGAGAAACTAAGACATAAGAGACATAAGAGAATGAACCAACACGAGAGAGAGCAGCTCAGGACCACAGTCTGATGTTCATCTACATCTCAAACACACTCACCTCCTCTGAAGAGAGTGAAGTTCAGGTCTGAGCCAGAGAAAATAAATGGTTTGAGAGGAGAGTTAAAGAAGATATTTTTGTTAGGAAAGAGAATCCTTCTTTAAACAGGAGCCTGAGACATGATCTCTCCTCCGTCTACACCTCCACCTCAGACCCAGAACAATGAGAACAACAGCAGGGTCGTTAAGGGCAGAATATGGTAGCTCCAGCTGAAACTGAAGACAATTGATGTTTACAGTTTCAGTGTCGTTAGCGCCTCCTTCAGACAGATATAAGGCAGTGTCCAGCAGGAATCTGACCAGAGCTGAAGAAGCGGCAATGATTTGTCCAGTTGACAGATTTAAACTTCCTCTTTTGCCACGTAGAGCAAGTTTTAAGACCAAAATGTCGATGGAGTCGATGGAGCCCATGCCGTTAGCTACGTCCATTTATATAAACAGTCTATGATTTAATCTTATGATCGTAAAGTAAGAATCTTTACGATGACGGTTTGGCTCCACTACATCTGTTTGAATGGTGCACAGGGCCTTTAGTCAGAGTTAGCTGCTGTGGACATGAGTAAAACTTGTATGTTTATGTTGATGATCCCAAAGTGCGACAGCAGGGCGGCCATCTTGTGTTTTCTCTGAGTGAATCAACAGCTGCTACAGACACACAGCACCAAGAGCAAAGTCTGCGGCACACTACAGGATATTTGGCCCGATTTCAGAGAGGAGTGGTCCGACTTTGGGTCTTTGAGCAACTCTGAGCTTATCTATATCGTAACCGCAAGACATCACCACGGAAACAGCCATAAAAACACAAAATACCAACTCTGGAAATGGTAAAAATAATTTAAAAAGGACGTACTCAGGTCTTGTAAAGTTGTAAAGTTAAATGGCGGCGTTCTCGTTCGTATTATCAGAATGTGTCTTCCGCAAATAATGACGCCCACTTCACAAAATGGTGCCAGTTTGAAGAGTTATTTAAAGAGTGAAAAGTCAGAAGTGGACAGAAGTATCGTCAGTTTACATCCACACATCAGGATCAGGCTGAAGCTGCTGCAGATTAACGATTCTGACTCTACTTTCTGCGTCGTTTATCTCCAGCCTCTGTGCATTAAAAGCATTTATCTGAACTATTGCCCCACATTTCACAAACTGCATAAAACTAGAAGTGATCCTTTCAACACTTGAGTCTCAAATCGAGTCATTTTACTCCGAACAGGAAACAGCTGACATGAGAAACGTTCACGACTTTTAGCTTGTAGTGTGCGGTCTCTTCGCTGAGGTCTTTGCGATTTAAAATCTCGCCCGATTCTCCTTGTGTCTGTGATCTGCCCTTTTAAGACTGAAAAATCCTGTAGCGTGTGTCGGGCTGAAAGCGCTAGAAGGTCATCATTTCTTCTGCCTGTGTCGGCTCTAGAAGAGACTCATCGAAGGGACGTTTGGACAAATCACAACTTGGTAATATTAGACTTATAACGAATGACGAGTGACTGATAAAAGTCTTTTTTGCAACCTGCATTTAACTCAAAATGGGGTAAAAATTGTAAGTATTTTAAATCTTGGAGTTTCAGACTCTGTAGCCTGATTTGGTAGTGAAGATGTGTGGGCCTGATCATTCTTTGAAACATTAATATTAAATGAAAATTAACTATTCAATTATTGTGTACTTTTTTATTGCAAATGGCTTCTACCTTTGAAAACCAAATGAATGATACACACAGATTTTACAATTTATTCACCTCAGAAGGCGACAAATGACCCGTCTGCTAAAGTGAAGGGTCAAACTGGGCTCTGGACTGTAGGAAATCGCCCCGTCGGGCTCAGAAACGGTGGTTTTGATGCACAAAAACGTCCTGCGGGTGAGAGTCCGTCTTGTCCTCGCACGGTTCTTGTTAAAGTTCAAAACCGAGATTGTTTTCTCCCACAAATATGTCGATCCAACAAACTCAGCATTTTCTAAGCAAAGGTTTGAATTTCTTTAGACCTGTCTTCATCCAGTTAGCGATAAAAGTCAACGAGAGCACCGCCTCAGAGCTCAGATCTGCTGCCATCTTCTGGTGAAGTATAATATTGCTTGTACATGTGAATTTTACACTGTTTAACCTCCTAAGACCCGAGCTTTTTCATGGCTTTATTAATTTCTCTTTGTTATTTGGGCTGATTAGGACCTGATGATGTAAAAACAAAGAATTTTCTTTTTAGATTATGTAGTTTCTGTGAAAAATTATGTCCACATATAAGGACATTCTTTCTACGTTTTAATCATTTTGATAGAACATTTGAATAATGATTTGCAAAAACTATTTATGAGCCTGAAACAGCGACATTTGTCCTGAGTAAAAACAAATGTGGCTCATTTGAAGATCTGCTGAGAGGAGTATCAAGACATAAGCCTTTACAAAAAAAGAAAAGTGAAGAAATTAAGAAATTAAATAATATTCGGAACATTCTAAACTCTTAAAAATATTCAAACTTGAACATTTTTGCATTGCTGCCGTCTTGTACGCTGTTCTTCTTCTTGCATTGTGGCAGAGACAACCCAAAATACGAGGACGCCAAGTCCCGAGAGGTTATCAGCGCCGATGGGCCACACATAATTATTCTTATTCCAGAGGCTGTGGGCCAGTGGAAATTTGTACTTTGGACTTTGGGGGAGCCTTAAGGTAATGCAGGGAGCTTTGTCAAACTCAACCAGACACAGTAACAGACAAGAGATGGGACATATTTGATTTGGGACTCGATCTGCTTCTACTGGAGGCGTGACCCAGCTTTGGGTGTTTGAGTGTTTGAGCTCCTCCTTATCGTAACCACAAAACCACGACCACAACCAGAAAACCTGTTTGCAACCTGCATTTAAGTAAGTATTAAGTATTTCAAAAATCCTGTAGTTCCAGACTTGTGCCAGGGAACTCTGCATCCTTAAGGTGATGCAAAGAGCTTTGTCAAACTCAACCAAAGTACAGACAAGAGATGGAAGATATACTTGCAAAAGGTGTGGTTTTGTAATGTTTTGGACAGGTTCTGCAGAGTCTTTTCAATCAAAAAAGTGTGCCCCAACTCAGACAAGTTTAAAAGATCATTTAACTCTCGATCAAACGAAATTGGGGGAAGGTTATGTAAACAAATTTTCGCTCCATTTGCTCAAAGAATTATGATTTACTTTTCTGAGTGTACATAATCGAAATGGAAAACGCTCACATAATCCCATGAATCAGTTGCCTCTGAGCTCAACAAAGCAGACAGCTTTGATGAAACTCCATGTAAGAGAGAGGAGATGGATAATTGCTGCAGGTCTCAGTCTGTTGAGCTGGTAATGAGAAGGTGAGAATCTGCCGCAGCATCTGGGAGAGCAGTAATGAAGCTTTATACAAGAAACAGACGTCTATGGAGATTTATGCACCTCACAGAATCCAATATGATTCAATACAGCAGATGGTGGGTTCAAAAAACGTCTTCATCCTCAACAAACGGACCGTATCGTCTGACGTTTACACATTAACACCACGGAAACCTTTATGTCACTGTGTTTTAGATGCATGGAACCAGTGAACTTCACTAAGTTATTTAAAATGTGCAGTTTAGTTGAATTGCAAAGCCCCAACCTCGGAGTGTATGAAGAAATGGACGTTCCACACAGCGTTCGGCTCCAGTCACATGAAGCTCATCGAGGTTAGAGCAGGTGTAAGGAGGATTCTGGAGCCGAGTCCTGACTGTAAGTATCATAGCAACCAAAGAACCAATCAGGAGCGAGGCTGTTGAAGGTAACGCCCCTTTCTGCCCACACCGCTGGTTTAGCAGGGAGCGGGCACTTAGCAATAATGAATAAACTAAAAAAAACAAAAACAAAAAAACCCTCAAAATAACTAAAAAAAAACAACAACAGACAAACAAAACATTTTTAAAATAATTAAGAATATCATCCATCCATCCATCAATTTTCTTCCGCTTATCCGGGGCCGGGTCGCGGGGGCATCAGTCTAAGCAGGGACTCCCAGACTTCCCTCACCCCCCAGACACTCTGGACTCAAAATAATGGAAAAAAAACCCCTCAAAATAAAAATAAAAAGCTTAAAATAACAAAAAAATTATCAAAATAAACTCAAAATAATAAAAAAAACAAACTTAAAATAACAAAAAATAAATAAATCAACAAAACCAAACAAAAAAAACCCTTAAAATATCAAAAAATTAACAAAAAAATAAAAAAATAAAAAAAACAACTCAAAATAAAAAAAAATAATAAAATTAAAAAAAATCAAAATAAATTCAAAATAACAAAAAAACACTCAAAATAATTTTAAAAAATTACAAAAATAACAACAACAACAAAAAACAAAAACTTAAAATACCCCCCCCCCCCCCAAAAAAAATAAAAAATAAAATAAATAAAAATTAACTCAAAATAACTAAAAGAAAAAAACTAACTTAAAATAACTTAAAAAAACAATCAAAAAAAACTAAAATTCAAAATAACAAATAAATAAAAATAATAATAATAATAATGATAATGATAATGATAATGATAATGATAATAATAATGATAATAAATAACTCAAAATATCTAAAAAAAATAAAAAATAAAAAAAAAACACCAAAAGAATTCTAAATAAACTAAAAATAAAAAAAAAAATTTAATAAATAAAAAAATAAAAATAAAAAAAAAAAGAACCCCAGGATCATGTAGAGTGGGTTAATACGAACATTTACGTCCAGAATGACGAGTCTGACAGCAGCAGGTGAAGTGGAGCGAGAGTCAATGAAGCCAGAAGCCCCTGATCACTTCCTGTTTGGCAGGTTAGCTATGTCCACTTACATTTGCAGAACATCGGCCAAACCAGTTTTGCCACAACAGCCATGTATCGCTCTGGTGGAATGTTCAGCAGATTCCATGGACACGATGCAAACATAAGCAAAAAGGTTTAAGATTGTGTGAAAGCTCATGAAAACATACTAAATGGATTTAACCAGCACATTTTCAGGAGAGTGCGATCAGTTTGAGCGTTCATGGATCTGTTTAGAAGTTTAATTTTCAACAAAAACGTGCTTGCAATTAACTTAAAAACTGTTGGCTAATGCTAGCTAGCTTGTGACTGTAATGTTCTTTGAGAGGGACTCGTTTAACAGCACAAACCACCTGAGAGATCACCTGAGTTAGCTCTTTCTACTCAGGCTGCGTTAGCGCTTCAGACGGAGTAATGCCTTTAGTTAGCGTCATGTGGCCCAGGGAATGTTAAGTATTAATATGTGGACTTTAAAGGTGAGAATTGTTTTGTTAATTTGACCGATTCTTCAACCAATCTCGAGACCTTTCCCCAAATCTTGAGCCATAAATTGTGGTTTTTCGAGTACCACATGTGGATGTTATTAAGCTATTCTCAAATAACTGCACGCGTCTTGATTCAATCTTGTTCAAAACTGCAAAGCTCTCCTTCTAATCTCTGCATGTGCGGCTTCGGGCTGACGCTGGAGCTCCCCCTTTCTGCGAGGAGGTCAGAGTGCGAAGATTAGCCACATTACACGGCGGACGGGACGCTCCCTCAGACACTAATCCGGGACTGCTCTATCCTCCGAAAGCCCCGGCATGTTGTGACAATTCAATCTGCTCCGAGACGAACGCCATGAATTATGGATGAGAGGGGAACGTGGAGGGGACTGTGTGATGGAGAGGCAGCTTCATAACCAGAGGATTTCAAATAAGTCAGAAAAATACCTCCCTAACGCGGCAGGCGATGGAAGGAAGTCGAGGCCACAAAGGTTCTACAATCTACACGGCATCACCGGATCTGATAGCACTAATGTAATGATCCACGGGACGTTCTTTACTGGTGAAATAGTATTAAATTTTAACACGTGGAGTTCGCCAAAATGGGCATTGGGCAAGGATACAGGGCTGTTTCTATAACCAGAAAGTTAAGGGTTTAAATCCCGCTTTTCCATTTGTATAATCGGAATTTCACATAGAAGGAAGCAGCCTCTGGTTATTTTGGCCGACGTCATCAGAGGTATAATACTCCCTACAATGGAAACACAGCCAGATGGGACTAGATCAGAGTAGGCATTATTAGATCTTGAGGGTTTGTGTCTCCAGGTCACGTATCAATGGTAAATAAACTTTGTGCATTGAAACAGTAGTTTAAATGTGCTATAAATAAGACACATACACATTTTTTTTCTCACTGTCTGACATGAAATCAGACAAAACTTTCCCTCTTTTTGTTCAGTTAGGATTAACAAAATAATTTTGATTTCCTAAACCCCAAAATAATACGAGAAGGATTTTTTGAGACACTTTTTCATAACTTTGTTCTATTCTATTGCTATTATTCTGTGCACAGTTCAGTCATTTTCATAGCCTGGTTAGAAATAGAGGTCTGCTCACTAATGACAATCTATAATTTGCTAAAAGGTTCATAAAAATGGTGATTGTTCCATTTCAGATCTACGTGTGTTGTCATAGAAAACACAATCTGCCTATTATTGCAACCCTTTTATTCCCCAGTGTCACAATTCAGAGCTGCGCGGAGAAAAAAAAAGCATTTAACCACGCTCTGCCATCTCTGATAAACAATTACTACACATCAGTCCACTTAGGCAAACAATGTAGAAATGAAAGCCATCGATTTGCGAGCGGTGTTTCGGTGGCGGGCGTAATCTCGTCAGGTGCGCTCGGCTAACAAAAGACAGGGAACAAAAAGGTCGCCATGCAAAACGGGAGAATTACAAAGGGTTTAATGAAAAGGTTAGCTCCCCGACCTCTGTGCCGCATCCCATTAGAAGAGCTGACGAGCGTTTGTTCAAGAGCGGCCTCTGCATTAGCAAAGCGCCAAGCCTTCATTAAAATGGGACTAGTGAGATTTAAACTAATATTATTCCACTGCATGAATTGAAACGGCGTCTGACTGTGGACCTTTTAATTGATGGTTTAGCTGTGACACCGAGAATCGAATGAACTGATGAAGCTTATTTTGGTAGTTTATATTTTTTGGAACAAAGAAAACAAAATAATACATGTTCTATTTGTATTTACAGTAAAAGAAAAAAAGGAAACTCTGTCACTGGACAAATCAGAGTGAAGACGTTTCTCTGCTCGTCCAAGTCTCGTCTTCAGTTCTGGACAGATTCCTGCTGGACACTGACTTTTTTCTGTCTGAAGGAGGCGCTAACAGCACTGAAACGGAAAACAGCTTTTGTTTAAAGTTTGTTGAGCTACAGTAAGTGTGCACTGTGCCTGAGTCAGAATTAGCACATTCATATAACTCTTAATGGAGGTTTTGCACTTACTGACGTCCAGACTCCTGCAGGGAGTGGGGCCTATCGCTTTTGCACCGATGAGCGCCTGGGCACGCAACTTCATGTGGGGCCGCCCCCTGCACAGACTCCGCTATCCCAGCAACTCATGCCGCAGGCATGTGCCATTTTTATCACTGCTAAAATGAATGGAAGTCACTGGGAGTCAATGAGCGACGCCGACGTGATGGTGAATGACGAGAGCGATAACAAAGCCGCAAAGTTCCATCGGATTTTTTGCAATTTTCAAATTTCTAAATTTGTTGCCGTTTTCACATAGTGGGTCGGCCCAAAGTCCCAATAAAACAGAGGCATGTGGCACATCAGCGCCACCCTCAGGGAGTGCTGGGTCGGCCGAGTGCGAAGCACGGCCAGTGAGGGCCGTTCGATGCCGCTTGCGGCTTTAATGTTCTCTTTGTTTCCTTGCAACCAAAAAAAGTTTGGGCTGAAGCAACTTGTTCATGTAGGTCCATCCTGACGATCACATGACAACTCCACAAACACACACAACAAAATCCATTTACTTTAATCAAAATCTCAGACCACGTGTCAAACTCAAGGCCCACGGGCTGAATGTGGCCCTCCACATCATTTTATGTGGCCCTGACAGGTAATTAAAAGGTCTGATGGTCTTAAAATGTCATTTTATCAGATGACACGCAGATATACAGCCATATTTTTTACATCTTTGCAAAAGTATATGTGATATTTGAAACAGAAACAGTTAGTTCACAATTTCAAAATGTAGTTACATTTATTTTACATCTGGCCCTTTGCTGATGTGTCTTGACTCGTATAAACCTCCAGCAGAACAGACATGTATGAATTCACACTTAAATCCATCATGGAGATCACTCCAAAGTAAAAGCCAAAAGTTGAATCTGTCACAGGACAAATCTTTGTAGGAGTGAAGACATTTGCTGCTCGTCCAAGTCGCTTCTTCAGCTCGAAAAGTTTTCACTCCAATTTTGTAGGAGTGAAAACTTTTCTTTTTGTCCAGTGACAGAATTTCCTTTTGGCTTTTCCTCAGACCTGGACTGAGGGACACGGGCGTCATTCCAAAGTCTTATTCCTCAAACAGACACATCTTTGTCTTATGTGTTTTTATTTTAGGAGATTCAAACCAAAGAAAACCTCTGAGGTTATAACGACTTTTTCTTCATTTAAAGAAGGACTGACGCCTCCTTCACAAAACAAAACAGACGAGTTTTAACTTAACCATGTCCGTAAATGTTAATATATTAAATTTTATAAATAGTTCATTAGTCGGATCACATAATCCTGCTTTATTCACTTTTCTTATTGCCCTTTTCTGTAGTTTAATCATAGAATCTACGTTTGTTTTGTGGCATTTCCCCAAATTTCAGAGCGATACCAAAAAACTGATTGAAATAAAGAGACATGTGGTGCAGATTTATCATCATCAAAGGCACGAAGTACAAATGCTCAGTTTGGACAATTTCAGTCTGTTTTCAAATCTAAGAAACTTATTCAGAATTATTTGTAATGCCGCTCCACCTCCTTCGAAAAAAAATGTCTTATTAAAAAAGATTATATTATCTTCCAAAAACATCCTCGGCTTTTTCTCGTCTTTTCTTTTCAAACCGTCAGAAGAATCAGCTCCAGAAACAGTCGGAACATTTGAATCATTTTACTAGAAAATAGGGAAAAAAAGTAAATTTTATATAATAAAAGTGTCACATGAGTCTGGATCATTTATCTCCACCTGTCCAGAGACTCCACCTGCACAGAGACTCCACCTGTCCAGAGTCTACACCTGCACAGAGACTACACCTGTCCAGAGACTACACCTGTCCAGAGACTCCACCTGTCCAGAGTCTACACCTGTCCAGAGTCTACACCTGCACAGAGTCTACACCTGCACAGAGTCTACACCTGCACAGAGTCTACACCTGTCCAGAGTCTACACCTGCACAGAGTCTACACCTGCACAGAGTCTACACCTGCACAGAGTCTACACCTGCACAGAGTCTACACCTGCACAGAGTCTACACCTGTCCAGAGTCTACACCTGTCCAGAGACTACACCTGTCCAGAGTCTACACCTGCACAGAGTCTACACCTGCACAGAGTCTACACCTGCACAGAGTCTACACCTGCACAGAGTCTACACCTGTCCAGAGTCTACACCTGTCCAGAGTCTACACCTGTCCAGAGACTACACCTGTCCAGA
Organism: Periophthalmus modestus; assembly: GCA_019594935.1. NCBI lineage: Eukaryota > Metazoa > Chordata > Actinopteri > Gobiiformes > Gobiidae > Periophthalmus > Periophthalmus modestus. The sequence goes on from JAIEZT010001243.1 coordinate 1,307,202, forward strand.
GACTCCACCTGTCCAGAGTCTACACCTGTCCAGAGTCTACACCTGCACAGAGTCTACACCTGCACAGAGTCTACACCTGTCCAGAGTCTACACCTGTCCAGAGACTACACCTGTCCAGAGTCTACACCTGTCCAGAGTCTACACCTGTCCAGAGTCTACACCTGCCAGAGTCTACACCTGCACAGAGTCTACACCTGCACAGAGTCTACACCTGCCCAGAGTCTACACCTGTCCAGAGTCTACACCTGTCCAGAGTCTACACCTGTCCAGAGTCTACACCTGTCCAGAGTCTACACACCTGTCCACAGTCTACACTACACCTGCACAGAGTCTACACCTGCACAGAGTCTACACCTGTCCAGAGTCTACACCTGTCCACAGTCTACACCTGTCCACAGTCTACACCTGCACAGAGTTTACACCTGTATTTCTGGCCGACACTGCACTATTTTGTTTTGGCCGTTTTGGAGCCTAAAAACACACAAAACTTCATTTGAACAGATGTAGATAAATCCTGCCAGAAAACTATGACACACTGCTCTTGCTAAACCCTGGAGGTAAAGAGGGACAGGCAAGTACAGAGTCTAGAAAAAACGAATCAAAATCGACTTTACACCTGTCCCAGAATGATCGGCCATCGATTTTCTACACCTTCCAAACAATCGATATCGATTGGCCAAGTGAGATAAAACACGTATCTCCACCAGTCTACCTGTTTTTTACACCATGCACACATAGAAGCAGCGAAACTCTACAGGTTGGAAAGGTGTCTACACCTGTCCAGAGTCTACAACAGTCCACAAGTCTACACTGTCCAGAGGTCTACACCTGTCCAGACTACTACATCTACACCTGTCCACAGTCTACACCAAGTAACAGAGTCTACACTGTCCATGTTGTTACTACCTGCACAGAGTTTACACCTGCATTACTAATCCGTATTTCTGGCCGATATTTGCACTTGCAACTATTTTTGTTTTGGCCGTTTTGGAGCCTTTAAAACACACAAAACTTCATTTGAACAATTAAAATGTGGAAATAATCACTGCTGAAAACATTGACTCACAACAGCTCTGCTAAACCCTGGAGTAAGCTCGAGAGGGACTGGAGGTGAGTTTGGCAAGTTAAAAGTCAGAATTTAGAAAAATGAATCAAAATCGACTTTAACACATTAGCCCAGAATGATCGGCCATCGATTTCTCCATATTCTAAACATCGATATCGGGATTGTCCATGAATAAACCGGTATCAATCAGCTGTTTCTTTTTATGAGGTTGACATAACGAAATAGAAGCAGCGAAAATCTTGTTTTGGTTAAAAGTTTTGGAAAAAATACAGCTGCAGGACAAACAGTATACACTGTCATACACTTCGAAACTGATTAATACAGTGTGTAATTACTACCATCAACACAAAAAACTACAATTTTGTCAGTTTCTAATAGTTTTGGGCAGTGTGCCTGCAGTGTTAAGGAACCCAATGCTTCTCAGTACAGCTCCCTTAAATGTTGTTACTAGTGATGGGACTTTTCGGCTCTTTTATGGGATCTGTCTCTTAGATCCGTCTTTTTGGTATTTATTTGAGTCTATATGATTGAGAACTCATTTTATCTACAAACCAAGTCTTAAATGTGTTTAAAATTGTTCAAACTGAGAGCAGGAGTGTAAATAATTCGAAATAATCGAGGAACACAGAAATAATTTTAAAACTAACGATGCCAAAAATGTTTTTTTGTTGTGTTTTAATCTCTCGCTCGTGTCGCCTGCTCTGTTTCTGAGCTTTTTGTGCTAGTGCAGAGTTTTAATCTGGGAAAAAAAACATGCAGAAAAAAGTAGAAAAACATAGCTCTGGATCCAGCCGTTCACATTAAGGAAGCGTGTTTGAAAGAGCCGACTCGTTCCTGAACATCATCGTTACTTGTCGCAGCAAACACAAAGCGGTTTTAATCCCGTCAATCTTTTTTTCTGAACCTAAATGCAACTCAAAGTGAAACTATTCCAAGTTACAAATATGTTTTCTACCATTGCTGCTTAAGTTTTATAAATCAGACATGAGCCAACCTGCTGCAGCTCTCTCCTGCTCCAGTCGCCCACAACAACAACCCCGCAAAAAAAAAACAAATAATATAAAAATCTCTGAAGACTTATTGAGGATTTCATTTCTTGCCTGAGCAGAGACCCATCTCCCGTGTCAGCCGGTCTTGTTCTCTCACCGTGATTTACAGTGAACCTTAAAGTGCTCGTCTCCGCAGGACTGATGCAACACGGCGGCGTCAGGCGTCTCCAGGAGCCAACAGGAAAATACAACTTCAACGACAACAAACGGTTAAGACACAAAACCTTCGACCGGGGCTGGACCCTTCATCACGACGGCACCAGAATCAAAATGATGTTTGCGATGACGAGGAACGCCGGGACGATTATCTGAACATGACGGAACAAGAAAAAAAAATCAAACTTTTGTTGCATCCCATTGAGAGAAAATGCACATTGATCTGGCACAAAGGCTCGGAGGGCCCTGACCTTCTGCACGATTTTCACAAACTACAACAGGTCCTTTTAAAAACAATCGGTTAAAAAAAAAACTATCAACCGGGAAGTAAGACTAAATACATTTTACAGTGGTCCCTCGTTTTATGTCGGGAGTTATATTCCAAAAATAACCAGCAATAATGAAATCTGTGAAGTATCAGCTTTATTTTTTTACAATACGAACTCTGTTTCTTGTCTGTAAAACCCCCTCACCTCACACTTTATACACTTTTTCTCTCACATTTTTTCTCACATTTCTCTCTTGTTTTAAACACAAAGTTCAAACCCTTTGTAGATTTTTAAAAAAAGCGTTGAGTTTCACATGTGAAGTCTGTAGTTTCTGTGGTGTGTTTTTCAAGGGTCAGAGCGAATCTGGCGGTTGACACAAACGTCTCATGCGTCTGTGAGTGTTCAGGCGTCAGCTGCTCTGTTCGCCCTTTCAAAAGCGAAAAAGCTGAACTTTAATGGCGTTTGAGGCGCAAATCGGACCAATCAGAGACGACGCTGTTTGACAAAGCAACGATATTATTCAGAACAAGTAGAAAGATCAGCCACAAACTAGCTGCAACTTTATTATGTGGAGCAAAAATGGCTAGCATAAAGGCTAGCAGGAAGCTAGTCATGGAGTCCCAGATAAGGCCTCTGCAGAGCTGATCACCTCCGTCTGCAGCGTTCACAAACACACAAGGGAAAAACAAAACATCCAAAAAGACTACATAGAGACGCCCTGACGTCCAATCAGGACGCAGAACACACAATGGTCTACAGTCCCTCAGCCAATCAGGACGCAGAACACAATGGTCTACAGTCCCCCTCAGCCAAAGGCTCAGGACGCAGAACACAATGCAGCGTTCATACTTGATAGTGTAAAAAAAAAACCAAAAAAAATCAACCCAAACAGTGAAAACCAGGGAAAACCGTGGTGTAGTGAGGGCGAGGTGCCGTCTGAAAATAGTGTTTACAGGGCTCCTTTGTGTAACTACATCCCAGAACAACACACCTTTAATTCTGTGGGAGGAAGACATTTGAACTTTCTGTTTGTTGCTCGTGATGGGACTTTCGGCTCTTTTATGGAATCTGAATATTTTGGATCGTTTCATTTCAAAGAGCCGTTCAAAAACCGGGCTTTCAGTATTATTTTGCTTTAGTTACGACACAAGTATTTTGCTCTTTCGGCGTCGTCTTGTTTGCTTTGCTTCACTTGAGCGATTCGACTTTGACTTCCGCACAAACCTCCGCACTGCTCTTTTGTGATTTTCAGGTCGGGGTGCCGTTCAGCCCCACAGCGAGACGCCAGGATGGATTCCCATGCGAGTCTGTGAACAATAAATATGTACTTCTGTACGAGGTTTATTTGTGTATAAAACCTGATCCACAGACAGTAAAAGTGGTTAGCACACTGGGCAGGTGTGTGTCATTAAGACGAATGGTCCCATCTGGCCTCCTGAAGTCGACTCGTGTTATTATATTTTAAACCCCTTTTACGGCACGAGTCCACACGGCCTCTAATTTTTATTTATGTTTGTACATTTACAATCTGGCTAAGGTGAAATTGGGCCACCTGTTCGGAAAAAGTTATTGCCAAAAACTTGCAATTCAAATTAGAATGTGAAGTTTTAAACTGCTTTGAACTAAAAATCAAAATGCAAACGTCTCTTGTCAGGAAACTGGATCTTAAAAAGTCCATTCTGAATTTGAGATCCCTCGTTATAGATACTTAAGCACTGCAGTTATGCCACACCTGCATTCCAGATTAGTTTTAAAGGGTCTGAAACGACGCGACTGAAAGCTCGTTACATTAAACACACCCAGCGTTTACACAGACGTTTGAAGAAGGTGGCGTCACTGCTCTTTATAGGTCTATTATATCTTAGACCTGCTACACACACACGGACTCTACATGTTACGAGTCTTTTTCTTCAAGTGAAATGACTGAGCTCCACACGCTACACGTCAAAGCGTCGGGTTATTTCACTTTGGTTGTGTGTGTCACTGTCGATTCCTTTTCTCCAAACATCCAAATATGCACAAAACAAAGGGACAACTCAATACATAGCCATAAAGAGCCAACATGTAAACATTTCTGGTGCAGTTTTGCTTGTTTACCAAAGAGATGTTGCTGCTGCTTTTGTCTGAAATGTTCCACAGTGTTGGCATTAACCTAAATGTATCTCCATGGAGACAAGCGGCTAACATCCAACATCCATCAACCCAAGATACAAGTCAAACCTGTGAGAACATTAAGCAAAAATAGAAAAAAAAGATGTGTGCAGTATGTGTACAGTATGTGTGCAGTATGTTCAGTATGTTCAGTATGTGTGCAGTATATGTTCAGTATGTGTAAGTGTGTGTTCAGTATGTGTTCAGTATGTTGTGCAGTATGTGTTCAGTATGTGTTCAGTACATATGTGGTATAGTCAGTAGTGTTCAGTAGTAATATGTGTTCAGTATGTGTGTAGTATATGTTCAGTATGTGTTCAGTATGTGTTCAGTATGTGTTCAGTATGTGTTCAGTATGTGTTCAGTATGTGTGTAGTATGTGTTCAGTATGTGTTCAGTATGTGTGCAGTACATATGCAGTATATGCTCAGTATATACTGCAGTATATATCAGAATCACAATCAGAAGTTTTATTTTCCCTGGTCAGTTCATGTCACTGAGGAGGAAGTAAAGTGCCTGCGGTGACAAAGTGCAACATAAAAACACAAAAACACACTGAATAAATACAAATAAAATAAGGGCAATATTCGCAGTATATTTGCAGTATATTCGCAGTTGCATATGCGCCAGTATGCGCAGTATGCGCACTTTGCGCAGTACACACTGTTGCCCCTCCTGACCCGTGGGGCTGTGGGCGGCAGGGTCGCTCCCTCTAGCGGCAGAGAGCTCGCTGTTGGCCGCGGTGGCTCGTCACAGCCTCGGTCCGTCCTCCGGAGCCTGAGTGAAAGTTGTCCCCGCCCAAGCGGAGTGCGTGTCTGTGGGATTACTCTGCTCTCCGCCGCCGCCGCTTTGGCCTGGTTCTTCCCCCCGGAGAGAGACGCGGACATGAGGCGGAAGGAGAAGAGGCTGCTGCAGGTCGCGGCTCTGCTCATCGTCGCGCTGCTTTTTTTCCCAAACGTGGGACTATGGGCTTTGTACCGGGACCGAGTGTTCGACCACACACCGGAGAACGCGGCGGAGGGAGCGGGCGCCTTCCCCCGGTAACAGGTGAGCGAAGCCCGGGCAGGCTGTGAGGGTTAGCCCGCTGTGGAGCTGGTGGAGCTGGGTGGAGCTGCGGTGTTTATGGTCGCCGTGTCTGTGGCGGTTGGACGTTTCTGTTGGACGTTTGTACGGTGGGACCGTATAAACGTGTCGCGTGTTTAAACGGTGATTTCAGGTTTAATCTCGGGCTGTTCGCTCGGACAGGGGCGGAGAGACCGTCGCGCTGCGGCTGCGGTAAAGTTTCCGTTTGACTTCAGGAAGTTGTCGGGAGGCGGTGTGGTGGACTCGGCTCTGACAGACTCCCAGCGGCTCCCCGGCTCATCTTCTGCACATGTGCCCGGTTTGGGTGTCTGTGGGCGGTGTTTATCCCGGTGGGGGCCCCGGGGGGGACCGCGGGACGTGAGTCTGGGAGCACGCGAGAGCCACGTCGCTGTGGTCACGTGGTGCTGCTTGACCAGAATGAGGAGCTGCACGTTCAGGATAAAAGACTCGAACGGGATTTTTTAGGGCTCTTTTATGGGATCCGATTCTTTTGGATCGGTTGATTTAAAGAGCCGTTCTTAAGACTGGCTCTTTTACTGTTTATTTATATGAAAGGAGCCGTTTGTAAGTGTTTAATAAGGACGATGAACATTAATATCGTTTATACTGGTTAATCACAGGGGCGTCGACAGGGGGCGACACAGGGGTCTGTTGTCCGGGGCCCCAAGGTTTAGGGGGGCCCCCAGATTTCTGTGGACGGCCCTGTTTATTCACAATGTTGTTCACTAGATCAGAGATGGTTTTCACTGAGAACAAAAAAAAACATGGAACTTATTATAACATCCAGAACATTTTAAACTGTCAGAAAACTTTAATCGTTATCGTGATATAATCGTTAATTATTATTTGATTATTGTGACACAAACATTTCAATATCGTCCCATGTCTAATGTGTATATTTAATGGATAATAACAGTTGGGATTAATACATTTTATTTTTACCACTTATTTTCAAGCTTAAATAAGAAAAAAAGACAATGTGAAATGTGCATTAAGTGAAACTGGATACATGCTGAAATAAGTAAATAAGTAAGGATATAAAAATGAAATTAAATTAAATAAATTAAATTAACTCTCATCTGACTGTTACTACTAATAATAATTTAAGACAGAAAATAATCAGAGAGAAATAATCAAGGACTTAATTGGGTTTAAAAATCTGTTTTTTTAAAATGGTTCAAACTTAGACTGGGAGTGTGTTTACCCTTTGGAATTATGTTTATGCCAAAAAAAAAAAAAATAAATAAATAAAAAAAAGCATAAAAATAAATAATAATTATAATCAAAATTATTCAAAAATAAATATTATTATTATTTTAAAATAAGATGCGCTTTATTAAATGTTCAAATCCTGTCAAGATTCGGCTTTTAAAAAAAAAAAAAAAAAAAAAAAAAAAAAAGGATCCGGATCAACCGTTAAGGAGCCATTCAAAAGAGCCGACTCGTGACTAATCCGGCTTCTTTTTTTCAAATGAAGGACCCAGAGGTTTGTAGTTCTGGCTCTAAGTGTCGTTTTTTTAAACAAATTCACTAAAGAAAGAGAAGAACATTCAAAGTGCCGTCATGTGTTTTTTGCAAAGTCTCATTAAGTCAGAGTGACACTGAGTCCTCGGAAAAGACTTCGATACAGAGCTGGATGCATAGACCACGATACGATGCATATCTTGATAAATAGGCTACGATACATTACATATTTCGATGCATAGGCCACGATACGACACATACCTTGATACAGTACTTTTCAAAATTCGATATTATAAGATATATTTCAATCAGGCCTGGAACGACTGAGGGATCACAGAGACATATTTCAGATCGATTCGATATAAATTTCAGTGAAAAATCAAGGCTTTGGTGAATCGTGACCTCATTTTCCACCTTTCAGCCTCATTTTCACAAACCAAAAACACATGAATGGTGCATTTTACCGTCTGTTTACTGTAGGTGAAACATAAAGTGCATTGTTTGTGTAGTGGATGTGACTCACTGAAGCAGATCAGACTGTTCCACTCGTTCCATATGATTCACCCACAGTTTATCTCAGCTCCTTATTCACATTTACACAGACACATGTGCAGTTTAACGGCTCTGAAGGATCAACAGAGACGTAAAAGAGACTCAAAGACTTTGTTAAAACATGAAAACACACCCTGTTTTAACCCAAACAAATGTTCTGGACAAACATGTTTTTTAGTCTAAACAAGCCACACATTTGTAGAACTGTGACCGAATAATTTGGTAAAATGCACACAAAAACAATACATTGATACAGCAGCACACCGCGATATCGATACTGTATCATTAAATTAAACAATACGATATAGTGATATTTTTGATATTTTTGGTTCTGGACACTTTGGGCTCGTTGTGACTCGCTGCAGAAAAAAGGTTTGAAGTTTGACTAAGGAGAAGATGGAATAATATCTCGTTGTACATCCTGCTTCGTGTAAAAGTCCAAAATGATAAAATCTTTTACGGCTCCTGCTGCTTCCCACGAAGTACAAACGCGAGGAGGCAAAGCTCACACTTTTATGTTAAAGGAATCAAACACGTGCTGAACTTTGAGGCTCTATGTTTCACTTTGGTCATGTAAATTGATAAACAAAATGAGATTTAAAGATGTTTTTGGACCCTCAGCTCTTAGGGTCAAAGCAGATTTGAATGGGCCCGTGGTTGTACGGTGCTAACATGCATAACTCGTTAGCTTTGCAGTGACGGCGGCTTTGGCTCCTGAAAGTGGTGTAAACACTCAAATCAATGAATTCCTGGTGGTGACATAACTCTGAAGCCGCTGCAAACGTTTACAGTGAAGCAGCTGTTTTTCTCACATTTTTTAATATCGACCTGATGAAAAGGGGCGACACTAATTGTTCGTTGGAGATTTTATATAATCGTGATAATTAGGGCTGTATACACCAAGAAGTTGCCGATACAACCGATACGTACCTCGATACACAGGCCACGATACAGTGTATTTTCAGTACGATATATTTCAAATTGATACGATCAGAAAAAAAAATAAAAGCCTTCAGCCTCGTACTTTAAGGATCACCCCATTTTCACAATAAATAAATAAATAAATAAATAAAACATTACATAATAAATGGTGCCATTGAGTTTCCATTTCTTGAAGAGTAAATAACACAATAAAGTGCTTTTTTTTTTTTTTTTTTGCTAAGTAGAACTATACATACAACCTGAAAGAAAGGGGTTAGCTGCATCATCGACGGTTATCGAGGCTTAGGTTATACGAAAATATTGATACTGTATCGATTTTAAATAATATCGATATATATCAGTGTGTATCGATTTTTAAGCACATCCTAGTGATAATCGGTAACAAAGATAATCGCCGTGGTAACCCTGAATGTCCAGAAAATAAAACGATTTATCCGCAGGGGCGTCGACAGGGGGGGGGGGGGTCTGTTCTCCGGGCCCCAGAGTTTTTAGGGGGCCCAGGATTGTGAGGCTTCTTGCCCCGGGCCCCAAATTTCTGTGGCAAGGCCGTGTTTATTTACTATATCGTTGTTGTTTTCACTGAGAACAAAGTACAATTATATAAAAGTTGTTTAAACAGGGAACTTATTCATAATTCTTCATCTCGTCGACTCGTTATCGTGATATAATCGTTATCGCAAATCTCAATTATTTTGGCCATGATAATCGTGACACAATTTCAGTATCGTCTTATGTCGACGTATCACATAATATTATTTGGAGAGGAACAGTAGCAGATCCGAAGGTTGGTGGTTCGAATCCCGCTCTCGAACATACACAATCACTGTTTGACCCACAGGTGAATGCTGCCGTTGTGTCCTTGAGCAGGACACTTCACCCCCCTCGCCTCAGTGTCTGCGCACACTGGTGTTTGAATGTGTGAGCGGTTCCTTCATTTAAAGCGCTTTGAGTGACTTGAGGTCGAAAAACGTGATAAAAATGTGACCGCTTACACGCTTCTAAATATTTAAAAACCCGTGAACAAGGACAAACCGAATTCGGCTCTTTTCTGATTCTTCGTTTTGTTGTCGAGTTTATCTTGAGTTTTCAAATTGAAAGATTGGGTGCTTTATGTTTGGTGGAATGTGCACTGAGGTGGGCCGTCGTGAGTATTGTTATAATTCACATAATTCGTCTTTAGCAGAAGCCTGAGGAGGACAATGGCCGTCGCGCTGATTCAATGAGTGAGAAGGTTGAATGGGGCGGTTGAATGGAGCGGAGTGAGAGTCGAGGAGGAGACGGGTGAGAGGGGGCGACGCCGATTCAACACAAACCGCTGTGGGAATGTATAGAATCACTCCTCAATTATGATTTTATTACGGCTCATGTGGTTTTCTGCAGCATCAGATGGATTTATAGAAGGAGACGGACGAACTGAAGCTGCAGCTGCGTCGACACGAGGATGAAAACTTAGACATTTTAAAACCAAAAATGCGTTTTTTTTCAGGTAGAACCATTATATTATGTCTGTGTTGTCCACTGATCCACATCTTCTTTGGTTGAGTGGTCACAACAACTGATCCACAGGTTGGCGGTGTGATTCCAGCTCCCAAATACAGTATGAACGCTGTTGTTGTGTCCTTGGGCAAGACACTTAACCCACCTCTCCCAGAGTCTGTGTCCCTGGTGTGTGAATGTGTGACTGGAGCTTTGAGAGACTTGAAGATGGAAAAACGCTGTATAAAAAGTGACTATTTACTATTTACCATTAAAACTGAAAAGAATTATTGTACTTTTGAATTAGTTTTGATTATTCTGATTATTTTGAAGCACCATAAAGGCTCCAACAGCTAAATGAGAATATTAACTCTCATAAAACCCATGAAGAAGTGACTGAGAGAGTGTGACATCACCCACAGCTTCAGCTCCAAATGAAGCTCAACGAGGCTGGAGCAGGTGTAGAGACAAGTATCATAGCAACCAAAGAGCCAATCAGGAGCGAGGATGTTGAAGGTCACGCCCCTTGAGCCCACACTGCTGGTTTAACAGGGAGCGAGCGCTTAGCAACACTGTCAAACCTGTCAAACCTGTTGCTAACGCTAACAGGAGCGACGTCGGGGACAGAAGGACCTGATGTGTCTGTTTTTAATGTTCATATGTGATTTACAGACACAGACGTGAAATAAAAACCCCAGGATCATGTAGAGGGTTAATACGAACATTTAAGACCAACATGAGTCTGACAGCAGCAGAGACAGAGAGAGACGCAGTTTATCGAAAGACAAAAAAAAACAAAACTCAAAATAACAAAAAAATAAATAAATAAAAATTAATAAACTCAATATAACAAAAAAAAAAACAACAAAAAACTCAAATTAATAAAAAAAAAGAAAAAGAACTCAAAATGTCAAAAAACAAAGAAAAAAATCAAACAAACAAAAAACCCTCAAAATAACTAAAAAAAAAAGAAACCCAGGATCATGTAGAGAGCTAATATGAACATTTAAGACCAACATGAGTCTGACAGCAGCAGGTACAGAGAGAGAGACAGTTTATCAAAAGACAAAAAAATAAAATAAAATAAAATAAACTCAATATAACAAAAAAAACAAAAAAACCCCCCCCAAAAAACTCAAATTAATAAAAAAAAGAAAAAGAACTCAAAATGTCAAAAAACAAACAAAAAAATCTAAATAAACACAAAATAACTTTAAAAAACAAACAAAAAAATCTCAAAATAACACAAGAAATAAAAAAAAAAAAAAAAAAATTAAATAAATAAATAAACCTAAAAAAAAAACCAAAAAAAACAAACAAACAAACAAAAAACCCTCAAAATAACAAAAAAAAAAAAGAAACCCAGGATCATGTAGAGGGCTAATATGAACATTTAAGACCAACATGAGTCTGACAGCAGCAGGACAGAGAGAGACACAGTTTTTATGTAGAAAGTGAATTGGAGCCAGAGTTGATGGAACAGGAAGTGCACCATGATCACTTCCTGTTTAGAAGACGGCGGCTAGCAGGTTAGCTACATCCAATTATGATTTAATGATTTAAGTTCATTCATTTTAATATTTCTTTTATTTGTGCGATGTGTTTATAGTCGTTAGGACGAGGAAAACATGTTTTGCAGTTTTGAGAAACCAGGGCAGCTCCGTGAAACAACTGAGCTACTGCGTATGCTAGCAGCGTTAGCAATTATTTTGTAACAGCAAGAACATGTTTACGATTTATAGACTGGTCAAAAAATAACTCGAGCACTACTGTCTGTCTGTGTGTGTTTGCTGCAGGCAGGAGACGGAGGGTATTGACAAAAATGTAGATGTTTTCTCTCTGGAGTTTTTTCCATGAGGCTGAGAGAAAGATCTGAGTCTGAAGATACTTTGAAAACGAGAACAAAAAATCCAGAGTTTGTCACTGTGCAAATCGAGCCTCCGAAAACATCCGGCATTGTATTTTTTGGTTGGTGTGACTTATACTTCAGTGCGACTTATTCTCTGGAAAATACGGTGATTTCTGGTTATGAAAATGGCGTACTGTTGTGTCCTTGGGCAAGACACTTCATCAAGCTGTTTAAGTATGAAAGGGCTGTATATTTGTATGTGTGTGTGTATTTATCCGATTCTCCTCTCTCGTCTCCTCTCTTGTCTCCTCTCTCGTCTCTTCTCTCGTCTCCTCTCTCGTCTCCTCTCTCGTCTCCTCTCTCGTCTCCTCTTCTCCTCTCTCGTCTCCTCTCTCTCTCCTCTCTCTCTCTCGTCTCTCGTCTCCTCTCTCTCTCCTCTCTCCTCTCTCGTCTCCTCTCTCTTCTCCTCTCTCGTCTCCTCTCTCGTCTCTCTCTCCTCTCTCGCCTCCTCTCTCGCCTCCTCTCTCGTCTCCTCTCCTCCTCTCTCTACTCTCTCTCTCGTCTCCTCTCTCGTCTCCTCTCTCTCTCTCGTCTCTCGTCTCTCGTCTCTATCTCTCTCTCCCTCTCGTATCCTCTCTCGTCTCCTCTCTCGCCTCCTCTCTCGTTCCTCTCTCGTCTCCTCTCTCGTCTCCTCTCTCGTCTCCTCTCTCCCCTCTCGTCTCCTCTTCTCTCGTCTCCTCTCTCGTCTCCTCTCGGTCTCCTCTCTGCCTCCTCTCTCGTCTCCTCTCTCGTAGTCTCCTCTCTCGTCTCCTCTTCTCTCGTCCTCTCTCCTCTCTAGTCTCCTCTCTCGTCTCCTCTCTCTCGTCTCCTCTCTCGTCTCCTTTCTCGCCTCCTCTCTCGTCTCCTCTCTCGTCTCCTCTCTCGTCTCCTCTCTCTCTCTCCGTCTCCTCTCTCCTCTCTCGTCTCTCCTCTCGTCTCCTCTCTCGTCTCCTTTCTCGTCTCTCTCTCGTCTCCTCTCTCGCCTCCTCTCTCGTCTCCTCTCTCGTCTCCTCTCTCGTCTCCTCTCTCGTCTCCTCTCTCGTTCTCCTCTCATCTCCTCTCTCTCGTCTCTCTCTCGCCTCTCTCTCTCGCTCTCGTCTCCTCTCGCTCTGTCTCTCTCCTCTCGTCTCTCTCTCGTCTCCTCTCTCGTCTCCTCTCTCGTCTCCTCTCTCGTCTCTCTCGTCTCCTCTCTCTCTCCTCTCCTCTCTCGTCTCTCTCTCTCTCTCTCGTCTCCTCTCTCCTCTCCTCTCTCTCCTCTCCTCCTCTCTCGTCTCCTCTCTCGTCTCCTCTCTCGTCTCTGGTCTCCTCTCTGGTCTCTCTCGGTCTCCTCTCTGGTCTCCTCTCTCGTCTCCTCTCTCGTCTCCTCTCTCGTCTCCTCTCTCGTCTCTGGTCTCCTCTCTGGTCTCCTCTCTATCCTCTCTCGTCTCCTCTCTCTCGTCTCCTCTTCGTCTCCTCTCTCGTCTCCTCTCTCTCTCCTCTCTCCTCTCTCGTCTCCTCTCTCGTCTCCTCTCTCGTCTCCTCTCTCGTCTCTCTCTCTCCTCTCTCGTCTCCTCTCTCGTCTCCTCTCTCGTCTCCTCTCTCCTCTCTCGTCTCCTCTCTCGTCTCCTCTCTCCTCTCTCGTCTCTCTCTCCTCTCCTCTCTCGTCCTCCTCTCTCGTCTCCTCTCTCTTCTCCTCTCTCGTCTCCTCTCTCGTCTCCTCTCTCCTCTCTCGTCTCCTCTCTCTTCTCCTCTCTCGTCTCTCTCTCTTCTCCTCTCTCTTCTCCTCTCTCGTCTCCTCTCTCGTCTCCTCTCTCGTCTCTCTCTCGTCTCCTCTCTCCTCTCTCTCGTCTCCTCTCTCCTCTCTCGTCTCCTCTCTCGTCTCCTCTCTCGTCTCCTCTCTCGTCTCTCTCTCGGTCTCCTCTCTCGCCTCCTCTCTCGTCTCCTCTCTCTCTCCTCTCTCCTCTCTCTCCTCTCTCGTCTCCTCTCTCGTCTCCTCTCTCGTCTCCTCTCTCGTCTCTCGTCTCTCTCTCGTCTCCCGTCTCGTCTCTCTCGTCTCCTCTCTCGTCTCCTCTCTCGCTCCTCTCTCGTCTCCTCTCTCGTCTCCCTCTCTCCTCTCTCCTCTCTCGTCTCCTCTCTCGTCTCCCTCTCTCGTCTCCTCTCTCGTCTCCTCTCTCTCTCCTCTCTCGTCTCTCTCTCGTCTCCTCTCTCGTCTCCTCTCTCGTCTCCTCTCTCGTCTCCTCTCTCCTCTCTCGTCTCCTCTCTCGTCTCCTCTCCTTCCTCGTCTCCTCTCTCTTCTCCTCTCTCGTCTCCTCTCTCCTCTCTCGTCTCCTCTCTCCTCTCTCGTCTCCTCTCTCGTCTCCTCTCTTGTCTCCTCTCTCCTCTCTCGTCTCCTCTCCTCCTCTCTCGTCTCCTCTCTCGTCTCCTCTCTCGTCTCCTCTCTCGTCTCCTCTCTCGTCTCCTCTCTCTCTCGTCTCTCATCTCCTCTCTCTCTCTCCCTCTCTCGTCTCCTCTCTCCTTCTCCTCTCTCGTCTCCTCTCTCTCTCCTCTCTCCTCTCTCCTCTCGTCTCCTCTCTCGTCTCCTCTCTCGTCTCCTCTCTCGTCTCCTCTCTCTCTCTCGTCTCCTCTCTCGTCTCCTCTCTCGTCTCCTCTCTCGTCTCCTCTCTCGTCTCCTCTCTCTCGTCTCCTCTCTCGTCTCCTCTCTTGTCTCCTCTCTCCTCTCTCGTCTCTCTCTCCTCTCTCGTCCTCTCTCGTCTCCTCTCTCGTCTCCTCTCTCGTCTCCTCTCTCGTCTCCTCTCTCGTCTCCTCTCTGTGTGTCTTTATCTGATTTCCGTAGTTACATTTACTTGAATAACTTGTTTTTCTTCATAGTTTGGCCGGGGGGGCGACTTACGCAGATGTGAGATTTTTCACGCTTCTTAAAATAACTTCATCAAGACTCCAGTATAATTTGCCTTTGAATAAACCTCTGTACGAAGCCGTTTTTTAGCTCCATTAACCCCCGTCCTGTGTGGATTTACTGAGCTCCTGTTGTTTTCTGTACGAAGCATCACACGAGACCAGCGGCTCATTTGCACATTTCAAAGAGCCGAGGTTAAACGCCGGGCAGAGCGAGGACAGCGCAGGTTCAAAAGGCTGGAGCGGTCGCACATTTCAGCTCATCATTCAGGTATTTCTAATGTTCTGTTGAATGAAACGTCTTTTTTTAAGGTCAAAATGAACAACACATCCAAACATCAGCACATTTTCCTGTTGTGAAGTTCAGCGAGTGCGTTTGGGATTGTTTTCATCACGTTTTAATCACGTTTCTTCCAGTTCTTCTTGTCAGTCTCGTTTCCTCGTCCTCTGCTGCGTCTCAAACGTGATCGTCCAATCAGATCTGTTCATTTCAGTGACACGTGTGAAACGAAGCAGCTCATTGGTCGCCTGTGATTTACAAACAAACTCTCCTCTCACCTCAGATTAACACACTTTTTGTTTCTGTGATTCCGACATGTTTTTTAGCCCCTGTGAGACTTTTTCCTGTTTTATTTTCCGATAAGGACGGACCAGCTTGTCCCTGATTGGCTAATCCACCTGTCAATCACGGTCATTTGAAAACAGGGAGATTCAGCGGAGCCAGACTCACATCTTTGTAAAGTTTGTAAAGTGTGAGATCTGGAACCAGGGCAGTTTCATTAGTGGCTGATATGTGATATTTTATTCTTTTTATGCACAGCCTGACCAAAAAAAAGGTCCCACACTTTTAATATTTGGTTGTTCTGCCTTTAGCTTTGTTTCGATTTCGCTTCTGCAACGTCACAGATTTATTTCCATCCAGTGTTGTTTCATTTTTCTTGATGGTCGAGTCTGACGCTGCACAAAGATCCTCTCTGGGGTTAAGGTCTGACTTTGTGGAGGCTCCATGTGTGAAAATGATGTCACTGTTTGAGCCTCATGAATCCTGGTCATGTTGGAATATTCCCCAAAAAATCCACTGATTGAGTTTATTCAGGTGTTTGAGCTGAACCGAGACCTGACTCGTACCTATAGACTTGGACCTACCGTATTTTCCAGACTACAAGCCGCTACTTTTTTCTACTTTTTAACCGCTGCGGCTTATGGTGCAGTGCGGCTTATTCTTTTTTTTTTAAGATACACAGTGGTCTCTCATTATTACGTTCCAAAAAATAACCCGCGATAATAGAAAAAGTAGAAAGCTTTTTTTTTTTTTTTACAGTTATTCTATGTGTTTTGCTGCAGGTGTATTTCTCAGTTCCTCTGACTCCGCCTCTTCGTCCTGGCGCCGCTGTAATGTCTCGTAATGTTCTTTTTCCTGAGTCACTGATCCACAAACTAAAGCAGATCCATCCGCAGGTTACAGCCCTTTTTGCTCCTTGTTCAAACTTATTCTGCTGTCGTCCTGATGTTATTTTCCTCCTTCTTCGTGTTGTTTCACATGTAAAGTCTCTCGTGGACGTCCAGAGCGTCCACAACGCGAGTCGGAGGCGTTTGTCTCAAATACAAAGGTCCAACGCGACTGTTTCAGAGTCACACTGCAGCAGAGAATATTTTGGTAAATTTGGCTGAAGCATCTGTCCTGTACAGGAGACACGGCACCTCCTTTAGCCAATCAGGACGCAGAACACGCACCTCCTTTAGCCAATCAGGACGCAGAACATGCACCTCCTTTAGCCAATCAGGGTGCAGAACAAGGCACCTCCTTTAGCCAATCAGGACGCAGAACATGCACCTCCTTTAGCCAATCAGGACGCAGAACACGGCACCTCCTTTAGCCAATCAGGACGCAGAACACGGCACCTCCTTTAGCCAATCAGGACGCAGAACACGTGCCTGCATACACTGTGAAAAAAGCAGTCCCTCACAAATGAACGTCTTTGAGCTAATTTTTCATATTACTACGTGGGAAACCTGTGGCTTGTACAAGTTTTTCTTTCTAAAATTAGAGCATGCTGCTGAGAAAAAAGTGACGGCCCTAACGTTGAACCCTGGGGCACGCCACATTATCGATGTATCTTGAGTCAGTGCTGACATTCTCTGGTAAACGAGATATGTGTTTGCAAATAAGATTCATGAGTAGTTTGTTTGTTGGACCTCGTCTTTGACACGAAAGACGATACGGCGTCACATAAGATCATAAAACAATCAGAAAGTCCCGTACTAAAGCTCTATCAGGGATCACATGTTCTTCTGCTGTTCCTCTGTCCATAACCATCCAGTATTTTTATCTCCGTCTTTATCTCCAGTCTTATTTAAAGTTGTAGTGAGTAGAAGTAGTTCCTCTTGTTTTGAGACGTCCCTCTGACAGTGTCCAGTGTTTTTCTAGCGACTGTGGTTTTTGCCGTGAGGTTCTTCTCTCGCATCTTCGTCTAGACTCACATGAATCATTTGGATGAGTCAGAACGAACCTTTTGTTTGTTCTGTCCACAGAGATCAGATCTAATGAGGCTGCAGACGACGCAACGGCACAGTTTGCACAATATTAGCACGTTCGTTAAACGCATTAGCACATCCACTTTGCAGGATTTCAGCCTTTAAAACGCACGCATGAAACTCAAGGCCCGTGGACCGAATTCGGCCCGCGACGTCATTTTATGTGGCCCACGTCAAGGCAAATTAAAAGGTCTGACTGTGTTAATATAATATCAGTTTATCAGATATACACAGTTACACAGACATTTTTTCATATCTAGGCAAATCCATGTGCAATATTTGTTTAAATTAAGATTAAAAAGTAGTTGCATTTATTTTACCGTTACATTTGGTCTGGCCCTTTGAGAGCTGCCATTTTGTTGACATGGCCCTTTGTGAAAATAAGTTTGACATGAGTTAATTTTTTATTTTTGAGGTTTTTTTGAGTTGTTTTTTTTTATTTTATCTTTTTTTTTTATTTTAGATTTTTTTTAAATGTATTTATGCATTTTTTGTTATTTTGAGTTTATTTTATTTTTTTTTTAAGTTATTTTGAGGTTATTTAGATTTTTTAAAATTATTATTTTAAGTTATTTTTTTTGGTATTGTGAGTTTATTTTGATTTTTTTTTTTTTGTTATTTTTAGTCAGTTTTTTTGTTATTTTGAGTTCACTTATTTATTAATTTATTTTAGTTATTTTGAGTTTATTTTGAGTTTTTTCTTTTAAATTTTAGAAGAACGACAAAACTGTGATGATCCACGAGTGTCAGTGTTTGATTTAAACACATCCATATAACACAAGAAAATTCAACTTAAATAATAAAACCTTAGTCTCAGTGGAGCATTTATATTTAATTTGATTTATGTAATTTTCATTTTAAATTAACATGTATTAATAAAATGGGAAATAGACACATTTTTATAGACTTGACACACATTCAGACACTGAGGAGGGGGTTAAGTGTCTTGCCTAAGGACACAATGACAGCATTTATCTGTGGGAGCGGGATTCGAACCTCCACCCTTCAGATCAGCGGTTGGTTTGGTCCGAGCGGCGGCGGCGGCGGCGTTGAGCTCCACATCCGTCAGGCTCCTGGACGCTGTGCTCTGAGCGTTCAGGGGAAGGTCACTCAGTCCAAATAATCCGAGCGGTAAACAAGGACACGAGGAACAGGACACGGTGAGCGCCCCCTTCAGGCTGCAGCCAGTAGAACAACAAAGTACAACAAGATTATTATGGTCACGTTTGGTAACAAGGAAGAAGATCAACAAACCAGGAAGTATTTTCACGTCAGAGGGTTGAGTTTTTTAGTTGGGCTCTTTTATCGTGAGGTGGTTTGTGTGGTGATTTATCGAGAAACATCACTGGAGCTGACAGAATTCAGTTTTCTTTTGCTGTAAATCACAAAATGTAAATTAATGTAGTTTTTCTTTTAGATCAGACGTGTTTTGACCCTCGATATAAATATATTTGACCCGTGAGATCATTTCAAATATGTGTCAGAGCTGCTCCTGTCGGCCGTCAGTGTAACACATCTCCAATACTACAAATCCCAGAATGCTTTGCAGATGTGTCGGCCCCGCCCCCACCACTTCTGTTGACACTTATTAACATCTGCTCCTGTCGCCTCAGTCAGATTTAATCCACCTCCTCTGAAAAACAGGCAGATGTTGTTGAAATTTCTCAATAAATATTTAGTTTGGTCCCAGTTTTTAATTGTGGCGTCTGTGAGTTTGAATCGTCCTGGTTTAAATCGTCTTTTCCAAAGTTCAAACGAAGGCATTAGGGTTAACCCAAACATTATAAATATGTATAAATGGACGTAGCTAACCTGCTAGACGCCGTGTTCCAAACAGGAAGTGATCATAGCGCACTTCCTGCTCCATTGACTCTGGCTCCAATTCAATTTGCACTGAAAAACTGTGTCTCTCTCTCTGTCCCTGCTGCTGTCAGACTCGTTTTGGTCTTAAATATTCGTATTAACCCTCTACATGATCCTGGGTTAATTTTTTTTGTTATTTGGAGTTGTTGAGTTGTCTTGTTTAGTGTTTTTTTTTTTTTTTTTTTTTGAGGTTACTTAGATTTTTTGTTATTTTAAGTTGTTTTTTTCTTTTTTTGATTTATTTTTGAGATGGGGTGTTTTTTGTAGTTTTTTTTTTTTTGAGTGTGTTTTTTTTGTTATTTTGAGTTTATTTTTATTTTTTTTTTCTTATTTATTTTGAGTTTATTTCGATTTTTTTTGTTATTTTAAGTTCTTTTTTTAAGTATTTAGATTTTTTTTTCTTTTGTTATTTTGAGTTTATTTTTTGAGTTAGTATGAGTTTTTTTTTTTTTTTAGATTTTTTTTTATTATTTCAAGTTTTTGTTTTTTTTTCTTATTTTGAGTTCATTTTTTTTATTTTTTAATTGTTCTTTTAGTTATTTTGACTTTATTTATTTAGTTATTTTTAGATTTTATTTGTTATTTTAAGTTTGTTTTTTTGAGTTATTTTAAGTTCATTTTCTTTTTTTGTGTGTCTTGAATCACATGAACATTAATAACTCGTCTTTTTGTCTCGTTCGTGTTTTGTCGTTTTCAGTCAGCTCCGTCCTCATCCTTTATTCCGCGGTCGTCTTCTCGTCTCGTTCCTTCTCCGGCTCAGTGCAGATCTCGTCTTTTCTCGACCCCGGCGTCCTCCGGGCTCCCAGGGGCCCTCTGAACACAGACCCGTCCTTCTGAGGCGTTTTTTCAGATTTAAACGTGGAGGAAACAGCAGCTGGTGTGAGACTCGGAGCCGAAACACCGTCTGTAAAAATCTGTAAATCTGCCTCAGGTTCGATCGAGTTTAAGTCGAGTCTCGATGAAAAACGGAGGCTTTTAATTTGAAAGGACCACAGCCGATGTTCTGACGGTAACAGGAAGTGGTGAAGAGCACAGTCCAGACCAGAGAATCTGACGTTTAAACATGGAACTGAGGAAAAGTGTTTTTCAAAGTCACATTTACACATTTTTAATAATGATTTAAAAAAAAAAAAAACATCCATCCATTTTCTTCCACTGTGTCTAGAGCTGGTCACAGAGACACTGGTCTCTCTCTCGTCTCTCGTCTCTCATTTCTCTCTAGTCTCTCTGGTCTCTCTCGCGTTTCTGTCGTTACTCTCTCGTCTCTCGCGTCTCTCTCTCATCTCTTGTGTCTCTCTCTTGTCTGTCTCATCTCTTCCTCCCATCTCTGGTCTCTCTCTCGTCTCTCCCCTTTCTCTCGTCTTGCTCTCGTCTCTCTCACCTCTTGTGTCTCTCGTCTCTTGTGTCTCTTGTCTCTCACGTCTCTCACGTCTCTCATCTCTTGTCTCTCTCTCATCTCTCTCTCTCGTCTCTCTCATCTCACATTTCTCTCTAATCTCTCTGGTCTCTCTCGCGTTTCTGTCGTTACTCTCTCGTCTCTCTCTCATCTCTTGTGTCTCTCTCTTGTCTGTCTCATCTCTTCCTCCCATCTCTTGTCTCTCTCTCGTCTCTCCCCTTTCTCTCGTCTTGCTCTCGTCTCTCTCACCTCTTGTCTCTCTCGTCTCTTGTTTTTCTCGTCTCTCTCTTCTCTCTCTTGTCTCTCGTCTTGCTCTTGTCTCTCGTTTGTCATCTCTCTCTCTGTCATCTCTCTCTCGTCTCTCTCTCATCTCTCTCTCGTCTCTCATCTCTCTCTTGTCTCTCGTCTCTCTCTCGTCTCTCTCTTCTCTCTCTTGTCTCTCGTCTTGCTCTTGTCTCTCGTTTGTCATCTCTCTCTCTCATCTCTCTCTCTCGTCTCTCTCTCTCATCTCTCTCTCGTCTCTCATCTCTCTCTTGTCTCTCGTCTCTCTCTTCTCTCTCTTGTCTCTCGTCTTGCTCTTGTCTCTCGTTTGTCATCTCTCTCTCTCATCTCTCTCTCATCTCTCTCTCGTCTCTCTTGTTTTTCTCGTCTCTCTCTTGTCTCTCGTCTTGCTCTCGTCTCTCTCTCATCTCTCTCGTCTCTCGTTTTTCTCATCTCTCTCTCATCTCTCTCTCGTCTCTCTCTCGTTTTCCTCGTCTCTCTCTCCGATCCCACTTCCCTAATTGCAGCTGCTTCGCTCTGTTCCCCGTCTCCATGTGGATTTACGCTGCGCCCACAGGAGTGTTTAAATTTAACGTCTTGTTTTAGTTTTTTTCGAGTGAAGGTGTGGGCTCGGAGCAGCTCTTCTCTCCCACACGGTGTCAACAAAGGCGGAACAACAGATTTCCACAGATCCATGGGCTAAACTCGTAGCAGAGCGGTTCAGAGCAACAGCACAACTAATTTCTTTGTTTTTCGATCTCTGTTTGGCTCAGTTCCTGGAATTTTAGCGTCTCGCACCTGTGAAGAAAACAAAAGGTCTCGGAAAGGACAGAATTTTAAATACTTTGTTCGACTTTAAGCACAAAAAGTAAATCAGTGTAATAACGATTATTTTGGTCTGTTACTGTTGGCGATAAATCCCGCCGATATTTAGCCTTTTTAACGTATAGTTTATCGGCCGATATTTAGTTTTGGTCAATCTGCTGCCAAAAAAAAAACTTTAAAACTTTAGATTAACGCTTTAAAAGAAGAAACAGCTGCACAAACATGACTCCTCAGCTCTTTTATACGTCTGTGCTTAAAAAAACGTCTTGGGGGGAGTTTGTAGTACATTTAATTACATCATTTGGGGAAAATGGTCAATATCGACCCAACATATCGACAGATCTTATCGACCATCAGTTGCTCTGTATTCTACACAATCGATATCGGCATCTCCCGTGAAAAAACCCGTATCGATCTGTACTTGTGAGCTTAAAGTCATGTTCCTCCTCAAAAACAGACCTGGACTTGTTTGAGTTTTCAGGAAAAGCCTGTTCCACCTTTTGTTTAGTAGAAATAGACACTTCCAGGAGCTGAAACGATCCAAATGATTCTAGTGAAGGTGGAGTTTAAAAACACAGTGGAGCACTTCCTGTATCACCACATGATGACATCACAAGGTGGAACAGAGGGTTTTCAGCCCAAATCAGGTCAAGAAGGACTAAACTACAGCTAAACATGGACAGAAATGTGTCAAACGTCTTGATTAAAACTGAGCCTGAATCTTTTTCAACAATAACTCGTTCTTCTCAGCAGATATTCACCTCGTTCTGGAAGTTTCCGCGGGCGACGCCATCGTCTTTTGGGTTGTATTATTATTATTATTGACAGTAAATCAGTTTTATCGGGACAGAGCAGCAGCGTCGAGTTTTGCGTCACATGGACAGATCAGTTTACACAAACCAACACGACTTTACGTCTGGTTTTAGTGACAAAACTTTTCCCAAATTCTCCATTAAAATGAAGGAGATTCTCGTTTAACCACCACAAAAACAGCTCAGTTTGAAGTATTTATTGATGGCTAAAATGGGCAGAGTAAGGTCGATATTAGCCTGTGCTGTAAGTTTTCCTGCAGTTTCATGTTAAAAACTGTGTTATATTATATAAAAATGAACATCTCTTTATATATTTCTCTTTTTTCATGATGACGATAGAAAATGGACTGTAAAACTGGACCGAACGCAGAATTTGAAGTTTCATGCATGAAAAATTACGCCTCAAGTTTGTTTTAACTGCAATCTTTTTTTTTTTTTTTTAAGATATTTTTAGGTTTGTTTTGTCTTTTGTTTATTATTATTATTATTATTTTGTTAGTTTGAGTTTATTTTTTGAGTTATGTGTAGTTATGTTGAGTTTATTTATTTATTTTTGTTATTTTAAATTATTGTTTTTTTGTTATTTTGAGTTTATTTAGATTTTTTTGTTATTTTAAGTTACTTTATTTTGTTATTTTGAGTTCATTTTTTATTATTTTTTTTAACTATTTGGAGTTTTTATTTTTATTTACTTTTTTTTTTAATTTATTTTGTTATTTTGAGTTTATTTTTATTTATTATTTTTTTATATTTTGTTTTTTGAAAAGCTGTGTCTGGACAGAATGCAGAATTTTGTTCTTTTGTTTATCTATAACTATTTGTTTGATACTACTTTCTTTTATCAGTTTGCATTCTCTTGTATCTCGCTCTGTAGGGTCATGAAAAGTATTGGAAATCGGATCTTAATTGAGACTAAAACTAGTATTGAAACGAGATACTCATTTGAGCGGCATCGATACTGAAACGTCACATTCACGGGACAGAAATGAACCTTTCCTGATTATTTTTGGACCACTGCCTGGACGACTGAGAGATTACACAGATTTAACGCCACATAGACACAAAAAAAGGTCTTATTTAGTCTTATTTAATGCTGAAAATCACATTCTACTGTCTAAAGAAAGATTATTTTTAATGATCATTGTGGTATCGGAATCGGCATCACTGCTGTCGTGATGAAAAGTTTGGTGGTTGTTCAGGAGAAAATGAGGCAGACACAAACACAAAGTAATCGTATCTTAACATTTGAAATAACTTACACTTAAATGTCACGTCTTTAAGAAAAACGTGAGTTGTCGGCGCTGAAGCCCAGAGGCAGAGCGAGGTCAGGACGAGCAGAGAGGCCGTTTGTTCTGCTCCCTGCTCTGTATTCACCGCCGCCGTCCAGCCCGGGGACAGGTGCTGCTCACAGAAAACACTTTTAATTACCGTCTCATGGAGCGGGAGGCTGGCGTTTCATGATTACACTCATCCCAGGACTGTCGTTTAGCGCCGCGCGAGGCTAAAGTACGAGCTAACACGGGCGGAGGAGGTTAAATAAAGGCGCTGTTTCAATATTTAAAGGGCAAATGACAAGCTGGACGACTCACTTCCTGGTTGGACGACAGACGTAGAGCTAATTCTGTAACTGTTAGCGTAGCAATAATGACACTAGACAAACCTGCTTTCTGAGAGATAACTGTATGAACGAGCCAAAGTATCACAGTATGATCAATCACAGCGCAATGAGTAATGAGTAATGTCACTGTCCAAGTATGAACCGATTCATGTTTACGCTGCTCCAAGCTGCAGCAGTGAAGGGCCCACAGCTGCTCAGGCATCAACGTGACTCGGGTTATTTTTAAATGACATCGACCTGTCGCTGCAAACACTGAGACGACACCTGGAAAATGTGTCAAACTGTGAATCATGAGAAAATACTTCAAGTCAAAACCAAAGTGTGGATTTTCGAGGGAAGTTTTTACATGAGGAGTGTCCGAAAAGTGAAGAAGTTAAGGTACACGGCGGACTGTAGGAGTACGCCGCGGACTGTAGGAGTACACAGCGGACTGTAGGAGTACACCGCGGACTGTAGGAGTACACAGCGGACTGTAGGAGTACACCGGACTGTAGGAGTACACAGCGGACTGTAGGAGTACATTGCAGACTGTAGGAGTACACAGCAGACTGTAGGAGTACACATCGGACTGTAGGAGTACGCCGCGGACTGTAGGAGTACACAGCGGACTGTAGGAGTACACAGCGGACTGTAGGAGTACACAGCGGACTGGAGTACACCAGCGGACTACGAGTACACAGGGACTGTAGGAGTACACCGCGGACTGTAGGAGTACACAGCGGACTGTAGGAGTACACAGCGGACTGTAGGAGTACACAGCGGACTGTAGGAGTACACATCGGACTGTAGGAGTACACCGCGGACTGTAGGAGTACACAGCGGACTGTAGGAGTACACCGCGGACTGTAGGAGTACACATACTGTAGGAGTACACCGGGACTGTAGGAGTACACTGCGGACTGTAGGAGTACACCGCGGACTGTAGGAGTACACAGCGGACTGTAGGAGTACACCGCAGACTGTAGGAGTACACCGCGGACTGTAGGAGTACACCGCGGACTGTAGGAGTACACAGCGGACTGTAGGAGTACACAGCGGACTGTAGGAGTACACCGCGGACTGTAGGAGTACACCGCGGACTGTAGGAGTACACAGCAGACTGCAGGAGTACACCGGGGACTTTAGGAGTACACCGCAGACTGTAGGAGTACACAGCGGACTGTAGGAGTACACCGCAGACTGTAGGAGTATGTCGTGGACTGTAGGAGTACACTGCGGACTGTAGGAGTACCCTGCAGACTTTAGGAGTACACAGCAGACTGTAGGAGTACACCGCGGACTGTAGGAGTACACTGCGGACTTTAGGAGTATGTCGTGGACTGTAGGAGTACACCGGGTAGGAGTACACAGCGGAGTACACTGCGGACTGCGGACTAGGAGTACACCGGGGACTGTAGGAGTACACATCAGACTGTAGGAGTATGTCGTGGACTGTAGGAGTACACCGGGGACTGTTGCATCGTAGAATCGCCTCTGTGGCTCTGAGGAGGATTAGTCGTATTTGTGGCGTCTTCCAGAGCGTTTTAAACCAGAACAACAATCTCTGCATAAATCCGTACTACTACTTTTACTCTTCCACTAAAGAAAGAGTCTGTATAATTTCAAACCGTGCGTTGTGCAGCTGTAATAAGTCCATGTTGTGACGTATAATCGGGGAATAGTCCTGCCCCTCACCTCTGACCTGTTTATTCATACAGACTGACTTCATTACCATATGTCTGACTGAAGCGTCTATGCCATCTGGAAATGCATAATACTCTCATCGCTCTCGCTGTAGTTCATCTCGCGCTCTGTATCAAAACTGCAATTTTCCAATCAATGTGGGTTTGTGGAGGGGAGCCAGGGGACAGGGAGGTCTCGCACTGTACCGTATAGAGCTCAGCGTAAATCAATGTGTTCTTTGTTCTTCTTTATCTCCCTGTCGTTCCTTACACGCTCGGTTTAATCACTCACGACCTCTGAACCCTCATTATCAGCACTTGATTAAAAGCTATTTTCTCCAGTCAAGACGGCAAGAAAAGTACTTACCAGGTCTTCTGTCGGGGATAAGCCACGATAAACGAAACCAGGAAGTAGTCCAAGTCCAATGACGAGTAGGTGGTTTTTAAAGACGTACTGGAAGATCTGAGGTTTTATTTGAATGTAATAATGGTTTTACTAATTCCGTTCTTGCCCAGCTTGGACTCAATGCAATAAATTTACCTTAAAGAGGAGGTATTATGTTAAATAACTCTTGTTTTCTCATCAAAAACATGCCTGAAGACGTCTGAGTGTGTTTTCTTTCCTGCCCCTGCATCACAATCGTCCGCCGTCTGATCGTTTGTGACCCGTGTCAGTTTTCAGTCTCCTTCAGTCATACAACCACAGTTAAACATCTAACTGTTCTACTGAAGTAAACGGCTTTGAACCAGCAACCTTGCGTAAAACAGCTGTGATCTAACTGACTTTTTTGCATGTTCTGAGGCCTAGAATGCATTGCCCAAGTTTGATGCCATTCTGACCATTTTGAATCTTTTATGCGTACTGCAGGGGGCGCTGTAGAGGCGAGTGGCCATGTGCACATGACTCAGAACTTCAGATTTTTTTTTCTGTAAAATTTGACCTCTGGAGGAAAATGCACGTGGCCGTGAGCTGGTGTCAAAGAAACAGGAAATAGACATTTTTTGATGGTGTGTGACACAAAATCGTAATGAATATCTCAAAAAAATAAATAAAACTGTAGATTGTCACAATCTCGACGTGTGGCCTGTGGAGTCTGAGCTCGTTGGGACTAAAAACCTTGGACTAGATGTGTTTTATGGATGGATTTTTGACCCTTATGGCTGACGTCCTGTTCGTAGACGGTGCTTCTGTTCTGTTATGAAGCTCAGTGTGTCTCTTTGCCCATAGACGTCCACTTCTAGGTGGCGCTGTTGAGTTAATTTCTGAGTTCCATGTAAAATATTGTTATGAGACTGAAGTTAGCCCTGAGCTGGTTCACTGTGTCGACTTTAGTGCGTTTGTGTTCATGTTTCGTGGGTCTGTCTGTCTCTTTTGTGTGATTTGAGTCTGAATGGGAGCTTTGGAGACCCCTAGTGGCCAAACTGTGCACAACAGGACATGGGTCTGATTGTCTTTTCTGATCAGGGGCACGTAACAGACTTTTCTGCAGTTTCACCAGTTAAGATAAAAGTAATTTTTGTAAACCTGTCTGTGTGTGTGTGTGCTCCTGTAGGTGGCGCTCTAACATACTGGATTTTTTTTTTTTTTCTGTTTGTTTGATCCGGTCGGTTCAGAGACTTAGATGTGGATCCACGATTCACGTCTCACCTTAAATGTGGAGAAGCTGCTGCTGTTTTGTCGACAAATGTAAAAAAAAAGTTGTTTCTCCAGTGTCTCGAGACGACAGAATGTGACACAGTTCAGAGTTTCACCAAAACACGTCAGAAAAAATCCAAATATTTAAACAGACGGAGGTTAGACGCATCTCCAACCTTCACTTCAGACTGAGACGTGTTTTATTATGAAAAATACAGTGTAAGAAGATAAAAAATACTGTCTGAATGTCGATTTTCTCACAAGGATCAAACTCAAAACTGTGATTCTGTGACATAAATGTTGGACGTGTTGAGCTTAACTTTATGTATTTATTTATTTAAAAAAGCACAAACCGCATGATGATCTCGTTTCACAATTTTAAATCACTTCACAAAACTCATCTGACCAAACTGTTTTTTTTTTTCTTAAAGATGGTTTTATGGAATTTTTTGATTTTTCTGAGCTTTCTTTCATGTTTTAATGTTGTACCGTAAAAAATAAATAAATTAAAAAAAAAAAAAAAAAACATCCCTGAAAAAGTTTTAAATCCGTCTGTGTTTGAGTCGTCAAATAAAAAGTGAAACGTGTTGATACGAATTTGGCATTTTCAAAAAAAACCTGTTGATCTAAAATGTGCTGCAGCTTTAATCGTCTTTAAACGTCCTTAGACTCTTTTTAAAGGCTCTGCCACCTGCTGTTACCATGACGTCCGTGTTTGAAATGTGCCGCAGTGTCAGTTTAATTATTTTGTTTCACATTTGTTCATTTCAGACGTTTTTAAAGCTGAAAAGTTCCGTGAGATTCTTTTTGTCGTGGTTTCCTCTTGTCTCCATGGAGACGAAGAGTTTAAGTGTCTAAACAATGATGTTCAGTTATTTTTTTTATTTTGTCCACTTCAGAGTCTGAACACAGCTGAACGTCATATCCCAACACCACAGCCCAACACAAGAGCTGAACACTACAGCCCAACACTACATCTGAACACTACAGCTGAACACTACAACCGAATACCACACCACGGCTGAACACTACAGCTGAACATAATATCCCAACACTACAGCCCAACACTACACCTGAACACTACAGCTGAACACTACAACCGAACACCACACTACACCCCAACACCACGGCTGAACACTACAGCTGAACACCACAGCTGAACACTACAGCCCAACACCACATCTGAACACCACATCTGAACACTACAGCTGAACACTACAGCTGAACACCACATCTGAACACTACAGCTGAACACTACAGCCCAACACTACAGCCCAACACTACAACTGAACACTACAGCCCGACACCTTTTTGTGTCTCCTCTATTTGACTCAAAGTACAAAAGGGTTGTTCACCTGTAGCTCAGCGCGTCTTGTGTGTGTTGTGTGTTTTGTGTGTTTTCTGTGTCGTTCGTGTCTTGTGTTTCTGTCTCGTCTTGTGTGTGTTGTGTGTTTTCTGTGTTGTGTGTTTTCTGTGTCGTTTGTGTCTTGTGTTTCTTGTGCGTCTTGTGTTTCTTGTGCGTCTTGTGTTTTTTGTGTGTTTTATGTGTCGTATGTGTCTTGTGTTGTCTTGTCTTGTGTGTGTTGTGTGTTTTCTGTGTTGTGTGTTTTGTGTCTTGTGTTTCTTGCTCATCTTGTTTGTGTTGTGTGTTTTCTGTGTGTTGTGTGTCTTGTGTTGTCTCGTCTTGTGTGTGTTGTGTGTTTTCTGTGTGTTGTGTGTTTTCTGTGTGTTGTGTGTCTTGTGTTGTCTCGTCTTGTGTTTTTTGTGTGTTTTCTGTGTCGTATGTGTCTTGTGTTGTCTTGTCTTGTGTGTGTTGTGTTTTTTGTGTCTTGTGTTTTTGTGTCTTGTGTTTTCTGTCTCGTCTTGTGTGTGTGTTGTGTGTTTTCTGTGTGTTGTGTGTCTGTTGTCTCGTCTTGTGTGTGTGTGTGTGTGTGTGTTGTGTGTTTTGTGTCTTGTGTTTCTGTCTCGTCTTGTGTGTGTTGTGTGTTTTCTGTGTGTTGTGTGTCTTGTGTTGTCTCGTCTTGTGTGTGTTGTGTGTTTTCTGTGTTGTGTGTTTTGTGTCTTGTGTTTCTGTCTCGTCTTGTGTGTGTTGTGTGTTTTCTGTGTGTTGTGTGTCTTGTGTTGTCTCGTCTTGTGTGTGTTGTGTGTTTTCTGTGTCGTTTGTGTCTTGTGTTTCTTGCTTGTCTTGTGTTTCTTGTGTGTCTTGTGTGTGTTGTGTGTTTTATGTGTCGTATGTGTTGTCTCGTCTTGTGTGTTTTCTGTGTTGTGTGTTTTGTGTCTTGTGTTTCTTGCTCATCTTGTGTGTGTTGTGTGTTTTCTGTGTCTTGTGTGTCTTGTGTTGTCTCGTCTTGTGTTTTTTGTGTGTTTTCTGTGTGTTGTGTGTCTTGTGTTGTCTCGTCTTGTGTGTGTTGTGTGTTTTCTGTGTCGTTTGTGTCTTGTGTTGTCTCGTCTTGTGATATTCCGGCCTCTCCTCTGAGATTACACCGTGTTCCTGCAGCAGAGGCTTTGAAGCATGAAGTGTCTGTTGGTTTTCACAGCGGGTTAAAGTCTCTTTGTCTTGTGTCAGACATGAATCGCTCTGTGTGAATCGCTCTGTGTGAATCGCTCTGTGTGAATCGCTCTGTGTGAATCTTTGAGTCTGTGACGTGGAGACTCTCACGTGGAGGTCGTGTGATGGGCAGAGGAGCAGATACAACCACAGATGTTTGGCTTTTATCTGAATTTGGATGTTTTTTATTCTGCTTCACTGTTTATGTCCGAGGTTTGAGTCTCACTAAAAACAAGAACCTTCTTTATGGTTTTGCATGTTCTCCTGATCTGAGGAGCTTCATCGTCTTCATCATGAAACCTTCTCAATGCGAAAAACATTCTTTAAAGGATTTGTGATTCTGCATCTTAACGATTCTGGGTCGATGCCAAATTCTCAAAAATCGATTTGAAATTACGTTAATAACAGCGTGGTTAGTGTCATTTAGTGTTAATTAAAGTTAGTAGCGTTTCTTTTGGTCACTAAACTGGGATAAGCCTCTGCGTTTTATTTAATGTTCAGAACAGGTATCGTGCCATAACCTCATTAAAAACAGTCGTTCTGTGGTTTAAGTCATGGTTTGCTTCTGAGGAGGCTTCTGAGGAGGTCTTCTGAGGAGGTCTTCTGAGGAGGTCTTCTGAGGAGGTCTTCTGAGGAGGCTTCTGAGGAGGCTTCTGAGGAGGCTTCTGTGGGGGTTTCTGAGGAGGCTTCTGAGGAGGTCTTCTGAGGAGGCTTCTGAGGAGGCTTCTGTGGGGGTTTCTGAGGAGGTCTTCTGTGGGGGTTTCTAAGGAGGCTTCTGAGGAGGTTTCTGTGGGGGCTTCTGAGGAGGCTTCTGAGGAGGCTTCTGTGGGGGGTTTTTGAGGAGGCTTCTGAGGAGGAGGCTTCTGTGGGGGTTTCTGAGGAGGCTTCTGAGGAGGTCTTCTGAGGAGGCTCTGAGGAGGTTTCTGAGGAGGTCTTCTGAGGAGGCTTCTGAGGATGTTTCTGAGGAGGCTTTCTGAGGAGGCTTCTGAGGAGGTTTCTGTGGGGGCTTCTGAGGAGGCTTCTGAGGAGGCTTCTGTGGGGGTTTTTGAGGAGGCTTCTGAGGAGGCTTCTGAGGAGGCTTCTGTGGGGGTTTCTGAGGAGGCTTCTGAGGAGGTCTTCTGAGGAGGCTTCTGAGGAGGTTTCTGAGGAGGTCTTCTGAGGAGGCTTCTGAGGATGTTTCTGAGGAGGCTTCTGAGGAGGCTTCTGAGGAGGCTTCTGAGGAGGTCTTCTGAGGAGGCTTCTGAGGAGGCTTCTGTGGGGGTTTCTGAGGAGGCTTCTGAGGAGGCTTCTGAGGAGGTTTCTGAGGAGGCTTCTGAGGAGGTCTTCTGAGGAGGCTTCTGAGGAGGTCTTCTGAGGAGGCTTCTGAGGAGGCTTCTGAGGAGGCTTTTGTGGGGGTTTTTGAGGAAGCTTCTGAGGAGGTTTCTGAGGGACATCTCAGGGCTTTCTTCCGAGAGCGTACCCATGCACTTTGACCCTCTTTTAGCTCTGGGATGTGTTTGCCATGTTGTTGTGGAAAGCTAACGTGCTAACTACAGCTACAACTTGTCGGAGTTAAAGGACCAGAGTCGTGTTCAGTAAAAATAATCTATAACTTTTATCAGAAAATATTTATAATTTTAAAAAGGCCGATGTATTTACGTTTAATCATAGTTTAAAGAAGAATCAAATGAACTGGGCCTAGATCATGTTTAAAGGAGATTTTTATATCACAAAAAGTCAGATCTGTGGAGAGTCGAGCCGGCCCACAGTAAGAACGCTCATTTTTACTGTCTTCAAAATGTGAAAGTTCATTTTTGACCATTTGTGATGAGTTTCTGAGCTTTTTTCACAGTTCTCGGCGACAACTAGCATGCAAACGCAAACCAGATTTAAACCTGATCAAACGTCATGATACATTTTAAAATTTCAGTCAAATTTAAGTCGTTTTTTTCGCTTTAAGTTTGAATAACGGCCCAAGACATGTACCTCCGGCAGAACTAGAAAAACTCTTTCCGATCCAGGAGCGTTTAACCCCGTCCATCTCCACCAAAACGCCAAAACCAGCCGCAAAGCACGATCACAGTTTAATTAAAATTTGATTAACTGCAACTGATTTTGAGTCAAGATCTGGAGAAGATTCCTTGGGCGCTGCTTCTGACGGGCCGCGTGACGGACCATTATCGCTCGTTTAAAGCTCTTCATAATGGTTTTAGTGGTTCGAGGTCGTGTAGCTCTATCTAACTTTAAAGTGTTCTCCGCTCTTAGCTTCCTGAGTGACGTTGGATTAATCTCTTGAGCGAGAATCCCGATTTCGCGCCTGTCTTGTCTTTTAAGTACCTGTCTCTTTCCCCCAGCAGCTCTTTGAACGTTCGAACGGCTCGTCTGCGGGAGAAATCGGTGCATTTTTTGGTTCGTTAGAGCGCGTCCCATCCTCACACGGCGCAGCAGGTGAGGTCGCTGGTGGCATTCACGAATCTTTGATCACAACACGCACGGCTCCCCCTCTCCTGTCCGGCCTTTGTCTCCTGAAGCCGGCTCATTGGCGCTGATTGGGCGTGGAAAGCGGTCCGTGAAAAGACAAGCTGTTGCTCGGGGTAACGGCGAAGAAATCTGCCGGAAAAATACTGGGATTTTCTCCAAACTGATGCAACTAGGAAGCAGATTTCATTTTCTCGCCGTCTTCAGGGGTTTGAGTGGGGAAATAAGGGGAGTGGATGTGGAGTTGTGTGAGTTTGGGTTCAGTTCAGACAAAATGGGAGTAAAGGGGAGGCTAGATTAACGTTTTGACTCTTTTGTCCCACTTCAAAAGGAGCCGTGGAGCAAAAAATATCCCTGGCAGACTTCGACGGCCTTCTGAAGTGTCTGGTGTTGCTCTCTGATTGCCGTGTCCTGATGAAATGTTGCTTCCGTCTGAAAACAGGGGCAATTTGAAGCATTTAGAAACACTCCGTGGGGTTAAAAGCCTTTTGGTTCCCTGCTCTGCTCCTTGGAACGGTCGTGATGACAAACCAGTCGTGGTAATTGCCGTGTTTTGTGCCTCGTGCCCTTCCCGCCGCCTCGTTTTATCACTTCTCTCACTGAAACTTGGGTGTCTTGCTCAAGGGCTGTGTCGAGTTGGAAAGATCTACCAGGCAGGACGTTCTAATCTTATGTCATTTGCCTTTATTGCACTTTAACCCTCGTGTTCCTCCTGGTGGAGCGACGCTGAAGTTCCTCTGGGCTCAGTTTGACCCCAGCTTCTCTTATAACTCAGCCATAAAATAAAAATATTACTTTTTAAATAATTTTGGGCTTATTTTCAGCCTGACTTCAGACTAAAGTACCGATACCAAATTTATTTATTTATTATTTTTTTGTATTTTGGCTAGTAGGCCGTATTTTAGTAAAAAGTTTGCATTTTTGGACCTCAAAATCTCCTGCAATTCTTAATTTCCACCACTGTTCACCCCAGAGGAACTTCAACCAAACTGTTTTTTTCAGGCAGTTCTTATTCTGTAATATTTTTTCAAATTCTCATTTTTGATAGAAATCATCAAAATGAACATGTGGCCCAATTTTTAACCTTTTTGATGAAGAAACGACAGAGTTCTGCTGTGACAGAGCTGCTTTTGGGGTCATAAATGACCCCAGGACAAGTTCAAATCTCTGTCGTGGATCATTATGTTGTAATTTGCACATTTTAAATCACAATATTCATCTAAAACGACTTAATAAACGAAACAAACCCGATGTTTACCGCTTTAATAAACTGCGAAGCCCAATGGGAGCTGACGTCGCAGTAAATTTAAATTTGGTGTCACGATTAACGATTATGTCACGATAATTATTAAAGTTACAGACAGTTTAAAAATGTGAGTTGAATAATTATAATTTGAGCTGTTATAGATCTGTACTTTGTTATAAAAGACGATCACAAGACGTTGGCGTTTCGTGTTCGTGCAGATTATAACACGCAGCAGTATTTTTAATAAAGACTTAATTGAACCGAACATTGATCTAGACGAGAATATCCTGCATCAGTGGCTTTTTTCTGCACATTCTGGCGACATAACGGCGATTATCTTTGCTGGCGTTTCTCACGATTATATAAAAATATCCCACGAATGATTATTAGTCGACCCTTTTTATCATGAGAAACGATATTTTCCTACGATTAAGAGAATAAAACTGGAGAAGGACGTGCGGACGAGGTGAAAACTGGGACAGATCGGCAAAATGGCGTCTTGAAAATAAGCGATTAAACGATAAAAATCCAACTTCAGAGGCTCAATGAGAAGAAGCGACTCGGTGAAAAGCTCTGAAAAGTAGATTTTGCAGAAGAGGTTTGATTTAACTCCTGTTTAAGTGTAAAAATGTCGTGTTTCGGCCTTAATTTTCATATTTCATAATGGTTTAAGTTAAGTTTAGGTTTGAGTGAACACTGCGGTCTGTGTCTGGACTAAACTCTGAAAGGTCGTGTGTCAGGACGCTTCACCATCACGACATTTCACATGTTATCTGCGTAAAGGTCCATCATGTAACTTTTCTGGTGGGGGGTTGTCGTGGGTGTTCCACAGGAGGCCCCTAAACGTGTCTGTTTTCCATTTATTCAGTTAAAACTTTTTTTATTCGGCAAAAATACCTTGAAAAACATGGATTCTTACAGTTAGTGGGGTTGTTTTTTCACAGATCTGACTTGTTACTTGTTGTCTCCTGATCGTTTCCATGGAGATTGATAGATCTTCATGTAGGTTAAGGAGAAACATCTCTATGAAGACAAAAAAATGATGGAAAAGTTACACAGTGCACCCAACAGTCCATCAACAGCTGTTCTCCACCTCTTGGCTCCATGACATGACATTTAATTCAAGTATCTCCATGGAGACGAGCAGGACAGGTCAGATCTGTGGAGAAGTGGACCCGCTCATGGTAATAATGCAGGTTTTTGAGAAGTAAAAACACCTATAATTGAGAATGTGCAGGATATAATCGCGGTTTGCACCAAAAACACAGAAGAAGAGGAACACGGGAGTCTTAGACAGAACTTTTACAGATGGACTGATGGACGTCTCCAAAACGAAAGAGATGATCATCGACTTTTGGCGCGACACGGCCCCAATTCAAACTGTGAGCGTCAGTGGGGAAGATATTGAAATAGTGTCCACAGATAAATATCTGGACGACGAGAAATACAGATGGACCTTAAAGAAAAGGCCAAAGCCGACTGTGTTTTCCAACAAAAATAATGTTTTAATGTAAAACGATAAACTGCTGCACGTTTTACAGACGCTAACTCTTAGTTTTTTATGCTTGCCGCCTCAGAAAAAGAGACTAGAAAAACTAATAGAGCAGTAAGGCTTAAGATTTTGGAGATACGATACATAACTCGATACACAGGCCACGATACGATATATTGGGACTGTAGACCATTGTGTTCTGTGTCCTGATTGGCTGGCAAACTTAAAAAAAATAAATAAATAAAACAAAATAAAAATTCTAAATAAACTCAAAATAACAATAAATAAATAAAGAACTCAAAATATCAAAAAGCAAACTTAAAAAAAAAAATCTAAATAAACTCAAAATAACTTAAAAAAAAAACAAACTTACAATAACTCAAAAAATAAACTAAAAATGTACAAAAAAAACAACAACTAAAAATAACAAAAAAAACAAACAAACAAAAAAATAATAATAAAAAAATAAAAACCCTCAAAATAACTAATAAAAAAAAAAAAAAGGCACCTACGAAAGGTTTGAACTTTGAGAGACTTTGAAACTGTTTTGTTTTGATAGATTTTTTTCTTTTTTATTTGATTGATATTTGTTTAATGTCATTTAACGAGACGAGCAGGTACCAGAAAAGTCCCACAGTGCACCTTTAACGTTGGAGAAAGAAAAAAAAAAAAATCAGCTTTTCTCTCAAATATTTCTGAACTTGAATAACTTTGTCTCCTTCGGACCTGACTGACACAGAACCTTTCATCTCTGGAACTTTTAACTTTTTATTTGAACTTCGGTAACATTTTTCACAAAGATAAACACAGATTTTTATGTCAAAGTGCAGCGGCGACCTGCTGAAAACCTGCAATTACCTCGGAAAAACGAAGAAAAGAGGCGCGTGTCATGGGTAAAGTGGATAAACGGCGGAGCTGGAGCTGCTTAAGTGAAGGGTAATGCAAACAGACGTAACCCCTGAGATGGGAAAAAGACGGAGATATTAGAGCGTCTGGAATGTGAGATTATCAGGAGTTAAGTCAAGGTCAGAGCAGCTTTTACCATCGTCGTTTTTACGTGTCGTATCGAGCTGGTGACGGGGATAAGATCTGAAGAGGAGCTTCCGTCAAACTCGTCTCGACAAACTTTCAGCGTCGCCTGTGGGTTTTTGTCAGTTTGATTAACAGTTTGGATCTTTCACGCTCGTCCGTCTGGGGCTTAACGATATTTTAATGATTTTATTCTAAGTTAATAGTTTGTAAAGGACGTTTCATAATGTTTATTTATAGATAAACACATGTCGATGATTCTGCACCGACAAAAAAAAAAATGAACTCAAAATATCATAAAACAAACTTAAAATAACAAAAAAAAATCTAAATAAAGACAAAATAAAAAAAAATAAAAATAACTAAAAAAATAAAATAAAAATGAGCTCAAAATATCAAAAAACAAACTTAAAATAAAAGAAAAATCTAAATAAAGTCAAAATAACTAAAAAAAAAACAAAAACAAAAAAAAAAACCCAAACTGAAAATAACTAAAAAAAATTTAAAAAAAGAACTCAAAATATCAAAAAACAAACTTAAAATAGCAAAAAAAATATCTAAATAAAGTCAAAATAACTAAAACAAAAAACAAAAACTCAAAATAACTACAAAAATAAAATAAAAATGAACTCAAAATAT
Source organism: Periophthalmus modestus (assembly GCA_019594935.1). NCBI lineage: Eukaryota > Metazoa > Chordata > Actinopteri > Gobiiformes > Gobiidae > Periophthalmus > Periophthalmus modestus. Next base: position 1,344,190 of record JAIEZT010001243.1, read on the forward strand.
CAAAAAACAAACTTTAAAATAAAAAAAAATCTAAATAAACTCAAAATAACTTAAACTAACTCAAAAAAAAAACTAAAAAAAAAAAAAAAAAAAAAAAAAACTCAAAAAAAACTAAAAAAAAAAAAAAAAAAAAAACTAAAGCAAAACAAAAAAAGATTAAAAATAAATAAATGAATAAATAAATGAATAAATAAAAAACCTCAAAATAACTCAAAAAAAAAAAAAAAAAGGCGCACCTATGTAGGTTTGAACTTTGAGAGAGTTTAAACAAGAGAGAAATGTGAGAAAATGTTAATGTGTGAGAAAAGTGTATAAAGTGTGTGGTGAGGAGTTTTACAGACAAGAAACATAGAGAATAATGTAAAAAAATAAAGCTGATACTTCACAGATTTCGTTTATTGTGGGTTATTTTTAGAACGTGGCCCCTGAGATAAAGGAGTGAACTCTGTATTTCACATTTAAATCGTATCTGAGGATCAGTCGCACCTCGACCCAACTATGAAAAAAATACAGTAACTATTATAATCAGAAGTTGGACAGATGTGGATTATGTTTTCAACAGTTAATCGTATTTTCTTAAGCTGTGAATCCGTCTCTGCAAATCTCCCAAAATGAATTAACTTTGTCACCGAAATGTATCAGAAGTTCATCTTTTCAGAGATAAACCTGAACGTCTGGACTGTGCAGTTTGTCTGTGACATTTTCCCGGTGACGCTGTGACAAAGGTCGAGTGGAGCCTGCAGCGTTTAGGGTTTAGTCCCAGTCCTTCGTGAGAGTGAGACGTGTGAGTTTTCAGAATAAAACATCTGTAAAATGAGAGTGAGACGTGTGAGTTTTCAGAATAAAACATCTTTAAAATGAGAGTGAGACGTGTGAGTTTTCAGAATAAAACATCTTTAAAATGAGAGTGAGACGTGTGTGAGTTTTCAGAATAAACATCTTTAAAATGAGAGTGAGACGTGTGAGTTTTCAGACTGAAACATCTTTAAAATGAGAGTGAGACGTGTGAGTTTTCAGAATAAAACATCTGTAAAATGAGAGTGAGACGTGTGAGTTTTCAGAATAAAACATCTGTAAAATGAGAGTGAGACGTGTGAGTTTTCAGACTGAAACATCTTTAAAATGAGAGTGAGACGTGTGAGTTTTTCAGACTGAAACATCTTTAAAATGAGAGTGAGACGTGTGAGTTTTCAGACTGAAACATCTTTAAAATGAGAGTGAGACGTGTGAGTTTTCAGACTGAAACATCTTTAAAATGAGAGTGAGACGTGTGAGTTTTCAGACTGAAACATCTTTAAAATGAGAGTGAGACGTGTGAGTTTTCAGAATAAAACATCTGTAAAATGAGAGTGAGACGTGTGAGTTTTCAGAATAAAACATCTGTAAAATGAGAGACGTGTGAGTTTTCAGACTAAAACATCTTTAAAATGAGAGTGAGACGTGTGAGTTTTCAGAATAAAACATCTTTAAAATGAGAGTGAGACGTGTGAGTTTTCAGAATAAAACATCTTTAAAATGAGAGTGAGACGTGTGAGTTTTCAGAATAAAACATCTTTAAAATGAGACTGAGACGTGTGAGTTTTCAGAATAAAACATCTTTAAAATGAGAGTGAGACGTGTGAGTTTTCAGAATAAAACATCTTTAAAATGAGAGTGAGACGTGTGAGTTTTCAGACTAAAACATCTGTAAAATGAGAGTGAGACGTGTGAGTTTTCAGAATAAAACATCTGTAAAATGAGAGTGAGACGTGTGAGTTTTCAGAATAAAACATCTTTAAAATGAGAGTGAGACGTGTGAGTTTTCAGAATAAAACATCTTTAAAATGAGAGTGAGACGTGTGAGTTTTCAGAATAAAACATGTTTAAAATGAGAGTGAGACGTGTGAGTTTTCAGAATAAAACATCTTTAAAATGAGAGTGAGACGTGTGAGTTTTCAGAATAAAACATCTTTAAAATGAGAGTGAGACGTGTGAGTTTTCAGAATAAAAACATCTTTAAAATGAGAGTGAGACGTGTGAGTTTTCAGAATAAAACATCTTTAAAATGAGAGTGAGACGTGTGAGTTTTCAGAATAAAACATCTTTAAAATGAGACTGAGACGTGTGAGTTTTCAGAATAAAACATCTTTAAAATGAGAGTGAGACGTGTGAGTTTTCAGAATAAAACATCTTTAAAATGAGAGTGAGACGTGTGAGTTTTCAGAATAAAACATCTGTAAAATGAGAGTGAGACGTGTGTGAGTTTTCAGAATAAAACATCTTTAAAATGAGAGTGAGACGTGTGAGTTTTCAGACTAAAACATCTGTAAAATGAGAGTGAGACGTGTGAGTTTTCAGAATAAAACATCTGTAAAATGAGAGTGAGACGTGTGAGTTTTCAGAATAAAACATCTTTAAAATGAGAGTGAGACGTGTGAGTTTTCAGAATAAAACATCTTTAAAATGAGAGTGAGACGTGTGAGTTTTCAGAATAAAACATGTTTAAAATGAGAGTGAGACGTGTGAGTTTTCAGAATAAAACATCTTTAAAATGAGAGTGAGACGTGTGAGTTTTCAGAATAAAACATCTTTAAAATGAGAGTGAGACGTGTGAGTTTTCAGAATAAAACATCTTTAAAACGAGAGTGAGACGTGTGGGTTTTCAGAATAAAACATCTTTAAAACGAGAGTGAGACGTGTGAGTTTTCAGAATAAAACATCTGTAAAATGAGAGTGAGACGTGTGAGTTTTCAGAATAAAAACATCTTTAAAATGAGAGTGAGACGTGTGAGTTTTTCAGAATAAAACATCTTTAAAATGAGAGTGAGACGTGTGAGTTTTCAGAATAAAACATGTTTAAAATGAGAGTGAGACGTGTGAGTTTTCAGAATAAAACATATTTAAAATGAGAGTGAGACGTGTGAGTTTTCAGAATAAAACATCTTTAAAATGAGAGTGAGACGTGTGAGTTTTCAGAATAAAACATCTGTAAAATGAGAGTGAGACGTGTGAGTTTTCAGAATAAAACATCTTTAAACTCGGGGCTTGTGAACGTTTCATTTTTCATCTTTTTTTTGTTGAAAAGTGTCGTGTTGTTGTGTCCATTGGCAAGACACTCCACACAGCTTTTTGATGTTTATCTTATAACAAAAAACAGCCATGTTCTTCATGTTCGTGTTTTTCCAAAAGCTTAAAAAGAACAAAATAATGTGTTTTGATGGAAGGTAACTAAGTAAAAGTATTAGTAGTATCTGTACTTTACTTAAGTACATTTTACAGTGTGTACTTCTGACTTTTACTTCAGTACATTTGAGAACAGTATCTGTACTTTTACTCCACTATATTTTTAGTAAGTAAGTAAGTAAGTAAAAAGTACTTTTTATCTGATTTGAGGGTTGTTTTTTTTAAAGTTTTCGACTTTGAGCAAAAAAATAAAAAAGCACAAAATTCTTAAGAAAAATTAAGAAACTGATTTGTTTCTTTACTGTTTGTTTCATTTTTAACAATATCGCTGGACACTTTATCAAATTATCTGTGAAATACTTTCACTTTTTACTCTTTTGGTACATTATTTATACTTTTAAGACTTAAGTAGATTATTTTATGTGATACTTGAGTAACTTTTGACATCTGTATCTGTGAAGTGGAAACACAACAGATTTTTGGAGCCGTTTGTTTCGAGTTTGTTTCTTTTCTCAGTCGAACAAGTTTAAATCAGCCCTGAGCTTGTGTCTTTTCTATGCTTTTTTTCTGTGACGTCTGTGGATCTTTATGTTACAATTTGCACGTTTAAATCACAATATTCATCTGAAACCACTTAATGAATGAAACACCTCAGAGCCATGACGTTTTCCTCCTGTGGAAAGCTGCACGTCACAGTTTGTACCAAAATCACGACGCGAGTCTCTCCGAAAATAAAATAAATGGTGAAAAAGAAACGACTAGAACGTGGTTAAAAGCTCTGAAAGTCCATTTTGCACAATAGTCCTGCTTTAAATCGGATTAAACTGCAGTGTTTTAAAGGCACTGTGCCCGACAGATTCAGTGTGACTCTGAAGTGCTGTATGTTTGCAAGTTTTCTCCCCGACAAAACCCACAATGTCGATGAAACGTTCTGCACCGACAAAAAAATGAACTCAAAATAACAAAAAAACTAAATTAAAATAACAAAAAATCTAAATAAACAAAAATAAAATATATCAAAATACCAAAAAAAAAACCTTAAAACACAAAAAAAATCTAAATAAACTCAAAATAACTAAAACAAACAAAAAAAAACAAAAAAAACCCCAACAACCTCAAAATGTCAAAAAACAAACTTAAAAAAAAAAAAATCTAAATAAACTCAAAATAACTCAAAAAATAAACTAAAAATAACCAAAAAAGAAAAAAAAAAACTAAACCTAAAAATAACAAAAAATCAATCAAAACTCAAAATAACTAAAAAAAAAGGGAAAAAAAAAAAAGCCAAAATGTTCCCTTTGCGTTTTCTGTCACTGGACAAAATCTACGTCCTGATGAACATCTGCCTCTGAACTTCTGAACTGTTTTTACTTCACAGTCGAAGGTTTGGTGTCTGAAAGTCCAAATAAACCTCCTCACACGTCAGTGTGATGTGTCACTCCGTTTCTGAACAAATGAGGAATGTAGACGGACACGTTTCTCCAGTTCTGAGTCTGTGCAGCAGGTTCTGACGTGAATCGATGCACTTTCAAGTTTCAATCACTTTTACTCAGGTCAAACTCAGGCCCGGAGCCTAAATCTGGCCCGCGGGGTAGTTATATTTGGCCCATGACATCATACCACATGTGCATCAGGGCCCAGACTCGCAGCCTCTCGCCGTCTCCTCCCAGTCTGTCCCAACCCCAACTCTCACTCCACCTCCAGCCCCCGAGCATCTGAGCTCTGACTATTTTCTCCCAGAATCACAAAGATACAGAGACTTTTATTTCCAGGAGATAATGAACTTTTACACTTAGAACAACAGCGAGTTTTTCCTGTGGGACGAGTTTCCTGTGGGACGGAGGCGGAGCTTCACACAGGTTCACGTCGGGTCTGACTCTGATGTGATCTCACTCATCACATGTTTTTAAAGACGAGATGAATATACTTACATTTCCCTCACATACATATATACACAGAAAACACATATATACTTCACTCTGTATCATATACCCCACACATTAATATACACATTATACATATATATATACACGCAGTCTTTTTTTTATTTATCATTTATTATTATTACCATTGCCATCATCATTAATAAATAATAATAAAAAAACAATATTATAATTATTATCACCACCATCATTTATTATTCTACTTCTTATTATTATTATTTATTTTTTATTATTTTTTTTGTATATTATTTTTTTTTAATTTATTGTTATGATTTTTTATTTTATTTTATTTTTTTATTATTTAAAGGTCCCTTACAGCTGCTCAGTTTACCTTTTAATGTACAGTATATTTATTTATTTATATTTATTTATTTATTTATTTATTTATTTATTTTATTTATTTTTATTTATTTATTTATTTATTTATTTATTTATTTATTATTTATTTATTTATTTATTATTTATTTATTTATTTATATATTTATTTATATTCTCTTATTACAAAGTTATTAAACGTTTATTTGAGACGATCCAAAAAGTTTTTACTCCATAATGAGACGGTTTTGTCTTGTGTCTTTTATCTCCTGGTGTCGGACTCGAAGGGCCACACGTTTTTTCGCTGCTGTTAAACTCGTCGTTTTGGTGAAAAAAGGAGCAGTTTAGTCATTTTGAAAAATCATGAATTAAAAAGAGAAATTATGAAAAACAAGAATCTTTGTTTCACATTTTAGTTGAATTAGAAAGTGCAGTTTTCTTTAATCTCAGACGTCGTGGGTAAAAGTCGTTGTGGTTTGAATCCGTCTCGTTGGTTCCTCCGTCGTGTCTTTTAAATGATGAAGGTTTAATCGTGTTATTTTTGTGTTTTTTTGTGGTTCTTCTTCAGAAACATCTCGACGCAGCTTCAGTCTGTTCAGTTTTTTTCAGACTCGACTCGACGTTTCAGACGAGCTGAGGCGTTTCATCGTTTTAGAGTCAGACGGAGGATTAAAAACGTGTTTCTCTTCTGGACGAATATTTCTGTTGGTTTAGTTTTACGTTTTACATTTGACATTTTCCCGCCTGAAGTTTTAAACGAGACGAGACTTCCTCCAGAATCGTCTGTTCTTCTTATTCTGTTTCTCTTCATTATAAATATTTTTTCTTATCATTTTTACGTCACAGATCTGGATTTATTTATTTTTTGTGTTTTTTTTTATTAAAGTTTAAATGTTTTTAGTGGAGTTTAAATCTCTGGATTTGCTAAATTGCCTGGAATATTCCACAGTATGGCATTAAACTTGCTGGTATCGCCACAGAAACATCTCCACGGAGACGAGCCTTTGGCCAGAAAAGTTCCGTAGTGCTGCTTTAATGCTGCTCTCGCTCGTGGGTCTGTCAAAGTGTAAACCTCTTGTGGAAAATGGAAAGAAGGAAAATCCTCCCGTGTCCTCGTCTCTGCCCCAGACACATCTGTGACACGTCTGTAATCTGCCACGAGATTAACAGCTGCAGGGACCAGGTTACCCCCGGCAACGGTAATCTGAAAATCCCAGAGGGAGAGAGGGAGAGAGGGAGAGAAAGAGGGAGAGCGGGAGAGAAAGAGAGAGAAAGAGGGAGAAAGAGAGAAAGATAGAGATGGTTACCCCCGGCAACGGTAATCTGAAAATCCCAGAAAGAGAGGGAGAGACGGAGAGAAAGAGGGAGAAAGAGAGAAAGAGAGAGATGGTTACCCCCGGCAACGGTAATCTGAAAATCCCACTGAGAGAGAGGGAGAGAAAGAGAGAGAAAGAGGGAGAAAGAGAGAAAGAAAGAGAGTCGACCCCGGCAACTGTAATCTGAAAATCCCACAGAGAGAGGGACGGAGAGAAAGAGGGAAAGAGAGAGAGTTGACACGAAGAGAGAGATGGTTACCCCTGGCAACGGTAATCTGAAAATCCCAGAAAGAGAGAGAGAGACAGAGAGAAAGAGGGAGAGGGAGAAAGAGAGAAAGAGGGAGAAGAGAGAGAGGAAGGGAGAGAGAGAGAGATGGAGAGAGACGGATAGAGAGAGAGGGAGAGAAAGAGGGTCGACACGAGAGAGAGACGGTTACCCCCGGCAACACCTAATCTGAAAATCCCACAGAGAGAGAGAGGACAGAGAGAGAGAGGGAGAGGGAGGAGAGAGTTGACACGAAGAGAAAGATGGATAGAGAGAGAGAGAGAAGGAGAGAGAGTGTTGACACAAAAAGAGAGAGAGATTGAAAGAGAGACGGGGAGAGCGAGAAGGAGAGAGAGTTAACACGAAGAGAGAGGGAGGAGAGAGAAGGTGAAGGAGAGGAAGAGAGAGAGAGTGTCAAGATGAAGATAGAGATGGATAGAGAGAGGGAGGGCAGAAAGAAAAAGAGAGTTGACATGAAGAGAGAAATGGAAAAGGAGAGGAGAGAGAGACACAGAGAAGGAGAAGGACAGAAGAGAGAAAGAGGACAGGGAGAGAGAGGTGAGATGGAGATGAGAGAGAGAGAGAGAGAGAGGAGGGGGTGTAGGGATAAAGAGAGGGAGATGAGGGCGAGAGAGGAGGGGAAGAGATTGGTGAGAAAGGACAGAAACAAGCAAAGAGTGAAAGAGAGGAGAGTGAAAGAGGGGAGGGTGTAGGGATAAAGAGAGGGAGAGAGAGAGAAGGAGGAGAGAGGAGGAAGAGGATGTAGGGATAAAGAGATGGAGAGAGCGGAGGATGATGTAGGGATAGAGGGAAAGAGGGGAGGAGAGAAGAAAGAGGAGGATGTAGGGATAAAGAGATGGAGAAAGCGGAGGATAGAGGGATAAAGAGCGGAGGATAGATGGAGGATAGAGGGAGGATAGATGGAGGATAGATGGAGGATAGAGGGAGGATAGAGGGATAGAGGAGATGGAGGAGGATAGAGGATAGATGAGGATAGAGGGAGGATAGAGGGAGGATAGAGGAGGATAGAGGCGAGGATAGAGGGAGGATAGAGAGGAGGATAGAGGGAGGATAGAGGGAGGATAGAGGGAGGATAGAGGAAGGATAGAGGAAGGATAGAGGGAGGATAGATGAGGTAGAGGGGAGGATAGATGGAGGATAGAGGGAGGATAGAGGGAGGATAGATGGAGGATAGAGGAGGATAGAGGGAGGATAGAGGGAGGATAGATGGAGGATAGAGGGAGGATAGAGGGAGGATAGAGGGAGGATAGAGGAGGATAGAGGGGGATAGATGGAGGATAGAGGAAGGATAGATGGAGATAGAGGGAGGATAGAGGGAGGATAGAGGAGGATAGATGGAGGATAGATGGAGGATAGAGGGAGGATAGATGAGGATATAGGGAGGATAGATGGAGGATAGAGGAGGATAGATGGAGGATAGAGGGAGGATAGAGGGAGGATAGATGGAGGATAGATGGAGGATGGAGGGAGGATAGATGGAGGATAGAGGGAGGATAGAGGAAGGATAGAGGGAGGATAGATGGAGGATAGAGGGAGGATAGATGGGAGGATAGAGGGAGGATAGAGGGAGGATAGAGGGAGGATAGATGGAGGATAGAGGGAGGATAGAGGGAGGATAGAGGGAGGATAGAGGGAGGATAGAGGGAGGATAGAGGGAGGATAGAGGAAGGATAGAGGAAGGATAGAGGGAGGATAGAGGGAGGATAGATGGAGGATAGAGGGAGGATAGATGGAGGGGTTGAGGTCAAACTCTCTTTTCTGACCTGTTCACACTGAAACTGAATCAGAAATTTCCAACAGATTTGACCCAAAATAAATAGTTTAGACTTTAAATCTTAATCTAAAATATCAGTATCACTGTGATGTGCTCTGTCCACAGGGGGCGCTACAGCTGCACCTCTCTTTATTATGACGTTTACAATAGAACAGTTTTAAGTATAATGTTTTTACCTCTGTTTTCTGTCTAACTCTGTTCACTCTGAGCCTCGTCGCTGTAACATGTTTCTGCCTTTAACATTTTCACTTCCTGTTTAGTCCTGGTTTAGACCTGGTTCAGTCCTGGTTCAGTCCTGGTTTAGTCCTGGTTTAGTCCTGGTTTAGTCCTGGTTTAGTCCTGGTTTAGTCCTGGTTTAGTCCCGGTTTAGTTCCGGTTTAGTCCTGTTTTAGTCCTGGTTTAGACCTGGTTCAGTCCTGGTTCAGTCCTGGTTTTTTAGTCCTGGTTTAGTCCTGGTTTAGTCCTGGTTTAGTTCTGGTTTTAGTCCTGGTTTAGTCCTGGTTTAGTCCTGGTTTAGACCTGGTTTAGTCCGGTTTTAGTCCCGGTTTAGACCTGGTTTAGTCCTGGTTTAGTCCTGGTTTAGTCCCGGTTTAGTTCCCGGTTTAGTCCTGGTTTAGTCCTGGTTTAGTCCTGGTTTAGTCCCGGTTTAGTTCCGGTTTAGTCCTGTTTTAGTCCTGGTTTAGACCTGGTTCAGTCCTGGTTCAGTCCTGGTTTAGTCCTGGTTTAGTCCTGGTTTAGTCCTGGTTTAGTTCTGGTTTAGTCCTGGTTTAGTCCTGGTTTAGTCCTGGTTTAGACCTGGTTTAGTCCGGTTTAGTCCCGGTTTAGACCTGGTTTAGTCCTGGTTTAGTCCTGGTTTAGTCCCGGTTTAGTTCCGGTTTAGTCCTGGTTTAGTCCTGGTTTAGTCCCGGTTTAGTCCCGGTTTAGTCTCGGTTTAGTCCCTGGTTCAGTCCTGGTTTCGTCCTGGTTTAGACTCGATTTAGTCCCGGTTCAGTCCTGGTTTAGTCCTGGTTTAAATCTGGTTTAGTCCTGGTTTAGACCTGGTTTAGACCTGGTTTAGTCCTGGTTTAGTCCCGGTTTAGTCCCGTTTTAGTCCATGATGTTCTAGATCCTTCTAAACGTCTTGATGAAAGTTTCATTTTTTTGTTCTGTAACTAAGAGTTTTTCAGTCTTGGAACCTGCTCAAATAAGTGTCAGTTTCGATTCTCGTTCTGTTGTATTAGTCTGATTTTCAATACTTTCAACCCCTGTCACTTTATGGCGGAGGTTGCGCCACCTGCTGGTCTTTGTGGAGATGTCATTATGTCATTGCTTCGCCTGGAATGTTCCACAGTGGCATTAAACTTCTCCATGGAGTGAAGAAGGCGACAAGACGAGGCCGAGCTGCAGGACTTGATCCGAGAGACAGGAATTCATTTGGAAAAAAAAATAAAAAATAGCAGTTTCATTGAATAAAATAAAAGTTTAATGCCGTACTGCAGAACATTCCAGATAAAGCAAAAGCATCTCCATGGAGACGAGCAGGTGGTGCCCCCTCCCTGCCTGAACCTCCACGTTTAACGACCTCAGACCGTCCCGTGGAGCTCGTACAGTGTCGTTCTGTCCGGTTCTTAACAGGGGGAGGACAGCGGTTGTGTCTATGGTAGATTTCCGTGCTCGCCTGTTTGTCAGATGTGATTAATTGCCGCGGCGTTTGATCCGAGCGCCTAATTGCCTCGTTTTGTCGTGTTCCAGCGTCTGTGCTATGATCCTTTAATTGAGAGCTCGTGTGTCGAGAAAATGGAAAACGCACTGGTCCCGTCTGAATTCGCGCCATCGATATTCAGCCCACGGCGAGGACGAGGACGGGACGATGATGGAGGCATGAAGACCTGCTCCTGCCACAGCTCGAGGAAACCAGCGTGCAACGGGTTTTATAAGAGTTTAAAATGTTTAATATAAAACACAGATTTATCCTGAGACTCGAGATCTTTTGTGGATTTATTATTTTCTCTTTTTTTTTTGGGCTGGTTGGACCTGAGGATGTAAAAACATGAGACTCAAAGTGACGTCCACGTATGAGGACATCTGTTCTACGTTTGAATCATTTTAGTAGAACATTTGAATAAAGATTTACAAAAAAAAACCCAACTTTTATTAAGAAACAGTAAAAAAAAAACAACTGTGCCTCTTAGATCAATGTGGCTCATGTGAAAAGCTGCTGAGAGATGCAAGAGACATAAACCTTTACAAAAAAATATATAATAATATAATAATTTTTAAAAAGTATGTATAAATTCATTAATAAAATCTAAATATTCTGAACATTCTAAACGCTTAAAAATATTGTAATTTTTTTTTTTTTTTTTGCATTGTTGCCGTTCTTCTTCTTCTAAAAATATTACATTATGGCCTAGACAACCAAAAATGTGAAGACTCGAGGTCAAAAAGGTAAAAGGAGCTGTTCACGTGAAAAGTACCACTTGATGACATCACAAGGTGGAACAGAGCGTTTTGAGCTTAGTCTGTCTGCATCAATAAACAACAACTCCAGGTCTGTTTTTGAGGAGGACACGGCGTTAGAACATGGATTAAAGCTCATTTTGTGTAATGATGTTGTGTTTTGAGGTTCTTATAAAACACTTTGAAGCATTTTTGGTAAAATTATAAATGTTCTGTTCAGTTTAATTCACCCGTGAACATGAATCCAGTCTTTTTATTTGAAATTAAAGTTAAAATTAAATACTCATCACTTGTCTTGACCTTTATATCATTTTCGCTGTTAAAAACCTTCATATATGACCTGAAGTTCAGAGTGTTTCATATTCACTAATGCGACACTCTGTAGACTTTTATTTATTTGATTTTATTCAGATTTACTCGATAATTAAAGTTTGTTTTGTCTTGTTTGTTTCAGGGGGTGAATCGCGTCGGTAAAGACTCTCCTGTGGGCAGAGCTGGAGCGAGGAGGATCGACTGGCACGACCACGACGCCATCAAACGAGACGCTGCCAGAACAGGTCCAGAACTTTCATTTATCCACGATATTCCTGCCGGATGTGTCTGTTTTTAATGTTCATATGTTGATTTACAGACACAGACGTGAAATAAAAAGGATCATGTAGAGGGTTAATACAAACATTTAAGACCAACATGAGTCTGACAGGGACAGAGAGGGGGGGCAATAGAAAGTGAATTGGAGCCACAGTCGAAGTAGCTGAAGTGCCTCCGTGTTAGCTCGTTAGCTAAGTCCATTTACATAAACAGTCTATATGTTTATCGCTGTGAAACCTCCATAAAATGTGGTAATAATGAGCAGAATTGTGCAGAGTCGTATCGAGGGCAGGTCATTCATAAAAACTGTCGTGTGTCGTGTTCGTTGTCTAGGAAACGGCGAGCAGGGGAAGGCGTTTCCTCTGAGCGACGCAGACAGAGTGGACCAGGCCTACAGAGAGAACGGCTTCAACATCTACGTCAGCGACAGGATCTCACTCAACAGATCCCTGCCCGACATCAGGCACCACAAGTGAGTACAGCAAACTACAGAGTACTACAGAGTACTACAGAGTACTACAGAGTACTACACTGTACTACACTGCCCGACATCAGGCACCACAAGTGAGTACAGCAAACTACAGAGTACTACAGAGTACTACACTGTACTACACTGCCCGACATCAGGCACCACAAGTGAGTACAGCAAACTACAGAGTACTACAGAGTACTACAGAGTACTACAGAGTACTACACTGCCCGACATCAGGCACCACAAGTGAGTACAGCAAACTACAGAGTACTACAGAGTACTACAGAGTACTACAGAGTACTACATCAGGCACCACAAGTGAGTACAGCAAACTACAGAGTACTACAGAGTACTACAGAGTACTACACTGTACTACACTGCCCGACATCAGGCACCACAAGTGAGTACAGCAAACTACAGAGTACTACAGAGTACTACAGAGTACTACACTGCCCCATCAGGCACCACAAGTGAGTACAGCAAACTACAGAGTACTACAGAGTACTACAGAGTACTACATCAGGCACCACAAGTGAGTACAGCAAACTACAGAGTACTACAGAGTACTACAGAGTACTACACTGTACTACACTGCCCGACATCAGGCACCACAAGTGAGTACAGCAAACTACAGAGTACTACAGAGTACTACAGAGAGTACTACACTGCCCGACATCAGGCACCACAAGTGAGTACAGCAAACTACAGAGTACTACAGAGTACTACAGAGTACTACATCAGGCACCACAAGTGAGTACAGCAAACTACAGAGTACTACAGAGTACTACAGAGTACTACACTGCCCGACATCAGGCACCACAAGTGAGTACAGCAAACTACAGAGTACTACAGAGTACTACAGAGTACTACACTGCCCAACATCAGGCACCACAAGTGAGTACAGCAAACTACAGAGTACTACAGAGTACTACAGTACTACAGAGTACTACACTGCCCGACATAGGCACCACAAGTGAGTACAGCAAACTACAGAGTACTACAGAGTACTACAGAGTACTACACTGCCCGACATCAGGCACCACAAGTGAGTACAGCAAACTACAGAGTACTACAGAGTACTACAGAGTACTACACTCCCCGACATCAGGCACCACAAGTGAGTACAGCAAACTACAGAGTACTACAGAGTACTACAGAGTACTACAGAGTACTACAGAGTACTACAGAGTACTACACTCCCCGACATCAGGCACCACAAGTGAGTACAGCAAACTACAGAGTACTACAGAGTACTACAGAGTACTACAGAGTACTACAGAGTACTACAGAGTACTACACTGCCCGACATCAGGCACCACAAGTACAGTACAGCAAACTACAGAGTACTACAGAGTACTACAGAGTACTACAGAGTACTACACAGAGTACTACATCAGGGCACCACAAGTGAGTACAGCAAACTACAGAGTACTACAGAGTACTACAGAGTACTACAGACTGTACTACACTGCCCGACATCAGGCACCACAAGTGAGTACAGCAATCTACTACAGAGTACTACAGAGTACTACAGAGTACTACACAGCCCGACACAAGTGCAGTACAGCAAACTGAGTACAGCAAGTACTACAGAGTACTACAGAGTACTACAGAGTACTACAGAGTACTACACTGCCCGACATCAGGCACCACAAGTGAGTACAGCAAACTACAGAGTACTACAGAGTACTACACTGCCCGACATCAGGCACCACAAGTGAGTACAGCAAACTACAGAGTACTACAGAGTACTACAGAGTACTACAGAGTACTACAGAGTACTACACTGCACTACACTGCCCGACATCAGGCACCACAAGTGAGTACAGCAAACTACAGAGTACTACAGAGTACTACAGAGTACTACACTGCCCGACATCAGGCACCACAAGTGAGTACAGCAAACTACAGAGTACTACAAAGTACTACAGAGTACTACAGCCCGAGTCAGGCACCACAAGTACCAGTAAACTACAGAGTACTACAGAGACGTACTACAGAGTACTACAGAGTACTACACTCCCCGACATCAGGCACCACAAGTGAGTACAGCAAACTACAGAGTACTACAGAGTACTACAGAGTACTACACAGAGTACTACACCTACAGTAACTACACTCCCCTACACAGCCACCACAAGTGAGTACAGCAAACTACAGAGTACTACAGAGTACTACAGAGTACTACAGAGTACTACAGACACCGTACTACAGAGTACTACAGACGCCTACATCAGGCACCACAAGTGAGTACAGCAAACTACAGAGTACTACAGAGTACTACAGAGTACTACAGAGTACTACAGAGTACTACATCAGGCACCACAAGTGAGTACAGCAAACTACAGAGTACTACAGAGTACTACAGAGTACTACACTGTACTACACTGCCCGACATCAGGCACCACAAGTGAGTACAGTAATCTACAGAGTACTACAGAGTACTACAGAGTACTAAACTGCTCCACACTGCCCTGTATAAACGCAAACTACAGAGTACTACTGAGTACTACAGAGTACTACAGAGTACTACACTGCCCGACATCAGGCACCACAAGTGAGTACACAAACTACAGAGTACTGTACTAAACGACATCAGGCACCACAAGTGAGTACAAACGCTACAGAGTACTACAGTATACTACAGAGTACTACCCGCCTCCGACATCACGCACCACAAATGAGTACAGCAAACTACACCGTACTTCACCATACTACACTGTACTACAGCATACTACATCGTACTACACCGTACTACACCGTACTACATCATACTACACCATACTACACTGTACTACACCGTACTGCAGTACTAAACACTGTCCAAATATAATCTAATGTGATCATAGTAACCATGACAACAACTCATTTGACCATAGTAACCATAGCAACAACAACCAGTGTAACCATATAACATAACGACACCCGTCTCTGTATAAACGAGAACAGAGTTTTTGTATAAACGCTGCAAAATTTGAACTTGAGAATTTTTGGAAGGATATGAAAAGTTTTCGTGACCTTCTGAAGAAGAAAAAGACGGAGCAGAATTTATATCATTTAAAAATCTGTGACAGATGAACTTTTGAGATTATAAAAGTTTATATGGATCATCTTCCTCTGTATAAACGCTCCACCCGCCTCTGTATAAACGCTCCACCCGCCTCTGTATAAACTCTCCACCCGCCTCTGTATAAACGCTCCACCCGCCTCTGTATAAACGCTCCACCCGCCTCTGTATAAACGCTCCACCCGCCTCTGTATAAACGCTCCACCCGCCTCTGTATAAAACCACCAGTACAAACTCGTTTCTCTGTGTGACCTTCAACCCCACCCTTCAGTTTGTCTCCACCCGAGGCACCTCCTGCAAAAGAGGAGGAGGAGGAGGGAGAGAGCAGGAGGAGGAGAGAGAGGAGAGAAGAGAGGAGGAGAGAGGAGAGGGAGCGAGCGACCGAGAGAGGAGAGGAGGAGGGAGAGAGCAGGAGGAGAGGAGAGGGAGGAGAGGGAGCGAGCAAGTGAGAGAGGAGAGGAGGAGGGAGAGGAAGAGAGAGAGAAAGGGGAGATAGAGGAAAGGAGGAGAGAGCAGGAGGAGAGGAGAAAGGAGAGAAGAGAGGAGGAGAGAGGAGAGCGAGCGAGCGACCGAGAGAGGAGAGGAGGAGGGAGAGAGCAGGAGGAGAGGAGAGCAGGAGGAGGAGAGAGAGGAGAGAACGATGGAGGAGAGGGAGCGAGCGAGTGAGAGAGGAGAGGAGGGAGGAGAGAGAGCAGGAGGAGAGGAGGAGGGGAGAGGAGGAGAGAGAGAAAGGGGAGATAGAGGAGATGAGGAGAGAGAGGATAGAGCGAGAGAGGAGAGGGAGCGAGCAAGAGAGGAGAGGAGAGGGGGAGAGGAGGGAAGGTAGAGAACAAAAGGAGGAGATAGAGGATAGGAGAGGAGAGAGATGGAGGGAAGATAGAGAGGGAGGGAAACAGGAAGAGATGGGGAGAGGGAGTCAGGAGAGTGAGATGTGGGGGATCTAGAGAAGGAGAGAGGAGAGAGAGATAGAGGGAGGAGAGGGAGATGGAGGAGGAGATAGAGAGATAGAGAGAAAGAGGAAGACACGTGGGGAGAGAGGCAGCGAGGAGAGTGAGATGACAGGGAGGTAGTAGAGGGACAAAGGGGAGGGAGAGAGAGGAAGAGGGAGGATGAGAGGAGAGGAGAGAAAATAGAGAGAGGGAGGAGATGAGAAGAGAGAGTGATCCAGAAAGAGAGGAAAATAGAGGGAACAAGAAAGAGAGGAAAGTGAGAGTGAGAAAGTGAATGAAAGACAGAGAGCGAGGAGAGAGAGAGAGACATGTGGAGAAGGGAGAGAGAGGAAAAATAGAGTGAAAGGGAGGGAGAGAGAGAAGAAAAGAGGAGAGGAGAGGGAGAGATGTGGAGAAGAATATGTAATTGTGATTTCTCTGACAGGAGCTGGTTGGTTGCAACTCACAAAGTTCAGATTTTAAACACGTCCAGAAGAAATGACACGACTGAATCTGACAAAGTACAACAAGAATCATCCAGAACAAGTTTATCTGCGAAATAAAACCCCACAGAGGCACGAGAGGGCATCTGACACACAGGGAGGGCATCTGACACACAGGGAGGGCATCTGACACACAGAGAGGGCATCTGACACACAGAGAGGGCATCTGACACACAGAGAGGGCATCTGACACACAGGGAGAGGGCATCTGACACACACAGGGAGGGCATCTGACACACAGAGAGGGCATCTGACACACAGAGGGAGGGCATCTGACACACAGAGAGGGCATCTGACACACAGGGAGGGCATCTGACACACAGAGAGGGCATCTGACACACAGGGAGGGCATCTGACACACAGGGAGGGCATCTGACACACAGAGAGGGCATCTGACACACAGGGAGAGGGCATCTGACACACAGGGAGGGCATCTGACACACAGAGAGGGCATCTGACACACAGGGAGGGCATCTGACACACAGGGAGGGCATCTGACACACAGGGAGGGAGGGCTGGGACGGCATTTGACAGAATAATGGTGTGTTCACTCCGTGTCTGACACACACAGAGTGTGGTGGAGTTGGTGGAGTTGGTGGAGTTGGTGGAGTCTCTGGTGGACACATACCCCGGCCGCCTCGTGTTTCTGCAGCGCCCAAAGGCGTCCAACCTGAGGCGTCCACCCAGACACGTCCAACCTGAGGCGTCCGACCCTGAGGCGTCCAACCAGAGGCGTCCATCCAGAGGCGTCCAACCTGAGGCGTCCAACCAGAGGCGTCCAACCTGAGGCGTCCAACCTGAGGCGTCCAACCTGAGGCGTCCAACCTGAGGCGTCCAACCTGAGGCGTCCAACCAGAGGCGTCCAACCAGAGGCGTCCAACCAGAGGCGTCCAACCTGAGGCGTCCAACCAGAGGCGTCCAACCAGAGGCGTCCACCAGAGGCGTCAACCAGAGAGGCGTCCAACCTGAGGCGTCCAACCTGAGGCGTCCAACCAGAGGCGTCCACCAGAGAGGCGTCAACCAGAGGCGTCCAACCTGAGGCGTCCACCCTGAGGCGTCCAACCTGAGGCGTCCACCCAGAGGCGTCCACCCAGAGGCGTCCAACCTGAGGCGTCCAACCTTAAGCGTCCAACCTGAGGCGTCCACCCAGAGTCGTCCAACCTGAGGCGTCCACCCAGAGGCGTCCAACCCAGAGGCGTCCCAACCTGAGCGTCCACCCCGACCGTCCAACCCAGACGCGTCCAACCAGACGCGTCCACCAGAGGCGTCCAACCTGAGGCGTCCAACAGAGGCGTCCACGCTCAGAGGCGGCTCCAACCATAAAACACCCGCATGGTCTGAACACAGGACGGGCATCATCTGACACAGGGACGTTTCAGAACATGTTTGTACAGACCTAAACTTCAGGGTTAGACGTTTTTATGCAGAATAAGACATTTTGTTGTTTGTGGAGGAAACTGTGGGACCAAAGTGCTTCACATAAAAGTGGTTTACTCTGGGGCCTCTTCAGCTCCATCTCCGTCTAATTTAACTCCATCATATTTACGGGATTTTAACAATGAACGAATCAGAGGAAATAAAAGCCTGATGAGCCGAATTTCAAACTAAATCTCCGTTTCTAAACATTCCTTTGACTCATTAAGTGTCTTTAAACTCGGGTCATAATAGTTTTTACCCGTCACATAAAACCCGCGAGGAGCCGTCTCACTTTTATGGTGCATTGTGGGATACTTGAGTGCACTTCACATTTACAGCGGCGCTCGGCATTAGCATAATTCTATAAAGTGCCCTCTGTGGAGATCATTATGTGCTTTTTGATCCATCCTGCGCCCCGTAGTCTGATCTGTAAGTTCATTTCAATCCGAAAAACACCTTTAGTTTTGTGTTTTCAGGTTTAACTGTCGATCACACCTTCACAAAATCACGTTTTTGTGCATCTGAAATCATATTTTTTCAACCTTTTTTTTTGTTTTAATTGGCTCAACTAACATATTTTATTATGAATGGCACAAAAACATCGCAACACACTTGAGTTATTCCACAGACTGAAGGTTTTAGGCTGAAGTTTAACACTGGACTATTTCACGCTCTTAACATGAAAACAACATGGAAGAAAATCTATTTACAGTCAAAAATAACTCGTGTCTCATGTTTTAATTCATGTGTTTTATAAAGTGAGCGGCACCATTTATTCTAGCTCTGTATATTTCCCTATAACCCTATTTCCCTATATTTCGGGGTGTTCTGAGGCATTCTGAGGTGTTCTGAGACGTTCTGAGGTGTTCTGAGGCGTTCCAAGACATTCCGAGGCGTTCTGAGGCATGCTGACGCGTTCCAAGGTGTTCTGAGGCGTTCGGAGGTATTTCAAGGCGTTCTGGGGTGTTCCAAGACGTTCCGAGATGTTCCGAGGTGTTCTGAGGCCTTCTAAGGCGTTCCCAGGTGTTCGAAGGCGTTCTGAGGCTTTCCGAGGCATGCTGATGCGTTCGGAGGTGTTCTGAGGCGTTCCGAGGCATTCCAAGGTGTTCTGAGGCATTGTGGGGCATTCCGAGGCATGCTGATGCGTTCCGAGGTGTTCTGAAACATTCTGAGGTGTTCCGAGGCGTTCTGAGACGTTCCGAGGTGTTCTGAGACGTTCTGAGGCATTCCGAGGTGTTCTTAGACGTTCTGAGGTGTTCTGAGGCGTTCTGGGGTGTTCTGGAGCATTCCAAGGCATGCTGACGCGTTCCGAGGTGTTCTGAGGCGTTGTATATTTCCCTACACGTTCCCAGGTGTTCTGAGGTGTTCCGAGGTGTTCTGAGGTGTTCTGAGGTGTTCCGAGGTGTTCCCGAGGTGTTCTGAGGTGTTCTGAGGTGTTCCGAGGTGTTCTGAGGTGTTCTGAGACGTTCCCAGGTGTTCTGAGGCGTTCAGCCCAGCCCTGCTCAAATGGGACTATCATGCTCAAAATACTTGCGATTAATGATTATATCACGATAATTATTGTTGCTGATGATTTAAAAAGTTCTGGACTTAAATAATTACAGTTTGAATCTCACGAAGAGGTTTTTCTGCACATTCGGATGTCGTAATGGCGATTATATGTTGGCGTTTCTCACGGTGATAAAAAAAGTGCCATGAACGATTATTGTGGAGCCTTTTTATCACGATAAACGGTTGTACTGTCCATCGTCCTATCCCGTGTCGGACTCGCTTTCGACTCTAAAGACCACGTTTCTGTGATAAAACACGACTTTGGCTGTTGGTTTTCCTGATCTTACATTTTATACTTGTGTTTTTGACCCTGGATTTTACAATTATTCATTAAAAACTCACAAATAAAACCATCTTCCGCACTTAGACCTAACTCCAGAGCGACTGAAATACTCCTTATAGTTCAGTGCAGGTTTAGGACTTTTCTGTGCTTTTTAAAGTGAGCTGCACGATTTATTCCAGCTCTGTATATTTCCCTATAATAAAGTTTTTAAAGGTGTTTTGTTCCAGGCTGAGCTCCTCACACGTGGCGTCTTCAGGCGGCTTCAAGCTGTAACTAAAACGTTCTGAATGATCCTCGCTCCTCTCAGACTCTTGTCTCTGTGAACGTCTCTTAGATTCACTGAGGGAGCAGATGATCACGGCCTTAAACCAGCTGCAGTTTTACGATCAACACGATGTCGTTTTAATGTGTTCAACTGTATAAAACGAGCGTTTGTCGGTGTGTAATAATCTGCAGAGTTGAGCGTTCTGAAGACTTTCTTAAATGTGTAAATATCTCCCGTAGATTTGATGTAAACTGGATTTTGTTTCATTTTAAGAGCCTGAAGTGGAGAATCAGATATAATTTCACAAATGTGTTATTGTTTTTTGGCACTGGTCCATTTCAGACAAAGTTAAGCACATTTTTGTTCACCTGCAGTATGTTATATTATAGTATCTTATCAAACTTTTTCAAACTTTTTTTAAACTCATTCAATCAGTCATTATTTTAGATATTTTTAACCCTGTAATTACCAATGTTTTGTCATAAAAAAGTGCATTTCACAGTTGGAATCTCTCAAAAATCACCTGATTCCGGTTGGTTTAGTTCAGAGTCTGTGACAAATTTGCAGCAACAATTATTTCTTGGCACTGATGGTTTTTTTGGCGGATAAACGAGTCGTGGGAGCTGTACAAACCTGAGCTCATTCAGACCCAGTCAGGTCAGTTTTTGTTATAAGACGTCCTCGTTCTCACCTGAGCTCTGAGGTGTTCAGTGATGCTCTGAGGTCCTTTTGTGTCTTTACATACAGAAAACATGGATATTTAGGGCAATGGAAACGAAAGGCGACTTTCCCCATTGAAGCAAACACAAAACCACGAACATCAGATCTAGAACCACGAGCGTCTTTGTGAATGATAAAAAGAACATGCAGGTGTGAAATATGTGCACAAATATGACTCTCTGAACCTTTTAATAATGTTTGGTTTGATGCACAGACGCAAAGATGCTGTTCAAACTGTCTCAGATCAGCCTCTCTGAACCAACAGTTACACACTGTCTTTATACGAGGGAGAAAGGGGGAAAGTGTCTTGCCCAAGGACACAGAGGCAGTATGTGCGAGAGCCTCTGTCTCACAGCGTCTCCAGTGAATAACCAGCCCAGCCCTGCTCAAATGGGACTATCATGACCAAAATACTCTCGATTATATCATATCGATCATATCACGATAATTATTGTTGCTGATGGTTTAAAATGTTGTGGACTTGAAGTTTTCTGAGGCCTTCCCAGACGTTCCAATGCGTTCCGAGGCGTTCTCCGAGACATTCAAAATCTTGTTTTTTGGGCTTGAAAGAACCGTATTATGGAGATTAATTAGCATGTAGCTAGTTAACCTCCGCGATGCCTTTGGACTCTTAAAATTTGAATTTTTTGAAAATGAATGGACTATTTTAGGAAAGTTTCTGGAGATGTATAGAGATGACAGTAGTGTTCTGAGGCGTTCCGAGACGTTCCGAGGCTTTCTGAAACGTTCTAAGGTGTTCTGAAGCATTCTGAGATGTTCTGAGGTATTCTCAGGCGTTCCGCGGCGTTCTGAGGTACTCTGACGCGTTCCGAGGTGTTCTGGGACGTTCTGAGGCGTTCTGGGGCATTCTGAGGTGTTTCGAGGTGTTCTGAGGCATTCCGAGGTGTTCTGGGACGTTCTGGGGCATTCTGAAGCATTCTGAGGTGTTCTGAGGCGTTTTGAGGTCTTCTGAGGCATCCTGAGGTCTTCTGAGGCGTCCTGAGGTGTCCTGAGGCGTCTCGAGGTCTTCTGAGACGTTCTGAGGCGTTCTGAGGTGTTCCGAGGCGTTCTGAGGTGTTCTGGGACATTCTGGGGCGTTTTGAGGCATCCTGAGGCATCCTGAGGCGTCCTGAGGCGTTCTGAGGTGTTCTGAGGCATTCTGGGGTGTTCTGGGGTGTTGTTGAGAGCACCACAGAAGAGAAACAGAGAAAAATAGTGGGATGGATGTGTTGTGGTGGTGGTTGTTTAGTTGAAGTGAGACGTGGGCGGCTGCAGTAGAAGAGTAAATGAGGACACACAAACAGGTAAAACAAAAGAAAAAAAAAACATACTCTGACTTTTGTGACTTTGTGACATTAGCTTGAATGGCTGTTTGTTAAATAATTCACATATGAAGTAATTAGTCAACCCACACAGACTGAAAAAAGTCCTAACGGCGTCAAGTGTTCAGGAAAATGTGAAACTACAGTGGTGCGTTTCATTAGGCTCGTTGCTCATTTACTTGTATAATCGGTGAAGTGAAAAAGGTCAAAATGAACCTGTCCAAATGTTTTTTGTAGTTTTATGCCTTAAATCAGCCCGATGTGTCGCTCTGGAGTTATAATCTCTGACCCCTCTGATCATTTTGTTATAATTTACATATTTTAAATCACACAAATCTCATAGATATTCATCTAAAACCACTTCACAACAAAGCGGCGTGGAGCTGTTGGCGCCCCCTGGTGACAGCTGCACATCACACTGTACTTTCACATGGTTAAAAACTCTGAAAAGTCGATAGGTCTGCACTTTAACCAGAAAATAAACTGAAATAAAAAGCTGAAAAAGTTGAAAAACACCTGTTGTTGCTGTGAGTGTGGCTTGCATCTCCACAGACCTGACTTTTATCCTGCAGGTGACTCACGTCCTGCTCCTGTGCTCAGAGAAACTGTGAGCCTCATGCTGCAGTTTCCACGTTTCTCATCAAAAATTGAAACTGCTCCAGAGAAACGTCTGTCTGGGATAGTGTTTCTAGTTGTTTCTACATGGTTCTCATCTCCGACCAGTTCTTTCATTGTTTTTTTTTTTTCTTGGTAACGCTCCACGACAGAATAACGAGTCTGGGATAGTGTCTGGGAGATGTTTTCCCAGAATTCTTTCAAAGAAGTAACTTATCAGACAGAAACAGCAGCTTCGTTTTTACCATAGACGTTTATATAAAAGGACTTAGCGAACACGCTAGCACCGTGTTTTAAACAGGAAGTGATCATGGGCACTTCCTGCTCCATCGACTCTGGCTCCAATTCAGTTTCTATTGATAAACTGTGTCTCTCTCTGTCTCTGCTGCTGTCAGACTAATTTTGGTCTTAAATGTTCGTATTAACCCTCTACATGATCCTGGGGTTCCTTTTTTTTTTTTTTTTTTTTTTTAGTTATTTTGAGTTTTTGCTTTTTTGTTTTTATTTTTAGTTAATTTTTAAAATCGTCTCCTCCTCTCTCGTCTCCTCTCTCCTCTCCTCTCTCGTCTCCTCTCTCGTCTCCTCTCTCGTCTCCTCTCTCGTTTCCTCTCTCGTCTCCTGTCTCGTCCTCTCTCGTCTCCTCTCTCCTCTCCTCTCTCGTCTCCTCTCTCGTCTCCTCTCTCGTCTCCTCTCTCGTCTCCTCTCTCGTTTCCTCTCTCGTCTCCTCTCGTCTCCTCTCGTCTCCTCTCTCGTCTCCTCTCTCGTCTCCTCTCTCGTCTCCTGTCTCGTCTCCTCTCTCCTCTCTCGTCTCCTTTCTCATCTCTTCTCTCTTCTCCTCTCTCTCTCTCTCTCTCTCCTCTCCTCTCTCGTCTCCTCTCTCGTCTCCTCTCTCGTCTCCTCTCTCGTTCCTCTCTCGTCTCCTCTCTCGTCTCCTCTCGTCTCCTCTCTCGTCTCCTCTCTCTTCTCCTCTCTCGTCTCCTCTCTCGTCTCCTCTCTTGTCTCCTCTCTCTCTCTCCTCTCTCTCTCTCTCTCTCTCTCTCTCTCTCTCGTCTCCTCTCTCTCTCGTCTCCTCTCTCGTCTCCTCTCTCGTCTCCTCCTCTCTCTCTCCTCTCTCGTCTCCTCTCTCGTCTCCTCTCTCGTCTCCTCTCTCGTCTCCTCTCTCCCTCTCTCTTCTCGTCTCCTCTCTCTTCTCTCATCTCTCTCGTTTCCTCTCTCGTCTCCTCTCTCGTCTCCTCTCTCGTCTCCTCTCTCGTCTCCTCTCTCGTCTCCTCTCTCGTGTCCTCTCGTCTCCTCTCCTCTCGTCTCCTCTCTCGTCTCCTCTCTCTCTCGTCTCTCTCCTCTCTCTCTCCTCTCTCATCTCCTCTCTCGTCTCCTCTCTCGTCTCCTCTCTCGTCTCCTCTCCTCTCTCCTCTCTCGTCGCCTCTCTCGTCTCCTCTCTCTCGTCTCCTCTCTCGTCTCCTCTCTCGTCTCCTCTCTCGTCTCCTCTCTCCTCTCGTCTCCTCTCTCGTCTCCTCTCTCGTCTCCTCTCTCGTCTCCTATCCCTCTGATTTAAAGGAGGCACATTGTGAAAAACACTTGTACTTGTTTTGCTTTTTCGTCCTCGAGTTTCCTCCGTTGTTTTTTGAGTGATTCCGTGATGTTTGTGTGAATAATCTTGTTGATTTTCTTGAGTGAAGGTCAGACTCAAACGTTTATAAAAATAACTCAAGAGTGACACACTGAGCATTGCTCTTCTTAAAGTTTCCAGGCTTGTATATCCACTTTTTTAGTTGTCACCTTCCCCCTAACCCCGCCCACCAAATACAACTCTTAAATCAGACCCGCTGAGCTGTTGGCGCCCCCTATGGACAGTGGCAGGTCACGCTAACGAGCCACAGATCCTCCACGTATCAGCGATTAAGAAAATAAAATTGAAGAAGTAGAAGTAAGAGAGAGTAGAGAGCAGTGGGCGTGAACCGGTGCAGAAGAAAACGAGGGTTAATTGGCAAAATGGCGTCTTTAAAATAAGTGATTAAATATGGCACGAATCACTCCAGAAACAACTTCAGACGATAAATGAGAAGAAACAATTATAAGACGTTTAAAAGCTCTGAAAAGTTTTACAGTTTACAGAATAGGCTGATTTAAATATGCTCTTGAAGTGCATTTATGTTTAGATAGATAGATTAACATATTCTAAACCCATAGATTATATTGTAAACCCATAGATTATATTTTAAAACCATAGATTATATATGTAAACCCATAGATTATATTGTAAACTCAGAGATTATATTTTAAAACCATAGATTATATTGTACACCCATAGATTATATTAAACCTGTAGATTAAACCCTCCACTTCTGACAAAGTCCCACCTCTGCGTTCCGTCTGCAGATTATGAAACCTTTTATCTCTCACATAAACATTCATCCATTTCCTCTACGTCTGGGGGCGGGGCTCGGGAGCGGGGCTCGGGGGCGGGGCTCGGGGGCAGCGGTCTGAGGTGGGAGGAGTCACAAACGTCCCGCTCCACATCCTGCGGCTCTTCCAGGAGAAATCCCGAGGCGTTCCCAGGCCGACACAGTCCCTCCGGCGGGATCACAGATAGTTCTGCAAATAATAATGTTGAGACGTCGAAGCTTTTTAAAAGTGGAGACAGTGATGGGCTCGTGTCAGGCTGTGATTGGTCCAGTGACAGACAGGTGTCGCGCTCTGATTGGTCCAGTGACAGACAGGTGTCGCGCTCTGATTGGTGCAGAGATGGACAGGTGTCAGTTCCAGTCGGCTCAGTTTTGGAGCGGTGTCTAGACGCAGACACGAGGAGGCCGTGGTTCATTAGATCTTAATATTGTTTGAACGAGCTCAGTGCTGCCGCAGAAGTGTCTGGAATTTAAATCAGCACTTTTGAAATCACACGGCCACGATCTGAGTTTTTATTGTGGGAAATAATTGTCAGGGTTTTGACAGGATTTCAGAGTCGTTGAGGGAGCGTTTGTGAGTTTAGCACCACAGAAGTTATGTTCATGAAATATAATTATATTTAAAGTGCACTATGTAACATTTCTCCTCTGAGAGTATTCCACAGTGTGGCATTAAAAGACTGCAGACCACCTTTAATGAACAGAATAAAGAATGTTGGAATGTCTATAATAAAAAATAAATAAAATGAAAAAAAATTAAATAAATAATTAATAAACCCCCCCCCCCCCCCCCCCCCCCAAAAAAAAAAAAGAACAATAAACCCTAAAAAAAAACCTAAAAAAATAAAAAATATATAAAAAAAAAAAAAACTCTTAAAAAAACAAACTCAAAAACAGCATTCAGCAATCACTAAAAAAATAAACAAAAAACAACAACCCCCCCCCCCCAAAAAAATTAACAGAAAAAACAAAAAAAAAAAAGAAAAAAAAAAAACCCCCTAAAAAAACCACAAAATATTTTAAAAATCTTTTAAAAAAACAACAACAACAACAAACAAACCCAAAAACAAAAAAACAACACTCCCCCAAAAAACAACCACAAAAAACCCAACCCCACCACCCCCCTCCAAAAAAAAAAAACAAAAAAACAAACAAACAAGAGAAACAATAAAATAAAATTAAATCTGGAAAAAAAAAAAAAAAAGAAAAACATAATACTGTCTGTCTTACAAAGACCACACTCTGTTAAAATACTTTTCGAATGTGTCAATCATCAAAAACGAGTCTCAGATCTGCTTGTCATTCATGTTTCTTTTATTTGTCGGTGAAATAAAACATATCTGCAGGACTCACTCTGTGTTTGTGTTTTTCAGCTGCGCAAAGAAGCTTTACTCGGAGAAACTGCCCAACACCAGCGTCATCATCCCGTTTCACAACGAAGGCTGGTCGTCTCTGCTCCGAACCGTCCACAGTGTCCTGAACCGCTCCCCCCCGGCCCTCATCCACGAGCTCATCCTGGTCGACGACTTCAGCGACAAAGGTACAAACCGGGACTAAACCGGGTCTAAACCAGGTCTAAACCGGGACTGAAACAGCACTAAACCGGGACTAAACCAGGACTAAACTGGGTCTAAACAGGGTCTAAACCGGGAATAAACCAGGACTAAACCGGGACTTAAACAGGACTAAACCGGGACTAAACCGGGACTAAACCGGGACTAAACAGGACTAAACCAGAACTGAACCGGGACTAAACCGGGTCTAGACCGGGACTAAACCAGGACTAAACCAGAACTGAACCGGGACTAAACTGGGTCTAAACCGGGACTAAACCAGGACTAGACCGGGACTTAAAACAGGACTAAACCAGGTCTAAACCGGAACTAAACCGGAACTAAACCGGGACTAAACCAGGATTAAACCAGGACTAAACCAGGACTAAACCAGGACTAAACCGGGACTAAACCAGGACTAAACCAGGACTAAACAAGGTCTAAACCGGGTCTAAACCGGGACTAAACAGCAGCAGTACAACCGGACTAAACCAGGACTAAACCAGGACTAAACCAGGACTAAACCGGGACTAAACCAGGACTAAACCAGTGCACTAGGTCTAAACTTCCTCACTAAACCACTTCCTAAACAGCAGCAGTTACACAGAGCGGGGACACAGTTTTTACACAGAGAGTGAATTGGAGTCGATGAAGCAGGAAGTGCACTATGATCACTTCCTGTTTGGAGCACTATGATCACTTCCTGTTTGGAGCACTATGATCACTTCCTGTTTGGAGCGCGGCGGCCGCAGGTGAGCTAGGTCCATTTGTATAAACAGTCTATTCATCTGTGGGAGCTGGAATCGCACCGTTAACCTGTGGTTTAGTGGATCTGACGGCTCCACCAGTGACGTTTATGTTGAGAGCAGGATTCAAACCTCCAAACTCTACTTCAGTCCTCGCTCTTTTTAGATCATGGGAGGGTCGTAGTTACGGTAGTTGGTGCTAAAATAATGTGTTTTGTGTGAGTTGGGGACAGTGATTGACAGACGGAGCGATGGCGTCGACTCTTCGGGCGGAGAGCGATGGAGGGTGTCACGCAGCTCCTTAACTTTGATGGATTCTCGTGGACTCCCTTTGTCCCAACCGTAATCTCTTTCCTCACTGCAACCGACCCAAAAAACACGGCGATATAATTCAGCCGGTCTCCGAGGAGAGCCCCCGATCCCGTCCCATCATCCGCGCAAACAAATAAAGACGTTCTAACTGTGCGCCATTAATCCAAACGTTATCGAGACCCGTGACAGCGATGGGCACCGGGGAGCGCCATAAATCTTCCAAGTATGCTAGCGCTATTAGTAATTTTCGTTTTTTTCCCGAACTTAGCAGTGCGTTATGTAACTTTTCTGAAGGAGGCTCCACTATGGACTTTTTTTTTTCTCTTTTTGGGGTCAATCTTTTTTTGTGTGGACTTTTTCTTTGCACGACTGAGGATTTTTTAAGGTTTTTTTTGGGTAGATTTGAGCCGTAAAAGGTTGAATAAGTCACTTCTACTCGTTAGAGATACAAACTAAGCGCTAAAACGTTTCATTTTGCTGTTTATTTACTGCAGCTCCTGATTTTTTTAAACAATATTGTTGATTTAGAAAAGGTTTTCAGAGGTAGTCCGTCTTTAGGGCCATTGTGGCATAAAAGTGTCATAAATTAGAGTCACACATAGACTGAATAAATAAATGGAGCTAACCTCTGTATAAACCAAATGAATAATTTAAATACCAAAGTTAAGACCAACTAACAACAACTAACAACTAACAGGACCAAAGCAAGTCAATAAAACAAGATCAAAGTCCAGACTCACATCACCACGGCGACGGGAGAGTCAAAAATGAATCAGCCCGTCTCCAAAAAAATGTACAACACTCCGAGGAGAGAAGTACGACATGAAAACAAATGTTGATGTGCGATAATAGACTGTGTAAAGGGTTAATACGAACATTTAAGACCAAAATGAGTCTGACAGAAGCAGGTACAGAGAGAGAGAGTTTATCAAAAGACAGAAAAAATAAACTCAAAATAACAAAAAAAAAATAATAATTAATAAAAATACAATTCAAAAGACAAAAAAAAGACTCAAAATAACAAAAAAAAAAACTTACTTAAAATAAAAAAATAAAAATAAGCTCTTAACTTAAAAAAAAAACAAAAAAAAAAACAACCTCAAAATAACTAAAAAAAAAAATCAATAGTAATAAAAATAACTCAAATAATAATAATAATTTAAAAAAATAATAATAATAATAAAAAATAAAAATCCTCAAAATATCTAAAAAAACAAACAAAACCTCAAAATACCTGAAAAAAGGAACCCCAGGATCATGTAGAGCCGGTTAATATGAACATTTAAGACCAAAATGACGAGTCTGACAGCAGCACTCACAGAGACGGGTAAAAGTTTTACAATGTAAAATGAATTGGAGCCAGAAGTGCGCCCATGATCACTTCCTGTTTGGAGCGCGGCGGCTAGCAGGTTAGCTAAGTCCATTTATATAAACAGTGTCTATGTTTTTAGCCTGTGCAACATTTGATTATCGTGCTTAAATATTCTCGATGTAAAATGAGGTTCTCTGGACAAAGCTCTCGCTGCTCGGTCCGTCGTCGTTTGTGGTGAGACGTGGGAGCGATGGCGGCGTCACGGAGCGTTCATCTTTACTGTTCAGTTCTGTTCTGATTAATTGGAGCGAGCTTTGTAAATGAAAACGTCTCTGGAGAGGCGCAGGCTTCATTAACACCTGCTGTCGTCCACACGCCGAGCGGAGCCAACGAATCTGCCCAGACGGAGGTCGCCTCGTGTCAAATACAAATGTGTTTTCAAAAGTTTAAATAAAGTTTTCAACAGTGAACAATGCTTCTAACAGAACAGCTTGGCCGAGATCCCATTTTGGTCCATATTTTTTCACAATAACATGATTTACTGGCCATTGTTGGTCCAAAACGTCTCATAATATTAAACTGGTGCTTTTAAAAGTTGTTCTGTTCTTATTTTAAATGATTAAAGACACATTTGGATATTTTTTACTTACTTAAGCCCAAGTTTTCGGCTTTAGTATCAGAACTAAAAACATCTTGAATGGATGTCGTCAGATCAAATGTTGCAGTAAGTGTAAAAATAAATATCACGATTAAACTGCTCTTCACTATTAAAGGAACCAGGACCGAGACCAGAAATGAAACTTTCTGAAGGACAAAGTTCAACACAAACAGAATTTACACTTTACTTTTTTTGCAGATTGACTTGAAACGACATAAATCTTTCTTTATTCTTGTGTAATAGCGAAAAGTAAATCAAATCTGTCACTGGACAAAAGACGTTTCACTGCTCGTCTCTTCTTCAGTTCTGGTCAGATTCCTGCTGGACACTGACTTATATCTGTCTGAAGGGGGCGCTAACGACACTGACACTCTAAAAACCACTGTATTTTTTACCTTTTCTGTTTGTTGGCTCGGTCTTTTGTGCTAACTGAAGTCTGCACTGTGAGTCCTACTTAACACAGTCCTTCAAGCCCCTAATGAGTGATTTCACACCTGTTAACATCTATTATGTCATATTTGTTCTGATTATGTCGTGAAATCGTTCTGACCTCGGTGAAGGTTTGGTTTTAAGAAAAAACCTTTTTGTCGCCACTTTCGGCCATGTTTTTAGTGAAAAACAGTCACGAGCCAGATTATTTTAAACAGAGAGATTTTATAGTAAAACCTGATGGTCACATGTGTCTCTTGTGGCTCTTGTGGCTCTTGTGGCTCTTGTGTCTCTTGTGGTTCTTGTGTCTCTTGTGGCTCTTGTGGCTCTTGTGGCTCTTGTGGCTCTTGTGTCTCCTGTGGCTCTTGTGGCTCTTGTGGCTCTTGTGGCTCTTGTGTCTCTTGTGGCTCTTGTGTCTCTTGTGTCTCTTGTGGCTCTTGTGTCTCCTGTGGCTCTTGTGGCTCTTGTGGCTCTTGTGTCTCTTGTGGCTCTTGTGTCTCTTGTGTCTCTTGTGGCTCTTGTGTCTCTTGTGTCTCTTGTGGCTCTTGTGTCTCTTGTGGCTCTTGTGTCTCTTGTGTCTCTTGTGGCTCTTGTGGCTCTTGTGGCTCTTGTGGCTCTTGTGTCTCTTGTGGCTCTTGTGTCTCTTGTGGTTCTTGTGTCTCTTGTGTCTCTTGTGTCTCTTGTGTCTCTTGTGTCTCTTGTGGCTCTTGTGTCTCTTGTGTCTCTTGTGGCTCATGTGTCTCTTGTGGCTCTTGTGGCTCTTGTGACTCTTGTGGCTCTTGTGGCTCTTGTGTCTCTTGTAGCTCTTGTGGCTCATGTGGCTCTTGTGTCTCTTGTGGCTCTTGTGTCTCTTGTGGTTCTTGTGTCTCTTGTGGCTCTTGTGGCTCTTGTGTCTCTTGTGGCTCTTGTGTCTCCTGTGGCTCTTGTGGCTCTTGTGGCTCTTGTGTCTCTTGTGGCTCTTGTGTCTCTTGTGTCTCTTGTGGCTCTTGTGTCTCCTGTGGCTCTTGTGGCTCTTGTGGCTCTTGTGTCTCTTGTGGCTCTTGTGTCTCCTGTGGCTCTTGTGGCTCTTGTGGCTCTTGTGTCTCTTGTGTCTCTTGTGGCTCTTGTGTCTCTTGTGTCTCTTGTGGCTCTTGTGTCTCTTGTGTCTCTTGTGGCTCATGTGGCTCTTGTGTCTCATGTGTCTCTTGTGTCTCTTGTGGCTCTTGTGTCTCTGGCTCTTGTGTCTCTGGCTCTTGTGTCTCTGGCTCTTGTGGCTCTGGCTCTTGTGGCTCTTGTGTCTCTGGCTCTTGTGTCTCTGGCTCTTGTGTCTCTTGTGGCTCTTGTGTCTCTTGTGGCTCTTGTGTCTCTTGTGGCTCTTGTGTCTCTTGTGGCTCTTGTGGCTCTTGTGGCTCATGTGTCTCTTGTGGCTCTTGATCATATAGAGGGTTAACACGAACATTTAAATAAAATTTTAAATTTAAAATAAAAAAAATTAAAATTAAATTTAAAATGACGAGTCTGACAGCAGCAGTTAATTTTTACACTGCTATGCTAAGTTTTTTGTAACTTTTTTTCTCCTGAAACCTGCAGTTCGTGGCAGCACAGAGACAAAAACTCTCACACGTGGCTCACACTGTCTCTGAAACACGGGATCTCTACTTCCATTTTAATTTTGTCTCTAACACGAGGTCCTTGTCCCGATCGCCCCACGGGACATATTTCCCCTCAATAATCCTCCCATTAATCACCCATTCTGCCCGAGACGCCGCGGCTCTGCATTAGCCGCCTCCCTCGTCGGCGCGGGGAGCCGGGGCAGGGGTCACAGCGCCTCATTACCAGCGTTTAGTCTGCGCCGGTAAATGGGAACGAGGCTTCTTCTGGTTTACCCGCCATAAATCTCTGTAATGAGCGAGCGCCGACGTGAGCAAACACATTACTCTTTATTAGAGAGTGAATCCAGGACACGCAGAGGCTGAGACCCCATTAACCCGACAGAGAGAGCGGCAGGTGAACGGAGGCGCTCACGGGCGGATACTCAGGGGTTTAACAGGAGCAGAGAGTGAGCAGAGTGAGCAGAGAGAGCAGTGTGAGCAGTGTGAGCTCAGAGAGAACAGAGTGTGAGCAGAGAGTGAGCAGACAGAGCAGAGAGTGAGCAGAGTGAGCAGAGAGTGAGCAGAGTGTGAGCAGACAGAGCAGAGAGTGAGCAGAGTGAGCAGAGAGTGAGCAGAGTGTGAGCAGACAGAGCAGAGAGAGCGGCAGGTGAACGGAGACGCTCACGGGCGGATACTCAGGGGTGTAACAGGAGCAGAGAGTGAGCAGAGAGTGAGCACAGAGTGAGCAGAGAGAGAGCAGGGAGTGAGCAGAGAGTGAGCAGAGAGTGAGCACAGAGTGAGCAGAGAGAGAGCAGGGAGTGAGCAGAGAGTGAGCAGAGAGTGAGCAGGGAGTGAGCAGAGTGAGCAGAGAGTGAGCAGAGATAAGATAAGATAAGATAAGATAAGATAAGATAAGCCTTTATTAGTCCCACAGTGGGGAAATTCCAGCATTGCACCGCACACATAGAGAACAGAAGGAAATAAAATAAAACAAGATAATAGATAAATAACAAGATAATAGATAAATAGAAATAATTTAAGAAATAGATTCAAGAATAACTCTAATATACACACACACATATATATACATATAAATATACATCTCCTTAGTAAAGTGACTTGTGAAGTGAGTATTGCACATAGTGGAATGACACATGTTCAGTGTGAACAGTGTCATTGTATAGCCTGACAGCAGCAGGAAGGAAAGACCTGAACCTCTCCTTCACACAGCGAGGGTGAATCAGTCTGTCACTGAAGCTGCTCTCCAGGGCAGACAGAGCGTCCTGCAGGGGGGTGAGACTCATGGTCCAGGGTAGAGAGATGACCTTAGCCAGGACCCTCCTGTCCCCCACCTCCTGCACTGAGTCCAGAGGACAGCCCAGGACAGAGAGCTGACTTCTTGATGATCTTGTCCAGCTTCTTCCTCTCCCTCTCTGTGATGCTGCTGTTCCAGCAGACCACACCGTACAGGATGGCTGATGCCACCACAGAGTCATAGAAGGTCTTCAGGAGTGGCCCTCTCACTCCAAAAGACCTGAGTCTCCTCAGGAGATAGAGCCTGCTCTGGCCCTTCCTGTACAGTGCGTCTGTGTTGTGAGTCCAGTCCAGTTTGTTGTTCAGATGAACACCCAGGTACTTGTATGAGTCACTCTCTCAATGTCCCTTCCCTGGATGTTCACTGAGGGGGCAGTAGAGTGGCGTCTGCGGAAGTCCACCACCATCTCCTTGGTCTTCCCTGCGTTGATGATGAGGTGGTTCTGCTGACACCAGTCCACAAAGTCCTGCGTTAGTCCTCTGTACTCCACATCGTCGTCATCCTTGATGAGACCAATGATGGCGGAGTCATCAGAGAACTTCTGCAGGACGCAGCTGTCCGTGTTGTGTCTGAAGTCTGCAGTGTAAAGGGTGAAAAGAAAGGGCGCGAGGACAGTGCCCTGGGGCGCCCCCACACTGCAGGTCATGAGATCAGACACAGAGTTTTTGGCTCTCACAAACTGGGGCCGGTTTGTGAGATAGTCCAGGATCCAGTCTGCCAGGTCACAGTCCACCCCGGCGGTCTCCAGCTTGTCCCTCAGGAGCAGAGGCTGGATGGTGTTGAAAGCACTGGAGAAGTCGAAGAAGAGAATCCTCACAGTGCTGCCGGGGTTCTCCAGGTGAGACAGTGAGCGGTGCAACAGGTAGGTGACGGCGTCCTCCACTCCGATGCCAGGCCGGTACGCAAACTGCAGCGGATCCATCGCTGAGCTCACGGTGGAGCGGAGGTGGCCAAGGACCAGTCTCTCCAGTGTCTTCATGAGTGAGAGTGAGCAGAGAGTGAGCAGAGAGAGCGGCAGGTGAACGGAGCCGCTCACAGGCAGATACTCAGGGGTTTAACAGGAGCAGAGAGTGAGGAGAGAGTGAGCAGAGAGTGAGCGCAAAGTGAGCGCAGAGTGAGCAGAGAGTGAGCAGAGAGAGTGAGCAGAGACTGAGCAGAGAGTGAGACCAGAGTGAGCAGAGAGGCAGTGTCTGTATGTTCCAGGGTGTGGCTTTAATCAGGTGTTTGTGCTGTGTAACATTATGCATCTTTACTGAGCGTTTGTTAAAATGTTTTTCCCTCATTGAAGTTGTGTTTTTCTTTGTATTTTCCTGCACGTTTTTGTATCGTCTGCTCCACCGCTCTGTACTTACGTCTAGTTATTTGATAAAACAAGACTCGAGGTGATTCAAAAGTGACACGAAATCGAAAATACTCTGGTCGTTGCAGTAAAATTTCATTAGGAGGAGGCGGGGCCTGTCAGGTCTGTTATGAACGAGAAGAACCGAATATCACAGTTTACA
The DNA here is from genome assembly GCA_019594935.1 of Periophthalmus modestus. Taxonomy (NCBI): domain Eukaryota; kingdom Metazoa; phylum Chordata; class Actinopteri; order Gobiiformes; family Gobiidae; genus Periophthalmus; species Periophthalmus modestus. Next base: position 1,378,959 of record JAIEZT010001243.1, read on the forward strand.
GTGAACAAAATGTGAAATGATAAACGTCCATGTTATAGTTCAAAGCCTCTTTACGTCGGAGTTTGAAGGTGCTGAGTGTTTGGAGGGCGAAGGCGCAGAATGGCAGCCTCGCTTCTGTCAGTTTGCCCCAGGGCAGCTGTGGCTTTAGTAATAATAATAATAATAATAATAGACTGTAAAGCTCTTTGGGGTCGTGAAAGACGCTGTATAAATCCAGAGTGAGGAGCGGCTTTTCTGCAGATCTGGAGTCTCGTTTAATAATCTTCACATAGATTTCTTAATAAAAACTCTCTGAAACTCGCTCTCTTCAGTTTCCTCTGAGCTCGTGTCTCTCGTTGTGTTTCTTCGTTGTGTTTTTAACGTGTAAAGTGCCGTCGACATCATGTTTGTGCCTAAACTCCTGACCTCTGACCTCGTGCTGCCACTGTCATGTCTTTAAGGAGATAGTTAAAGTGGAACATTAGAGGTGAAACAACAGCATCTCCATGGAGACGAACAGTTCACTTTGCGTGTGCGTGTGTGTGTGTGTGTGTGTGTGCGTGTGTGTGTGTGTTGTGTTGTGTTGTGTTGTGTGTGTGTGTGTGTTGTGTGTGTGTGTGTCTGTGTGTGTTTTGTTGTGTGTATGTGTGTGTGTGTATGTGTTGTGTTGTGTTGTGTGTGTGTGTGTGTTTGTGTTGTGTGTGTTGTGTGTGTGTGTTGTGTTGTGTTGTGTGTGTGTGTGTGTTGTGTGTGTGTATGTGTGTGTGTGTGTGTTGTGTTGTGTGTGTGTGTATGTGTGTGTGTGTTGTGTGTGTGTTGTGTGTCTGCAGCTCGATTGATCTGTGTGTCCTGAGGCTCAGACTGACACCTGTCCATCACTGAGTCTGACTGACGGCATCAGAGTCGACTTTAGAACAGACTGATGCAAAAATCACTTCAGTGTTAAAAGCCCCACTGTGTAACTTTCATCCCAAAAACACAAAAGAGGAAAATGTTTCTCTTTTTTTTTTTTTTTTTTTTGTGGAAAACCATGCAGGCTTTCTCTGAACATGTCCAAAAAAACTGACCTTTATTTGGTCTTTTCTTGGAAATGTTGTTACTTAGTTATAGTTTAGTCCCGGGTTCAGTCCTGGTTTAGTCTTGTTTTAGTCCTCGCTTAGTTCTGGTTTAGTCCAGGTTTAGTTCAGGTTTAGTCCTGGTTTAGTCCTAGTTTAGACCTGGTTCAGTCCTGGTTTAGTCCTGGTTTAGTCCTGGTTTAGTCCTGGTTTAGTCCTGGTTCAGACCTGGTTTAGACCTGGTTCAGACCTGGTTCAGTCCTGGTTTAGTCCTGGTTTAGTCCTGGTTCAGACCTGGTTCAGTCCTGGTTTAGTCCTGGTTTAGTCCTGGTTTAGTCCTGGTTCAGACCTGGTTTAGTCCTGGTTCAGTCCTGGTTTAGCCCTGGTTTAGACCTGGTTCAGTCCTGGTTCAGTCCTGGTTTAGTCCTGGTTTAGACCTGGTTCAGTCCTGGTTCAGTCCTGGTTCAGTCCTGGTTCAGTCCTGGTTCAGTCCTGGTTTAGACCTGGTTCATTCCTGGTTTAGTCCTGGTTCAGTCCTGGTTCAGTCCTAGTTTAGACCTGGTTCAGTCCTGGTTCAGTCCTGGTTCAGTCCTGGTTCAGTCCTGGTTTAGTCCTGTTTTAGTCCCGGTTTAATCCGGGTTTACTCCTCCGTGTCTCTGAGCCACAGGAGCCAGTGCAGACTTACATAAAGTTACATGATGCAGCTTTAAACCGTCCTAACGACCCAAAGTCAAACTGTAGTTGGACGTTTACTTTTTATTTCTTCTTTTTACCGATCATCTCCCTGTTTGGTTTTAGTTTAAAATCCATTTGGCGCAGTGAAAGTTTGTTGCCGCCTCAGTTTGACGAGTCTGACTCTACGACCGAGGTGTAAAAACGTGGAGTTCGTTCGCCGCCGTTTCCAGGATCGTGTTTTCACTCGTTTAGAGCCAGTGTGAGTCCCTCCATTTGATCCAGAATCGTTTCCTTTCTGCACAATTGGTGTCTTTCTGTCCCGAGGGGGTAATCTTGGATACAGATGTTTTTGGAGCGTCCCGTGAAGCCAGGAAAACCGTGGTTATGTTTATCGCCGCTGGCAGTTTGTTTCCGTGGGCACGAGGCAGTGGCAGATGTCTCTCGTAATAGCAACACATTAAACTAACTTCATTTTGCGTCTGATCCTTTGGAGGAAACACAAACTCTCACTTTTTATTACACACATTAGTTAGGGCTGGCGTTTGTGCGGCTTCATTTGGAGGGTGTTTCGGATTTTCTCCTGGCTCGTTCGCGGTTTTATTTGTAGGAGTGCGCAGTGTTCTTCTAAAAGCCTTTTCGCAGAGATCATCGGGAGACGCCAATTATTTTTAATGTCGCCAAAGGAGCAGAAAGTCTTAAGCTGAAATAAGTCACGCTTTTTGGAAAGAGTTGGTGGCATGTGCTCGTAATTTAAACGTTTTAGGCTGTTCCTTTGCTGCAGATAAAGGCTTTGTGAGTCGTTTTATGTATTGTAAATGGAAAAATGTTCTCGATACAAAACTAACGGGACGGTTTATGTTCTCAGAGAGTAAAGAGGATGTGTTTTTTAAGACATTAACGTCTCAAAAACACATCCATCTTAATGTAACATAATAGAAAAGTACCTACAGCTAAAGACGCACTATGTAACGTCGCTGGTGGAGTTTATGAGCCGCAGTAGCTAAATTTGAAAAGAAAATACTGTAAATTGCGTACTATAAACCTCAACTTTTTTTCCCCACATTTAAAACCTGCAGCTTATATGACAGTGCATCTAATACGGCCACCGGGGGGCGCTCTCTAGCAGTAAACGCCAAAGTGAGATAGACATGGGGAAAGATTCTGCGCTGAAGAATACACGAGTTTTCATTTTGAACTGTCATTTTGAGCATCATGCCACAGACTCATCAAGGAAAACACACGAAGAAATGAGTCGAAGAAGGAAATAGAGCCACTGCACGAAGGTTTGGCATCAATGAACCGATGGTGCGACGTAAACTTAAACTTAGTCGATGTAAAAAGATGACAAAAGCTTCAGAGGAAATAAAAGCAGATGGGCCGTGTTGCTGTTATATTTAAAAACTCTTCCATGTATCGTGTTTCTAGGTAAATATCTCATGTTACAGCATAAAAACCTGCAGCTTATACATGTACGAAATGGATTTTCTTTTAAAATGGAGCTGGCTTATGGTAAAAAATGGTAAATGGTCACATTTTTATAGCGCTTTTCTACCTTTCAAGTCTCTCAAAGCGCTTTACAACAAGGAACCAGTCACCCATCCACACACACATTCATACACCAGTGTACGCAGACACTGGGGGCGAGGTGGGTTAAGTGTCTTGCCCAAGGACACAACGACAGCATTCATCTGTGAGGGTTGGAACTGCACCACCAACCTTCAAGTCAGTGGATCTAACCACTCAACCAATGATGTTTATGTAGAGAGCGGGATTTGAACCGCCAACCTTCAGATCACAAACACTCAACCTACTGAGCTACTGTCGCCCCTTATATTCAGGTGCGCTCAACAGAACGAAATCCACGGTACAATTGTACATTTATAAGCCGCACGTTACAAATATGTTGTAACATGAGATATTTACACAGAAAGACGGAACACAGAGGTTTTTTTGGTTTGTTTCAATTTAAGACAAGCTTTTTTTTTTCAAACTGTGTCTGAAAATCGGCACCAACACGACATCAACACAGGATGAACATATCTGCAGAGTTAGAAAATAAAACGGCACCAATGTGGCATCTGCTTTTATTTCCTCTGAAGATTTTGTCGTCTTTTTACAATAAGTTCTTCCTGCTGCCGCCTCCAACGTCGCACCATCGGTTCTTTGTTGGTCAAACTTTTGTGCCTTAGCTCTATTTCCTTCTTTAATGGTCAAACTTTCGTGCAGTGGCTCTATTTCCTTCTTTTAGGTCAAACTTTTGTGCAGTGGCTCTATTTCCTTCTTTGACTCATTTCTTCGTGTGTTTTCCATGATGAGGCTGTGGCATGATGCGCAAAATTCCAGTTCAAAATCAAAACTTTTACTGCTAGAGAGCGCCCCCCGGTGGACATTAGCCAGTAAAAATCTATAAAAAATGCCGCAGGGTTCAAAACGTGGAGAAAAAAAGTTGCAGCTTATAGTCTGAAATTTATGTGGACCTGTTTTTAAGCTGTTTTTGGTCTTTATAATAGCTCTTTTTGAATGTATGAAAGATATTTTAATGCCATACTGTGGAACATTTCAGTAAATATACCCTGCAATCTCAAAATCAACATCTAATGTATTATTTTTTTTACCATGGAGGACACTTTTTGGCTTGGATTGGACCTTCTACCTTCTACACTCAGCAGTTAGCAGAAAAATAAAGTGTTCTGTTTAACTGATGATCATTTTTGTATTTCATTTTACTGTCTGTGTGTCTGCAGAACACCTGAAGGGGGCGCTGGAGGAGTACATGGTGCGTTTCCCTAAAGTGCGTATCCTGAGGACGAAGAAGAGAGAGGGTCTGATCCGGACGCGACTGCTCGGAGCCGCCGCCGCCAAAGGACAAGTCATCACCTTCCTCGACTCCCACTGCGAGGCCAACGTCAACTGGCTCCCCCCGCTGCTCGGTGAGAGAACTGCACCTCGCTATTTCAACAACTATACGGCGTTTTGTAAAAGGGTTTTATAAATGATCACGACAGGAAGTGGTTAGGACATAATCGAAGTCTCTTTAATGTGAAGTGGCTCCCCCTGCTGCTCGGTGAGAGAACTGCACCTCACCATTTCAACCACAATATGTCTCCTAGCAGTGCAATTATTCACTCTGATGAGTTTATAAACGTGTGTCGCTACGTCTAGAGGCCAGAGCAGAGTTTTGCCGTCACTACTGTTATGCTAGCAAACATTAGCATGCTAACAGCACACTTCCTGGTTCACGGACGCACATGGAAGTCTGATTTCTACCATAACAGCTGATTTTACTTTTTCAACTACATGGAAAAACACTTAGAGACACTTTTATTAACTGAACTGATACTTCGCAGCTGATGTCATCAACATTCCCTGTGGGTGTGATGCTAACTAGAGGCACTGCTCTGTCTAAAGCTCTGTTAGACTTTAATCTGAGCTTTTTTAACGCAATGAGCTGAAAGAACTACAATAGGTGATCTAATTTGTGCTGTTAAAGAAGTCCCTCTCAAAAAATTATACAGTCACAAGCTAGCTAGCATTAGCGTTAGCATTAGCCAACAGTTTTTTAGTCACTGTCACATTTTTGTTGAAAATCAAACCATGAACGCTCGGATTAATCACCGTCTCCTGGAAATGTGCTGTTTAAATCCATTTTGTGTTATTATCTTGAGTTTTCAGACCATCTTAAAACGTTTTATGTGTGCTTTGTGTCACCATGGTAACTGCTGAACATTTTGCCATAGAGACACATGTAGAACACTCCCAGCGTGAGCAGAGTGCCATAATGTGTGAGGTTGGTAGTACATTTTCTGATTAAAAGTGTACTTCTTTGAGTATTTTTGAGCTTTTTGGATGGACTTTTTTTAGTGACGATGTAGAGCGAGGGATATTTTTTTAATACTCAGAGCTGCTTCGTGTCATTTTTAACTTTTTTCTCAACTTTTCTTCACAAACCGTCGTGATATTTACCACATGTGACAGATATCTGCTGTACCGGCTGTTTAACGACGGACACCATCTGCTTGTAGATACATTAAACTTAAGAAACGCCGTAAAAAAACATGTGTTCTCCTGGGATCGCCTCTCCACAGATCTCACCAGTCTCCATTGTCTCCATGGAGATAATGAAAATGTTAACTGTGTACCATTTTGGATAGAATTTAGTGCATTTATGACTTAAATGGAGGGATTTCAGCCTGTCTCTTGTGATTAGACTGGTCACAATGACATGGAGGCCACAGAGAGTTATTATTCTACCACCAGAGCTCAAATATGAACAAAAAATAAAATAAAATGCAAAGCAATTCCCCTTTGGCTCAGAAAATGTACAAAATATACTGTCCCAGCTTCCATATAATGAACAATAAGTTTATATGAGCAAAGTAAGTTTATGTACAGCACATTTCATACACACAGTAATTTAAAGTGTTTTACAGAACGAGAAAGACATAAAAATCTCACAAATCAAAAGAGAAATAATCATCAGAAAATTAACATTAAAAGAGAAATGTGCAAAATACAACTCTATAAGTCACATGCAGATACACAGAACTGTGCTGATTTAGTCCTGGTTTAGACCTGGTTTAGTCCCGGTTTAGACCTGGTTCAGTCCCGGTTCAGTCCCGGTTTAGTCCCGGTTTAGTCCCGGTTTAGTCCCGGTTCATTCCTGGTTTAGTCCTGGTTTAGACCCGGTTTAGACCCGGTTTAAACCCCGGTTTTTAGATCCGGTTTAGTCCCGGTTTAGACCCGGTTTAGTCCCGGTTTAGTCCCGGTTCAGTCCTGGTTTAGTCCCGGTTTAGTCCCGGTTCATTCCTGGTTTAGTCCTGGTTTAGTCCCGGTTTAATCCCGGTTCAGTCCTGGTTTAGTCCCGGTTCAGTCCCGGTTTAGTCCCGGTTTAGTCCTGGTTTAGTCCCGGTTTAGTCCTGGTTTAGTCCTGGTTTAGTCCCGGTTCAGTCCTGGTTTAGTCCTGGTTCAGTCTGGTTTACTCTGATGTGTGAGATGTCGTCAGTAGTTGCAGATGTTGGACATTTCTTCATCATCGTGAGATCTACTTCTCTGTTTTAAACTCTGATGAATATTTACTCTGTTTTTTGATAAACCGTCTCTGTCTTTGGTCCTTTGAACTTCACAATCTTCACTTCTTCTTCTTCGTTGGTTAAAATCCACAGAAATGGCGTTTCCAGAATGAGCTGAAAAGCTGCTCCGTGAGGCAGGTCCACAGATAAAACCTCCTCACGTCTTACATTTGAATTTCAAGTCTCTCTTGAGCCGAGCTGTGTTGGGTTTTCGAGGGTGAGAAAAGGCCGTGGCAGTTTTAAGTGTCGCTGAAGCACCATCGGAGAGAAGTGCTGCTTGAGCCTGAGGTTTAGGGCAGAACGCTGCAGATGTGTGGATACAAACCAGTGTGGAAGTGCTGTCCATATCAGCTCTGTGTCTGGGAGGGTCGCACGACGTGGAGTGAGATTAACACGTCTGTCATTATCACGAGTGCTGCACTTGTAGATCTTTGAATCTTGAAAACCGTGAAGTATCAGCTTTATTTTTTACTATTCTCTCTGTTTCTTGTCTGTAAAACCCCTCACCACACACTTCATACACTTTTCTCACACATTAACATTTTCTCACAATTCTCTCTTTTTAAACTCTCTCAAAGTTCAGACCTTCGTAGGTGCCTTTTTTTTTCTTCTTTTTTTGAGTTATTTTGAGGGTTTTTATTATTTATTTCTTTATTATATTTTTATTTATTTATTTATTTTTTTTTAGTTTTTTTTATATAGTTATTTTGAGTTTTTTTGTTTGGTTGGTTTTTTTAGGGTTTTTTTTGGCTATTTTTAGTTTATTTTTTGAGTTTAAGTTATTTTGAGTTCTTTTTTTTCTGTTATTTTGAGCTTACTTAGATTTTTCTTGTTATTTTAAGTTTGTTTTTTGTTATTTTGAGTTCATTTTTTTTGTCGGTGCAGAACGTTTCATCGACATTGTGGGTTTTGTCGGGGAGAAAACTTGCAAACATACAGCACTTCAGAGTCACACTGATCCAACATTTATGTAAATTTGTCTGACACATTCTGTACTGTACAGGAGACACGGAGGAGACTGATGGACAATGGTCTACAGTCCCTCAGCCAATCAGGACGCAGAACACAATGGTCTACAGTCCCTCAGCCAATCAGGACACAGAACACAATGGTCTACAGTCCCTCAGCCAATCAGGACGCAGAACACGATGGTCTACAGTCCCTCAGCCAATCAGGACGCAGAAAACAATGGTCTACAGTCCTTTAGCCAATCAGGACGCAGAACACAGTGGTCTACAGTCCCTCAGCCAATCAGGATGCAGAACACAATGGTCTACAGTCCCTCAGCCAATCAGGACGCAGGACACAATGGTCTAGCCGCCGCGCTCCACATAGGAAGTGATCATGCGCCATCGGCTCTGGCTCCAATTCACTTTCTATTGAAAAACTGTGTCTCTCTTCTAAATGTAATGGAAAAATCCTCAGAGCAGGGCTGCCCCTCCACAGATAAGACTTGTAATGTGGTCTGGTGGTGTCTCCATGGAGATAGACAAGTTTATTGCTAAGAATGCATTTTTTTCAAGGTATTTGAGCTATAAAAACGATCATAATTGTCTAACCGTGACGTTCCTGTGTGCCCCTGGTTTCAGATCGCATCGCCACAAACAGAAAAACCATCGTCTGTCCCATGATCGACGTCATCGACCACGACAACTTCGGCTACGAGACTCAGGCCGGCGACGCCATGAGGGGAGCGTTCGACTGGGAGATGTACTACAAACGAATCCCCATCCCGTCGGAGCTGCAGCCGGACGACCCCAGCGAGCCCTTCGAGTGAGTCTGGGGTCGAGATGGAAACGTGTCACGTGATTTTATGTCTTAAATCAGCCCTCGTGGATCATTCTGTTTTAATTTACACATTTTAAATCACAATAATCATCTAGAACCACTTAAAGAAAACGTGGAGCTGGTGGCGCCCCCTATGGACAGCGGCACATCACAATAGTGAGCAAGTTACATTTTTATACAGTGTTTTTCCATCTTTAAGGAACCAGTCACACATCAGACACACAGACTGAGGCGAGGGGTGAAGTGTCTTGCCCAAGGACACAAGGACAGTATTCATCTGTAGGAGCTCGGTTTAGACCTGGTTTAGTCCTGGTTTAGACCTGGTTTAGACCTGGTTTAGTCCTGGTTTAGTCCTGGTTTAGTCCTGCTTTAGTCCTGGTTTAGTCCTGTTTTAGTCCTGGTTTAGTCCTGGTTTAGATCTGGTTTAGTCCTGTTTTAGTCCTGGTTTAGACCTGGTTTAGTCCTGCTTTAGTCCTGGTTTAGTCTTGTTTTAGTCCTGGTTTAGTCCTGGTTTAGACCTGGTTTAGTCCTGGTTTAGACCTGGTTTAGTCCTGGTTTAGTCATGGTTTAGTCCTGGTTTAGATCTGGTTTAGTCCTGTTTTAGTCCTGGTTTAGTCCTGGTTTAGTCCTGTTTTAGTCCTGTTTTAGTCCTGTTTTAGTCCTGCTTTAGTCCTGGTTTAGTCCTGTTTTAGACCTGGTTTAGTCCTGGTTTAGACCTGGTTTAGACCTGGTTTAGACCTGGTTTAGACCTGGTTTAGTCCTGTTTTAGACCCGGTTTAGACCTGGTTCAGTCCTGGTTTAGACCTGGTTTAGATGCAGGATCAGTCTGAGTCTGTTTTTCACAGTAAACCTTTGATTTTGTCATTAAATCTAATTCAAACAGTGGGAAGAATCTTTTCTAAATCCTCATGGTTCTTTTCCGTTACACGAGTGAGAAAAGTCCCACACACAGTCGTGCTTCAGTTAATAGAAATAAGTGAGCAGACTCGGGACTATTGAAGCGTTTGAGATACAGTAGAAAGTACGAGCGGCCGTCAGATAAGACGCTAACAAAGAAGAAAGTGAGTGAACGAGCGTCGGGATCAGTGCCCCTGAGCGAGGAGCCGCACACGCCTCAGACCAAATCCAATTTACACACACAGACTTCCATTTTCTGTCGGACTGACGCTGGCACAGAGGGGGCGGAGACAGAGGGGGATGGATGAGGGGGCGGGGACAGAGGCGGATGGATGAGGGGGCGGAGACAGAGGCGGATGGATGAGGGGGCGGAGCCAGAGGGGGATGATGGGAGGACAGGGAGGCACACTGTAAAAAATGAAAATGATTTGCCTTCAGAGTAATAATGTGGATCTAATGTGTCTGTAGTTTACATTTATGTGCATAATGTGTCTAATTCTGTGATGTTCAATGTATTTCAGGCTCGTTTTTACTCATTTTCCACCAATAAAACGCTACTTATGTTGCTGAAGGACTTAAGATAGATGCTGAATAAAAATCCTACGTCCGTTGGAGCCTAAACCGTGTAAAGAAGTGAGTGAGTGTGACGTCACCACAGCTCCACATGAAGCTAATCGAGGCTAACAGATATAGCGGCTAATGTGGAGCGAGTATCATAGCAACCAAAGAGCCAATCAGGAGCAAGGCTGGAAGGTAACGCCCCTTCCCGCCCACACCACTGGTTTAACGGGGAGCGAGCGCTTAGCAACGCTGTCAATCAAACCTGTTGCTAACGCTAACCTGCTTCAGTTTTTACTGTTTTAAATGGTCCTGAGCAGTTCTGTGTTTGTTTGTTTGTTGTTTTGTGTGTTTTATGGTTGTTCTCTCTGTGCAGGTCTCCGGTGATGGCTGGAGGACTGTTTGTTTGTTTGTTTGTTTGTTGTTTTGTGTGTTTTATGGTTGTTCTCTCTGTGCAGGTCTCCGGTGATGGCTGGAGGACTGTTTGCTGTGGACAGGAAGTGGTTCTGGGAGCTGGGAGGATATGACACGGGGCTGGAGATCTGGGGAGGAGAACAGTACGAGATCTCGTTCAAGGTAACGCCCACAGGAAGTGATGTCACGCAAAACAGGAAGTGGAGCTTAGCGGCTGCGTCTCGCCCTCTGACCCGTGTGAAAGTAGAAAAGCTGCACGACGTTAAAATCAAACAAAACGCTGTGACTGACAGACGCCTTTAACTTTTAGTCTTTAAACTTCTGCAGTTTCTGATGTGTCTGAAATGAAAAGGAAATATTCATTTTAACAAAAGTCACCAGCCTGATCATGTCTGAAAAGAGGCAGTGAGGTTTTTTTTCTTTCTCTCTCACTGTCTCTCTCTCCCTCCCTCTTTTTGTCCCTCTCTCCCTTTCTTTGTATCTCTCCCTCTCTTGCTCTCCTTCTCCCTCTGTATCTCTCTTTCTTTCTTCCCTCCCTCTCCCTCTCTCTGTAGCCCTCTTCCCCTCTCTCCCTCTTTCCTTCCTTCCTTTCCCTCCCTCCCCCTCTCTCTCTCCCTCCCTCTTTCTGTATCTCTCTCTCCCCCTCCCTCCCTCTCTCCCTCCCTCTCTCCTCCTCTCTGGTCTGATCCCTTGTTCTCTCTTTTTCTCTCCCTCCCTCCCTCTTTCCCTCCTCTCTCTGGTCTCATCCCTCGTTCTCCCTCTCTCCCTCCCTCTCTCCGTCTCTCCTCCTCTCTGGTCTTATCCCTCGTTCTCTCTCCCCTCCCTCCCTCTCCTCTCTCTCTCTCTCTCCCTCCCTCTCTCCTCCTCTCTGCTCTGATCCCTCATTCTCTCCCTCTCTCTCCCGTCCCTCTCTCTCTCTCTCTCTCTCTCCCTCCCTCTTCTCCTCTCTGGTCTGATCCCTCGTCTCTCCCTCCCTCCCTTTCTCTCCTCCCCCCTCCCTCCTCTCCCTCCCTCTCTCCTCTCTCTCTCTCTCCTCTGATTCCTCATTCTCTCCCTCTCTCTCTCTCCCCTCCTCTCTCTCTCTCTCTCTCCCTCTCTCTCTCTCCCTCTTCTCCTCTCTGGTCTGATCCCTCGTTCTCTCTCTCCTTCCCTCCCTCTTTCCCTCCCTCCCTCTCTCCTCCCTGGTCTCATCCCTCGTTCCTCTTCTCTACTCCATCCTCTCCTCATTCTCTCCGTCGTCTGTTTCTTCTTCTTCATTTATTCCGTGCGTAGCGTCCATAAACCGTTAGCTTGCGCGGCGCATGCTAGCGGCGCTGAAGGGCTGTTGTTCTAATTGAATGTTTGAGTGAATAAAAAGCGGTGGGAGTGTTTGATTGGCCGTGCGGGGACTCGTCGTGTGATTCCAGTCGTTTCCTATTCATAAAAATTCACTACTCGATGTAATTTAGCGGCGTCTGTTTTCCCCTCCGCTGCTCCGCCGTTTCCCGCTCGTCTCCGGAGACTCGGAAAACTCCGTGTTTGCAAATAAATTCTCACGTTACAGGACACGGCATAAAATTAACAGAGACGATCAAACCCACCGCTGCCGAAAGGGAGACTCCGAGTGTGATTCCATTAGGACGGGAATAAAGAGCCGGAACCGGTCACTGAGGAGTCGGGAACGCTGAGATCCTAGAACCAAACAGGGAATCTGGGAACGCTGAGATCCTGAAACCAAATGAGGATTAATGTTCATATGTTGATTTACAGACACAGACGTGAAATAAAAACCCCAGGATCATGTAGAGGGTTAATACGAACATTTAAGACCAACATGAGTCTGAAGCAGCAGAGACAGAGAGACACAGTTTATCGAAAGACAAAAAAATAAACTCAATATAACAAAACAAAAAACAAAAAAAAAAAAAAAAAAAAAACAAAACCCAAAAAACTCAAATTGATAAAAAACAAAGAAAAAAATCTAAATAAACACAAAATAACTTTAAAAAACAAACAAAAAAATCTCAAAATAACTCAAGAAATAAACTCCAAATAACAAAAATAAATAAATAAATAAAAATAAAATAAATAAATAAATAAACCTAAAAAAAAAAAAAAAACAAAACAAAACAAACAAACAAACAAACAAAAAACCCTCAAAATAACTAAAAAAAAAGAAACCCAGGATCATGTAGAGGGTTAATACAAACATTTAAGACCAACATGAGTCTGAAGCAGCAGGGACAGAGAATTGAGCCAGATTTGAAAGAGCAGGAAGTGCACCACGATCACTTCCTGTGTAAGACGTGGCGGCTAACAGGTTAGCTACGTCCATTTATATAAACAGTCTGTGGTACCGTTTGCATCTATAGTGAGTCATAAAAGTTATTCATTCAAGTTATTCACCTAAAAATCTCAGAGCGGTGCAAAGAAAAAGTACAAACGACAAACACTGACCCCAAAAAATATAGTTTCAGCTTCATATATTGAACGAGAAGTCGATTTAGTGATTATCACGAGAGGCCGATGTGGGACATGCTAACACCAAACGTGAATTAGCTTTAGCCGCTGTGAGAGTGTCTAGTTGGTGCAGTTGGTGCCAAAATAAAGCACTCAAAATGTCCCACAATGCACCTGAACCGCAGTGTCCAGAGCAAACACAAAACATTCTAAACAAGGACTAACCCAAAACGAAAGACAGGACAAAATCTGGATAAAAATGAGAAAACTGAAGTGCTATGAGACTGTGCTGAAGTCTTTTGTCCCGCAGGTCTGGATGTGCGGAGGCAGAATGGAGGACATCCCCTGCTCCAGAGTGGGACACATCTACAGGAAGTACGTCCCGTATAAAGTCCCGGGAGGAGTCAGTCTGGCCCGTGTAAGTCTCACACAGTATTACAGTAGTACACACAGTAGTAACACAGTATAACACCATTACAACTGATCAAACTTACAAATAGTGTCTCTGGTAAATGTCTAAGGCACATTTAAAACAACTTGAGCTGATCAAAGAGGACACATAGAGCGCAGACAGAGGACACATAGAGCAGACAGGACACATAGAGCAGACAGGACACATAGAGCAGACAGAGGACACATAGAGCAGACAGGGACACATAGAGCAGACAGGACACATAGAGCAGACAGAGGACACATAGAGCAGACAGGACACATAGAAAAGACAGGACACATAGAGCAGACAGGACACATAGAGCAGACAGGACACATAGAGCAGACAGAGGACACATAGAGCAGACAGAGGACACATAGAGCAGACAGAGGACACATAGAGCAGACAGAGGACACATAGAGACACATAGAGACACAGGACACATAGAGCAGACAGAGGACACATAGAGCAGACAGGACACATAGAGCAGACAGAGGACACATAGAGCAGACAGAGGACACATAGAGCAGACAGAGAGGACACACATAGAGCAGACAGAGGACACATAGAGCAGCAGACAGAGGGACACATAGAGCAGACAGAGGACACATAGAGCAGACAGAGGACACATAGAGCAGACAGAGGACACATAGAGCAGAGACAGGGACACATAGAGCAGACAGGACACATAGAGCAGACAGGACACATAGAGCAGACAGGACACATAGAGCGGGACACAGAGGACACATAGAGCGGACAGAGGACACATAGAGCGGACAGAGGACACATAGAGCGGACAGAGGACACATAGAGCAGACAGAGGACACATAGAGCAGACAGGACACATAGAGCAGACAGGACACATAGAGCAGACAGGACACATAGAGCACAGACAGGACACATAGAGCAGACAGAGGACACATAGAGCACAGACAGGACACATAGAGCAGACAGGACACATAGAGCAGACAGAGGACACATAGAGCAGACAGAGGACACATAGAGCAGACAGAGGACACATAGAGCAGACAGGACACATAGAGCAGACAGAGGACACATAGAGCAGACAGAGGACACATAGAGCAGACATTTAAACACAATCCAAACTAATGGGACGAGTGTTTATTCATTATATTTTCGATCTCAACACTTATACAACAATAATTAAATAGGTGAAGTTATAATTAAACATGAGCTTAATTCCATCACATTAACTCCATATTTGTGTAGAATAAAAAGGCAGTTTTGTGTAATGAGCCGCCTCCCCCACTGTCCCCGACTCCAGACCCTCGTCCTCAGTGTCAGAGCGTTTCACTCCTGCACTGAGCCGTGTTTCAGATATTTTCACATTTCTTGGAGATAAAGTGCAGTTCCTCAGAGGAGTTGAACCCAGAGCAGAGTCAGACTTTGCTCCCGGCGAAAAGACACGACTCCACCTCCAGCTGCTGCTACTTCACTGTGTCCCTCAATATGAGCTTAAGAAAAGAGAGAAACGCTCTGTGTACAAATACTAGTACACAGGAGACAAATACTAGTACACAGGAGACAAATACTAGTACACAGGAGACAAATACTAGTACACAGGAGACAAATACTAGTACACGGGTGACAAATACTAGTACACACGGACACAAATACTAGTACACAGGAGACAAATACTAGTACACAGGAGGACACAAATACTAGTACACAGGAGACAATACTAGTACACACAGGATCACACAAATACTAGTACACGGGGTGACAAATACTAGTACACAGGAGACAAATACTAGTACAAGGGAGACAAATACTAGTACACGGGTGACAAATACTAGTACACAGGACAGACATATACTAGTACACAGGAGACAAATACTAGTACACAGGAGACAAATACTAGTACACAGGAGACAAATACCAGTGTAGTACACACAGGAGACAAATAGTAGTACACAGGAGTGACAAATACTAGTACACAGGAGACAAATACTAGTACACAGGAGGACAATACTAGTACAGGAGGACACAAGTACCAGTACACAGGAGACAAATACCAGTACACAGGAGACAAATACTAGTACACAGGAGACAAATACCAGTACACAGGAGACAAATACTAGTACACAGGAGACAAATACTAGTACACAGGAGACAAATACTAGTACACAGGAGACAAATACTAGTACACAGGAGACAAATACCAGTACACAGGAGACAAATACCAGTACACAGGAGACAAATACCAGTACACGGGTGACAAATACTAGTACACAGGAGACAAATACTAGTACACGGGTGACAAATACTAGTACACAGGAGACAAATACTAGTACACAGGAGACAAATACTAGTACACAGGAGACAAATACTAGTACACAGGGGAGACAAATACTAGTACACAGGAGACAAATACTAGTACACAGGAGACAAATACTAGTACACAGGAGACAAATACTAGTACACAGGAGACAAATACTAGTACACAGGAGACAAATACTAGTACACAGGAGACAAATACTAGTACACAGGAGAGACAAAATACTAGTACACAGGAGACAAATACTAGTACACACAGGGAGACAAATACTAGTACACGGGAGACAAATACTAGTACACGGGAGACAAATATTAGTACACAGGGAGACAAATACTCTTACACAGGAGACAAATACTAGTACACAGGAGACAAAATACTAGTACACAGGAGACAAATACTAGTACACAGGAGACAAATACTAGTACACACAGGAGACAAATACTAGTACACAGGAGACAAATACTAGTACACAGGAGACAAATACTAGTACACAGGAGACAAATACTAGTACACGGGAGACAACAAATACTAGTACACAGGAGACAAATACTAGTACACAGGAGACAAATACTAGTACACAGGAGACAAATACTACAATACAAATACTAGTACACAGGAGACAAATACTAGTACACAGGAGACAAAATACTAGTACACAGGGAGACAAAATACTAGTACACAGGAGACAAATACTAGTACACAGGAGAGACAAATACTAGTACACGGGAGACAAATACTAGTACACAGGAGACAAATACTAGTACACAGGAGACAAATACTAGTACACAGGAGACAAAATACTAGTACACAGGAGACAAATACTAGTACACAGGAGACAAATACTAGTACACAGGAGACAACACTAGTACACAGGGTGACAAATACTAGTACACAGGAGACAAATACTAGTACACAGGAGACAAATACTAGTACAACAGGAGACAAATACTAGTACACAGGAGACAAATACTAGTACACAGGAGACAAATACTAGTACACAGGAGACAAATACTAGTACACCAGGAGACAAATACTAGTACACAGGAGACAAATACTAGTACACAGGAGACAAATACTAGTACACAGGAGACAAATACTAGTACACAGGAGACAAATACTAGTACACAGGAGACAAATACTAGTACACGGGAGACAAATACTAGTACACAGGAGACAAATACTAGTACACAGGAGACAAATACTAGTACACAGGAGACAAATACTAGTACACAGGAGACAAATACTAGTACACGGGTGACAAATACTAGTACACAGGAGACAAATACTAGTACACAGGAGACAAATACTAGTACACAGGAGACAAATACTAGTACACAGGAGACAAATACTAGTACACAGGAGACAAATACTAGTACACGGGTGACAAATACTAGTACACAGGAGACAAATACTAGTACACACGGAGACAAATACTAGTACACAGGAGACAAATACTAGTACACAGGAGACAAATACTAGTACACAGGAGACAAATACTAGTACACAGGAGACAAATACTAGTACACAGGAGACAAATACCAGTATACTAGTACACAGGAGACAAATACTAGTACACAGGAGACAAATACTAGTACACAGGAGACAAATACTAGTACACAGGAGACAAATACTAGTACACAGGAGACAAATACTAGTACACAGGAGACAAATACTAGTACACAGGAGACAAATACTAGTACACAGGAGACAAATACTAGTACACAGGAGACAAATACTAGTACACAGGAGACAAATACTAGTACACAGGAGACAAATACTAGTACACAGGAGACAAATACAGTACACAGGAGACAAATACTAGTACACAGGGAGACAAATACTAGTACACAGGAGACAAATACTAGTACACAGGAGACAAATACTAGTACACAGGGACAAATACCAGTACACAGGATCACAAATACTAGTACAGTAGTACACAGGAGACAAATACTAGTACACAGGAGACAAATACTAGTACACAGGAGACAAATACCAGTACACAGGAGACAAATACCAGTACACAGGAGACAAAATACTAGTACACAGGAGACAAATACTAGTACACAGGAGGAGACAAATACTAGTACACAGGAGACAAATACTAGTACACAGGAGACAAATACCAGTACACAGGAGACAAATACCAGTACACAGGAGACAAATACCAGTACACAGGAGACAAATACTAGTACACGGAGACAAATACTAGTACACAGGAGACAAAAATACTAGTACACAGGAGACAAATACTAGTACACAGGAGACAAATACTAGTACACAGGAGACAAATACCAGTACACAGGAGACAAATACTAGTACACAGGAGACAAATACTAGTACACAGGAGACAAATACTAGTACACGGGGACACAAATACTAGTACACAGGAGACAAATACTAGTACACAGGAGACAAATACTAGTACACAGGAGACAAATACTAGTACACAGGAGACAAATACTAGTACACAGGAGACAAATACTAGTACACAGGAGACAAATACTAGTACACAGGAGACAAATACTAGTACACGGGAGACAAATACTAGTACACGGGAGACAAATACTAGTACACGGGAGACAAATACTAGTACACGGGAGACAAATACTAGTACACGGGAGACAAATACTAGTACACAGGAGACAAATACTAGTACACAGGAGACAAATACTAGTACACAGGAGACAAATACTAGTACACAGGAGACAAATACTAGTACACAGGAGAAAAATACTAGTACACAGGAGACAAATACTAGTACACAGGAGACAAATACTAGTACACAGGAGACAAATACTAGTACACAGGGTGACAAATACTAGTACACAGGAGACAAATACTAGTACACAGGAGACAAATACTAGTACACACACAGAGACAAATACCAGTACTAGTACACAGGAGACAAATACTAGTACACAGGAGACAAATACTAGTACACAGGAGACAAATACTAGTACACAGGAGACAAATACTAGTACACAGGAGACAAATACTAGTACACAGGAGACAAAAACACTAGTACACGGGAGACAAATACTAGTACACAGGAGACAAATACTAGTACACAGGAGACAAATACTAGTACACGGGAGACAAATACTAGTACACAGGAGACAAATACTAGTACACAGGAGACAAATACTAGTACACAGGAGACACAAACTAGTACACACAGGAACAAATACTAGTACACAGGAGACAAATACTAGTACACAGGAGACAAATACTAGTACACAGGAGACAAATACTAGTACACAGGAGACAAATACTAGTACACAGGAGACAAATACTAGTACACAGGAGAGACAAATACTAGTACACAGGAGACAAATACTAGTACACAGGAGACAAATACTAGTACACAGGAGACAAATACTAGTACACAGGAGACAAATACTAGTACACAGGAGACAAATACTAGTACACAGGAGACAAATACTAGTACACAGGAGACAAATACTAGTACACGGGAGACAAAATACTAGTACACAGGAGACAAATACTAGTACACAGGAGACAAATACTAGTACACAGGAGACAAATACTAGTACACGGGTGACAAATACTAGTACACAGGAGACAAATACTAGTACACAGGAGACAAATACTAGTACACAGGAGACAAATACTAGTACACAGGAGACAAATACTAGTACACAGGAGACAAATACTAGTACACAGGGGAAAACAAATACTAGTACACAGGAGACAATACTAGTACACGGGAGACAAATACTAGTACACGGGTGACAAATACTAGTACACAGGAGACAAATACTAGTACACAGGAGACAAATACTAGTACACAGGAGACAAATACTAGTACACAGGAGACAAATACTAGTACACAGGAGACAAATACCAGTACACAGGAGACAAATACTAGTACACAGGAGACAAATACTAGTACACAGGAGACAAATACTAGTACACAGGAGACAAATACTAGTACACAGGAGACAAATACCAGTACACAGGAGACAAATACCAGTACACAGGAGACAAATACCAGTACACAGGAGACAAATACCAGTACACAGGAGACAAATACCAGTACACGGGTGACAAATACTAGTACACAGGAGACAAATACTAGTACACAGGAGACAAATACTAGTACACAGGAGACAAATACTAGTACACGGGAGACAAATACCAGTACACAGGAGACAAATACTAGTACACAGGAGACAAATACTAGTACACAGGAGACAAATACTAGTACACGGGTGACAAATACTAGTACACAGGAGACAAATACTAGTACACAGGAGACAAATACTAGTACACAGGAGACAAATACTAGTACACAGGAGACAAATACTAGTACACAGGAGACAAATACTAGTACACGGGTGACAAATACTAGTACACAGGAGACAAATACTAGTACACAGGAGACAAATACTAGTACACGGGAGACAAATACTAGTACACGGGAGACAAATACTAGTACACGGGAGACAAATACTAGTACACGGGAGACAAATACTAGTACACGGGTGACAAATACTCAGAGTACTGTGTTTGGAAAGTACTGACGCCGTGTGCTGCTGTGTCTGTCACATAAATGTTTAAGGAGGATTTTATGTTTTGTAGCTTAAATGAAGCTGGTTTAAAGATGAAGTGTTGAAAGAGAAGAGGAGAGAGGAGGAGAGAGGGAGAAGGAATGAACAATAGAGAGGAGATAAGGAGAGGGTGGGAGGAGGAGAGAGGGATAAGGAGGGAACAATAGAGAGGAGAGCGAGACGAAAAAGGAGAGAGGGCAAAATGAAGAGGTGGAGAAGAACTTTTAATACAAGATCATATGATGTTGATGAGAGAGAGAGAGGGGAGAAGAGAAAGAGAGAAAGAGGAGTGAGGGAGAGAGAGGAAGGGAGGAGGAGAGAAGGAGAGGGAGGGAGGGAGGGAGGGAGGGGAGAAGGAGAGGGAGGGAGGAGAGGAAAGAGGAAGGGAGAAGGAGGGAGAGAGGAGATGAGGAGAGAAGAAGGTAGGAGGAGAGAGGGAGAGAAAGAGGAGAAGAGGAGAAAGGGAGGGAGAAGGAAGAAGAGAGGAGATGAGGATATGGGAGGAGAGAGAAAGAGGGAGGGAGAGAAAGAGGAGAGGAGGAGAGAGGGTGAAGAAGAAGAGGTGGAGAAGAACTTTGAATAGAAGATCTCCTGAAGCTCATGTGACTTTGGAGCCTCTGCAGAAGTTTAATAAAATGAAATAAACATTTAACCTCAACCTGCTCCTGTTTTTACGTTTTTAATGTTTTAAATGAAGCTGTGCAGATCTGAGTCTGTTCTTGTTTCAGACAGAGGGGGGCGCTCTCACTCTACAAACACACATGACCTGTCTCTGTTATAACCTGCACAGACCTGAAATAAAACAGACGAGTGGAGGATGGAGGAGAACGTTCTGACTCTTGGTTTTTCGTGTTTTCTCGTGCAGAACCTGAAGCGCGTGGCGGAGGTGTGGATGGACGAATACGCCGAGTACATCTACCAACGCCGCCCCGAGTACAGACACCTGTCGGCCGGAGACATGACGGCGCAGAAGGAGCTCAGAGCCAAACTCAACTGTAAGAGCTTCAAATGGTTCATGAAGGAAGTGGCCTGGGACCTGCCCAAACACTACCCCCCAGTGGAGCCCCCTGCTGCCGCCTGGGGAGAGGTACGAGACCACGCCCACACAAACACCTGCCCAAACACTACCCCCCAGTGGAGCCCCCTGCTGCCGCCCTGGGGAGAGGTACGAGACCACGCCCACACACAACACCTGCCCAAACACTACCCCCCAGTGGAGCCCCCTGCTGCCGCCTGGGAGAGGTACGAGACCACGCCCACACAAACACCTGCCCAAACACTACCCCCCAGTGGAGCCCCCTGCTGCCGCCTGGGGAGAGGTACGAGACCACGCCCACACAAACACCTGCCCAAACACTACCCCCCAGTGGAGCCCCCTGCTGCCGCCTGGGGAGAGGTACGAGACCACGCCCACACACACACCTGCCCAAACACTACCCCCCAGTGGAGCCCCCTGCTGCCGCCTGGGGAGAGGTACGAGACGCTGAGTTTTTGAGAGTTTTAGATTTATCCAGAGTGTCCAAAAAACGTACTCAAGAAAAAAGTAATGTTACTTTAAACTAATTTTACTCCAGTGGAAGTGCAAGAAGTGAGTCCGTAACATGTGGGTGTGGTCCTCACACGTCCAGGTCTGAGCCAGAAAAGAAAAAATCAAACCTTAACTGGACAAAAAGTGACGAGACTCAAGGAAAAGGAACTTAAAGAGTCGCTGTCCGGATGGAGCAGCTGGTTTATCATTTGAATTTAATATAATTTGAAGGACAAAACATGAAATAAAGCACAAAATCTGGTCTTTTCAAACAGAAACAAAAGTGAAACTAAATCATGAAGGAGCTGCAACAAACACAAATGTGCAAATCTTCGTCTCTCTTCATCTTTTTTGTCTTCTTCTTCTTTTTTGTCTTCTTTTTCTTCTTTGTCTTCTTTTTTGTCATCTTCTTCTGCTTCTTTGTCTTCTTTTTCTTCTTCGTTTTTCTTTGTCTTTTTCTTCTTCTTTGTCTTCATTTTTGTCTTTTTCATCTTCGTCTTTTTCTTTGTTTTTCCTCGTCTTCTTTGTCTTCTTCATCTTCTTTGTCTTCTTCGTTCTTTTTCTTTGTCTTCATCTTCTTTCTGTTCACCTTCTTTATCTTCTCCGTCTTCTTCATCTTCGTCTGCTTCATCTTCGCATTAGCATTAGCATTAGCATTAGCATTAGCATCATTAGTGTATTTAGATAATTCCCATCCTCTCAGTGCTTCTCGTTCTCTCCAGTCTGAGTTTTCGTGATGAGTCGCTGTTATAAAAGTTAAAAACCTGATTTAACGAGTTTTTTTCTCTGATGTTTGTTGCAGATCCGAAACGCCGGCAGCGGTTTGTGTTTGGAGAGTAAACACTTTGTCTCCGGGAGCCCCATCCGTCTGGACACCTGCGTGAAGGGCCGAGGAGAGGCCGGCTGGGGCCACGGACAGGTCTGCAACTACAGCTCTGCACTGCATGGTGGTCTATGGATAAAAACTGAGCGATACAGAGGAGGAGGGAGGGAGGAGGAGAGAGAGGGAGGAGGAGAGAGAGGGAGGAGGAGGGGAAGGGAGGAGGAGAGAGGGAGGAGGAGAGGCCGGCTGGGGCCACGGACAGGTCTGCAACTACAGCTCTGCACTGCATGGTGGTCTATGGATAAAAACTGAGCGATACAGAGGAGGAGAGAGGGAGGAGGAGCGAGAGGGAGGAGGAGGGGAAGGGAGGAGGAGAGAGGGAGGAGGAGAGGCCGGCTGGGGCCACGGACAGGTCTGCAACTACAGCTCTGCACTGCATGGTGGTCTATGGATAAAAACTGAGCGATACAGAGGAGGAGAGAGGGAGGAGGAGCGAGAGGGAGGAGGAGAGAGAGGGAGGGAGGAGGAGAGAGGGAGGAGGAGAGAGAGGGAGGAGGGGGGGAAGGGAGGAGGAGAGAGGGAGGAGGATAGGCCGGCTGGGGCCACAGACCGGTCTGCAACTACAGGTCTACACTGCATGGTGGTCTATGGAGAAAAACTGAGCGATATAGAGGAGGAGAGAGGGAGGAGGAGAGAGAGGGAGGGAGGAGGAGAAAGGAAGAGAGAGAGGGAGGAGGAGGAGGGAGAGGAGAAAGAGAAGGAGGGATAGAGAGAGGGAGATAGGAGGGGAAGAGAGAGAGGGAGGAGAGAGAGTGGAAGGAGAGAGAAGAGGAGATAGAGAGGGAGGGAGGGCAGAGGAGAGAAGGAGAGAGAGAGGGAGGGGAAAGAGAAGAGGTGAAGAAGACCTTTTAACATAAAATCTCATGATCGTTCACTTCGACTTCTCCGTGAATACAATAAATAAATAAATACAAATAAATAAATACAAAAGTGATTTCATCAGCTCATCGTCAGGAGCCTGTGTCAGTCCGAGCTCATGGTCCAGTTTGATTTTACACAAAAAGGTGAGAGTGACTCACTGAAAAACTGTTGGCTAATGCTAATGCTCATGCTAATGCTAATGCTAGCTCGCTCACTTGTGACTGTAACGTTATTTGAGAGGGATTGTGTAACAGTTTACTTGTCGTATAATAATATAAGTCAGTTCTGGGCAGACACGTCCTACATTAAGCCAAATTTACCAAAATGTCCGATGCTGCAGCGTGACTCTGAAACACCTTTGCGTTTGAGGAAAAACGCTTCCGACGTCCAGAGCCATCGTGGAGCCTTTGGATGTTTCGTTTTCCCTGTGTCTTTGTGAAGCTGCAGACCAGGTTGAGAGAGTGACTTTAGTGGATTTACTGCATAAAACTCATCAGCGGAGGTGATCAGCTCTGCGGCGTCTCTGACACTTGAAAATGCGCCACAGAAACACAGCGAGACCAAGACGCCACAGAGACTTTACATGTGAAACGACATAAAGAAGGAGGAAAATAACATGAGGACGACAGCAGAATAAGTTTGAACAAAAAGGGCTGTGACCTGCGGATGGAGTCGGCTTTAGTTTGTGAAAAAGAACATTACGGGACATTACAGCGGCGCCAGGACGAAGAGGCGGAGTCAGAGGAAGAGGCGGAGTCAGAGGAGCTGAGAAATACACCTGCAGCAAAACATAGAGAAGAATTGTAAAAAAAAACAAAAAATGCTTTCTACTTTTTCATTTATCGCAGGTTATTTTTGGAACGTAATAAATGAGGGACGACTGTGTATCTTAAAAAAAAAGAATAAGCCGAACTGCACCATAAGCCGCAGCGGTTAAAGTGTAGAAAAAAAGTGTAGAAGCCGTATTTTCCGACTTCAGTCTGAAGCTCGTGCGCTCGGCTCCAGGTGGACGTCCTCTTTTGTTCCTCGCTGCCTCGTCGCTCGCTCTTTCGTTCTAATCTGCAGAGTCGTCGTTGTGTGAAGCTCCGAGCCAAAGTATCACAGGAGGTTTATTACAACAGGCCGAACGGGACGGACACGGCGTTTTAGCAGAATGAGGGCGGGGCAAGTACAGATACAAAAAAAAAAAAAAAAAAAAAATCGACTGTACTTAAGTAAAAGTCTTGAACTTACTCTTCATCACTATCACACTCAAAATCACTAAAATGAGGAAAGAATCAAACATAAAATGAGATGTGTCCAAACTTTTGACCTGTCGTGTTTATACTGTTGTTAGCATGTTAGCTTCGATGCTACAGCGCTAAACCTCGTGCGTTCGCAGGTGTTCACGTTCGGCTGGAGGGAGGACATCCGTGTCGGAGACCCCATGCACACGAAGAAGGTCTGTTTCGACGCCGTGTCCCACAACAGCCCAGTGACTCTGTACGACTGCCACGGCATGAAGGGCAACCAGCTCTGGAGATACAGGAAGGTGAGGAGTTACATCACATTCTTCACGTTTCCTCTTCACACACAGACCTGGACGTGTGTTTTCTTTCATTCACACATGTTTAGAGTTTTGTGAATGAAACAAAACACAAGTCCAGGTCTGTTTTTGAGGAGGAGACGGTTTGAACATGACTTAAAGCTTAAAAGAGCAGTCGCCTCTGGAACCTGAATTTCTGCACTTAATGTTATGTCTTGATTACTCAAATTTAGCTTATAAAACATTAAATATCGCTGTAACAGGGCAACCTCCCCCCTTCCCGCCCACACCACTGGTTTAACAGGGAGTGAGCGCTTAGCAACGCTGTCAATCAAACCTGTTGCTAACGCTAACAGGAGCGACGTCGGGGAAAGAAGGACCTGATGTGTCTGTTATTAATGTTCATATGTTGATTTACAGACACAATAGTGACGAGTCTGAAGTGAAGTTGCTCACGCTCACTTCCTACAGTATTTGTAGCATAGCAGCTAATGGGTTAGCGTAGCAGCTAGCGGGTTAGCGTAGCAGCTAGCAGGTTAGCTAAGTCCATGTATATAAACAGTGGTTGTGATTGTGGGCGGAGTTTAGGTTTGAATGTTGCTTTTATTCCTCTACATTTCTTGCTCGGCTCATGTTCAAGTTCTTACCAAACGTCTGATCCAAACAGACTGAGTGACAGGTGAGTACCTCATCGTGTTCCTCTGCTCTGCTGCAGGACCGCAGCCTGTACCACCCGGTCAGTAACAGCTGCATCGACAGCAGTCCCACAGAGAGGCGTGTCTTCATGAACACATGTGACCCCTCCTCTCAGAGCCAGCAGTGGATCTTTGAACGGACTAACTCCACCGTCCTGGACCACTTCAACAGAGGGGACCCCCGCTGAGACCCGGACCCCGAGCCCACCCACCACAGCCAATTACAGCCACCAGTGAAGGGAGCGAGCTGCAGACCTCCACCCGACCTCCACCCGACCTCCTCAAGGCTAAAGACTGTGGAGAAGTGGTCCTAAAACACTGTAGCAACTCGTTTAACTCGATCTCTTCTTCTTATTTTCATTTTCATTGCAGTATTTTAGGTCTGTCAAACTTAAAACACAGCAGCTTGCTCTCGTTTAAGTAAATTATGCAAGTTTTTTGACAACCCAATATTAGTATAAAAAGATCCAGAGTAACAGGAAAATTCAAATCTGTAGTTGGACAAATCGTTTGGCTGATCGTCCAAAAGACTTCTTCAGTTCTGGTCAGTTTACGCTGCCTTATATCTGTCTGTAGGAGGCGCTAACGACACTGAAACTGTAAACAGCTATTTCCTAACAAAAATGATCTTCTTTAACTCTCCTCTCAAACCATTTCTTTTCTCTGGCTCAGACCTGAACCTCACTCTCTTTAGCGGAGAGGTTAGTGTCTTTGAGATGAACATCAGACTGTGGTCCTGAGCTGCTCTCTCTCGTGTTGGTTCATTCTCTTATGGATTAGCCGTTTAACGCTCACGTCACTCTTCACTTCACTGAATGGACTAGACACATTACTTTGTTTGTGGCTCATTAGACCTAGCATACGAACAGAAAATAAACAGGTGTGTTAGCTTCAGTGTCGTTAGCGCCTCCTTCAGACAGATATAAGTCAGTGTCCAGCCGTAATCTGACCAGAACTGAAGAAATCTTTCGGATGAGCAGCCTAAAACCTTTTGTCGAGTTACAGATTTTAATTTTTCTTTTACTATTAGTACGAAAACTTAATCAATGGAAAAGTTTGGAGAGAATTTTCCTGATATTTTTGGCACCAACACGATGTAAGTTATGTTTTGTTGTGACTATTTTATCAACAAACTTCAAATATTTTACACAAAGTTGAACTATTATTTCATAAATTTCACCGTAATGGCCTATGTGACATGATCCTCTGATTAAAGTCATTGAACATTACTAATTTAATAACTCGCTAACATCCGCGCTAACCTCATCTATTCTAATGCTTTTTTAATGTCTCAAAAACAGTTTTTTTCACTTATGAACTTAAATGGGACCAAATTTCCTGCCCTCCTTGAAAGTTGTCTGTCTTGTTTCTCTTTTTTGAGGGTTTTTGTTTCAAATCGCTGCTGATATTTGACTGTGTGATTGACAGGTCAGCTGACTCAAAGCGAGCCGTCTGATTGGCCGAGCTGCAGAGGTGTTCAAAATGCATAAAGCACTTGCGTATTGAAAAAACTTGAATGACATTTTAGTGCCTTGTGAGAGAGATGTGAGTTTGACAAAACAGGGTCCGAAAGACTGGAGCGATTGGGAAGCGTTTGCTGAGTCCCGCTAACCTTAAAGAGTCGCTGACATATCTTGGAAAACTTGGACATAAATGACGACCAAAAGGACAATTTAAAAACAAATCATTTCCAAAACTTCCCAAGAACTATGCAACTCAGTAACTGCTTCTTACAGCTCTGTGCACAACAGCGCCCTCTACCTCACTGTTAGCGTCACTACTTCCTGTTCAATTTTATCGATATGAGGTTTTCATGAGGTTTTTAATATCGTTTATCGTGGGGAAAAAAAAAAGGGAACACAATAATCGCTCGTGGGACTTTTATATAATCGTGATAATCACCGTCGTATCACCAGAATGTGCAGAAAAAAGCTGCTTAATCACAGGGGAGTCAACAGGGGGCGACAAAGGGGTCTGTTGTCCGGGGCCCCAGGGTTTTAGGGGGCCCAGAATTTTGAGGTTTCTTGACCCGGGCCCCCAAATATCTGTGGACGGCCCAGTTTACTCACAATGTTCTCCACGAGATCATAGCTGTTTTCACTAGAATCATTTGGCTCATTATTGTGATAAAATCGTTAATCGTGATAAACGTGACACAAATTTTAAATATCGTCCTGTATCTATTACAGAGTCACGCTAAAATTAATTTTTAAAGATCAGGCAGTGGACAAATAAAATAAATACATCACCGGAGGATATTTTTGTGTTTGGAAAGACATGTTTGCGCCTCAATGCTAACGCTAATGCTAATTTTGAGGCATAAGGAAAATTAAAACAACACAAACTGAAGTATTTTACATTTAAAAATAACTGAGTCATCTTTGCTTTAATTAATTTGTATTTTAATAGGATCTTTATCTGAATTTAATAAATGTGACTGTTAGCTTTGAGACACCGTGAGCTAGCTAGCGTGCTACTGTACACAGAGCCTATTGTTTACAACATAACATCATGATACTATGGGAAAAATCTGATATAAAAGTTAAAAAAAACATTTAAATTGAAACGGTGTTGTATTTTCTTCTATCCTCGTGACTGTTTGACTGTTTTTTCCAACCAACCAATGACTTTATGCTTTGGGGGCGGGGCTTAGCAAAGGCCCAATCAGAGAGCTGTGTTTTTCTTGTATTTGATTTGAATGAGACGTGTATTTGCTGTGAATAGAGCTGTGAGACTTTCCTCTGCGTTTTCCTGCCTTCAAACACATCCTGCCCAAAACTGAACTTCTGTTTCACTTTTATTCTGTTTTTTGGTTCGTTTGTGTTTGATCCAAAGGGACTCGACACGTTTTTGTTTCGGTTATTGTTGTTTTTTTTGTTAAATGTTTGTGGGATGTTCTCGTTTTCTTGATGTTCTAACCAACTTAACTTCATTTTTTCTTTTAATTTATTTGTACAAAGCTTAAATCTACAAAGATCTACCATAATTACAGATGCGATCCTGACATACGAAATACAGATATTTAAAGAAACTTCTATTTAAAAGGTTAAAGGTCGTGTATTGTGCTAAATTCGCTTTTTTTGAATCGACTCGTTGCGTTTACGAGCTACACAAACAAACATCTCAGCTGAGTGTTTCGAATCAGGCTCAAGACGATATCTGACCTTTAAACTCGGTGTAAATCTTGATGTTTATTTTTAAAAATCATGTTTTTTTGTGTTTAATTCTTGTGTCGTGAATTGGCAAAACCCCATTTTATCAACTTAGAAAATACAGTCTGCTTCCATGTTCATCACTGGCAAAAAAACGGGGACGCTGAGGTCAAAGGTCAGTCAAAACTAGGACAAGATTTAAAAAAAAAAAGACTATTGTCCCATAAGAATAAGACGTACTGTCCTCTGCTTGTGAGCCAGACGACAAACTATGGGGGTCAACCTGGAGCAGAGGGACAGGTGCAGTGGGACAGGTGAAGGGACAGGTGCAGTGGGACAGGTGCAGTGGGACAGGAGCAGAGGGACAGGAGCAGTGGGACAGGAGCAGTGGGACAGGTGCAGTGGGACAGGTGCAGTGTCTGGAGCAGTGGGACAGGTGCAGTGTCTGGAGCAGTGGGACAGGTGCAGTGGGACAGGAGCAGTGGGACAGGTGCAGTGGGACAGGTGCAGTGGGACAGGTGAGCAGTGCTGACAGGTGCAGTGGGACAGGTGCAGAGGGACAGGTGAAGTGGGACAGGAGCAGTGGGACAGGAGCAGTGGGACAGGTGAAGGGACAGGTGCAGTGGGACAGGTGAAGTGGGACAGGAGCAGTGGGACAGGTGTTGTGGGACAGGAGCAGTGGGACAGGTGTTGTGGGACAGGTGCAGTGGGACAGGTGCAGTGTCTGGAGCAGTGGGACAGGTGCAGTTGGACAAATGCAGCGGGACAGGAGCAGTGGGACAGGTGAAGAGTCAGGTGAAGGTGGGACAGACTTACATAATCAGTACTACAATACACCAGCATACACTCATTCATATAGAGTCAGAAAAGTGTCTTGCCCAGGGACACAATGGTCCTAAGCATTGACTGTAACTGGGCTTTGAACCACCAACCTCTAGTTTAACGGACTGTGAGTGTGAACATTTAAACTGCCAAAAAACACGTCTTCTCCTCTTCGAAGTCGCGGGACAGACGTATGAGCCAAACTTCAGGCTAATTTTTATTATAATTGAACCGACAACTGCAAAACGTGACTTTGTTCCAGTCCAAGCCTCGTCTTATTATTAATCCAACATTTAAAATCCAAGTATCTTCAAAAACAAAGCAAGAAAATGATGCACCAAGCAACATTTTAGAACAAATCTAACAAATGTGACCAGGTCCAACCACAGACTGTGTAAAAAAGCTACAGCGTTTAGCTCTAAATGAAGCTAATCGAGGCTAGCAGTTATAGCGGCTAATTTGAAGCTAAGTTTCATATTTGGAGTTATGACCGCGAGTATCATAGCAACCAAAGAGCCAATCAGGAGCGAGGATGTTGAGGGTAATGCACCTTCCCCCCAGGCGCTTAGCAACGCTGTCAATCAAACCTGTTGCTAACGCTAGCAGAAAGAACGCGCCTGATTTGTCTCTTATTAAAGTTTATATCAACAAAGTAGCAAAATAAAACTAGCGGGATCATGTAGAGGGTTTATACAAACATTTAAAACCAAAATGACGAGTCGATGGAGCAGGAAGTGCGCTCATGAGCACTTCCTGTTTGGAGCGCGGCGGCTAGCAGGTTAGCTACGTCCATTTATGTGAACAGTCTGTGGTTGGATGTCACAGTTTTGGTTTAAATTTGCAGCGTGACTTTGTGGAATTAGCTCGTGTGACTCGTGTCAGTTTTGCACATTTTAATTTCGTTTTTGCCGCCGCGGCTCGACGTCTGTTCGCGGTTCCTGTTCATGTTTTATGCATTTTCTGTTTTGTTCCATGTTTTAATCACGAAAATCTCAGACAAAACTGTGCAAAATTTACAATCTCATAAACTGTTCATCAAAATCCAGCGGCACAAAGCTGCGAGCGCCAAATAATTCAGCAGCGCGACTGATCTATTAAAAATGAACCGCTCGTCTCTAGATGTTAAAGCGTCGCCAGGAATGTCCCACAGTACGGCATTAATCCTAACCAGCTTGTTCAATGACAGATGTTTCAAAAGTGCTGCGAGAGGTGGGGTCCTCTCTCCGCAGACCTGACCTGTAATGTGGCCTTTGGTGGCGCTCGTTTCCATGGAGATAGACATGTTTAAACACCATACTGTGGGACATTACAGAAAAACCTATATTTTCACGAGAAAGGTTACAGAGTGGAGCTTTAGAAATGATGAAGGTGGTGGGGAAAATCGTGAAATATTGGCAAAAAATAAATAAATTAGAAAATTATTTAAAATTTAAACTAAAATCGCTGCTGAAATTGGGATTAAATTAATTTTTGGGGTTTTTTTTTGGGTTTTTTTTGTTTTTTTAGTCTAAATTTGGTTTGTGTTTTAAGGGCAGAGGTTTTTAAACTGTGCAATCTTCCCGTGGAGGAACTGTACATTTTGTATCAAGCAGAAGTGATATTTTTTTGTACTGACATAGCACCTGTACAGCTGTATTTAGATAAATAACAAAAGTGTAATTCAAATGGAAATGGGTCATATTTTTGCTGAGACTGTAAAATAAAAGTTTCTATATTTGGACAAAGATTTTGACTTTTATTTCAATAAAAAATAAACCTAAACTGACACTGAACCACAGGGTTGCAGGTTTGAATCTGACGTCTTATCTTAAACTCGTGCACAAATGTAGCCTGTGTGTTTTATGTTCAGGTTTATTTCTTTTGCACATTTAAAACCACAAAAGAACAGAAAAATAAAACACTTAGGTCTGTTTTACACTTATCTGTTTGTAGTGTTTGTGACTGTGGAAGGGCATCTGGCATAAAAAGGAGCATTCATGTGAAAAAAGCCATCTTAAGTCATAAATATTCAGTTAAAACCAGAGGTAAAACCGACATATTCGCTTTTTTTTCCTCACTTTTTGACATGAAATCAGACTAAACCTTCCCTGTTTTAGGTTAATCAGGATTATCAAAATTATTTTTATTTGCTAAAAGCCAGAATAAAGACAGAAGGATTTTTTTTTTTAGACCAATTATATCGTTTTTTTCAGCTGTTTACTTTAGTTTTAACTGGAGTCTTTAAAGCTCTCGTTGAAAAGCATCACAGTTATGATTTAATGTGCTGTACAGAATTACAACACAATTGGATTAACTGCTAAGCCCCAAAGAGAAACAAATGTGTCTGCGGCTAATGCAATAGTGTGAGTCCAAATGATCCTCAAATGAAGCGGATCAGCATTAATGGAAGAGTAAACGCCCGTCGATATGGGACGACTTCAGACTCGCAACACGCCGCTGAAATCAGCCCGTAAATCCACTAAAGCTGTCGTCTGGCAGCCTGATCTCTGTCTGTGTGATTTCACAGATTAATAACAGTCTGGTCTCACCGATGTGTCTCGAACTCGGTCAAAACGAGATCGTCCAATCAGATCTGTTTATTTCAGTGACACGTGTGAATCCAAGAAGCTCATTGGTCGTCTGTGATTTGCAAATAAAATCACATTTATCTCACCTCAGATTAACAGGGATTAGAGATGTTTTTTAGTCCCATGTGAGATTTTTTTTTTCTTTTTTTATTTATTTTATTATTTCCTGTATAGACGGACCGCGCGCCTGTCCCTGATTGGCTAATCCACCTGTCAATCACACCTATTTGAAAACGTTGAGATTCACCGATGACCAGACTCTTTGTAAAGGATTAAAAAAGTGTGTTTTCTGGATCCTAATCCAACTAATCAGATGAAGTTAACAGTTTAATTTTATTTCTTAAATCAGCCCTGTTGAGCTTGTGTCTCTATGGTTCTCATCTCTGTGGATCATTCTGTTTTAATTTACACATTTTAAATCACAATATTCAGCCAAAATCACTTCAATAAAGAAATACTGACAGTGACTTCCACGTTAGAAAACTGTAGTGTCCAGTGGAGCTGACGGTGGCGTAAACATCGTCACAACAAAGCGCCTCATGCTGTAGCGCCCCCTATGGACAGAGCACGTCACATCACAGCAGCACGTTTTTTTACAGTTGGACCAAAATGACGACGCGACGCTGCAGAATCCAACGAGTATCAACAGTGGGCGTGGCACAGTGGAGGTGAAAATGGGGATGTATCGGCAAAATGGCGTCTTGAAAATAGTGGATTAAAGATTTAGTCATTTCTCGAATCGAATAGTATCGAAGATAGATAGATAGATAGATATAGATAGATAGATAGATAGATAGATAGATAGATAGATAGATAGATAGATAGATAGATAGATAGATAGATAGATAGATAGATAGATAGATAGATAGATAGATAGATAGATAGATAGATAGATAGATAGATAGATAGATAGATAGATAGATAGATAGATAGATAGATAGATAGATAGATAGATAGATAGATAGATAGATAGATAGATAGATAGATAGATAGATAGATAGATAGATAGATAGATAGATAGATAGATAGATAGATAGATAGATAGATAGATAGATAGATAGATAGATAGATAGATAGATAGATAGATAGATAGATAGATAGATAGATAGATAGATAGATAGATAGATAGATAGATAGATAGATAGATAGATAGATAGATAGATAGATAGATAGATAGATAGATAGATAGATAGATAGATAGATAGATAGATAGATAGATAGATAGATAGATAGATAGATAGATAGATAGATAGATAGATAGATAGATAGATAGATATAGATAGATAGATAGATAGATAGATAGATAGATAGATAGATAGATAGATAGATAGATAGATAGATAGATAGATAGATAGATAGATAGATAGATAGATAGATAGATAGATAGATAGATAGATAGATAGATACTTTATTAATCCCAGACCAGGGAAATTCATTTGTCCAGCAGTAAAAACAGACACAACATAAATACATTTTTATTTTTTTGGCATCGTGTTTGTGACACTGAGAAAAGCTGCATCGTCTCAGAAAAACCTCTGAGTTTGGGCCTGTTTCTGCTGGAGGATCAGGAGCTCACCTTAAAGGGCTGGGTGTTTGTGGGCTCATTAGCTATTAGCATTTTGTAAAATCTGCTGAGCTACTGGGGCCGTTCATCAGGGCAGAGCTTATGCAAAAGTTTCCTCTGATTACGTGAGAGCGGCTCAGGGTGACACACAGTGAACTTGGTGTTGTCGCATTGATTAAATAAAGGTCGTGCTGTTTATTTTTAGCCTGTTAGCCGCGCTGATGCTAATGTGAATGGATTTGTGTGTGCGTGTGTGTGTTTGATTGATGAACGAGCAGCGGCGTTTGGGACAGAAGCAGAGCAGGACAGTTCGAGACCAATCCGATCGATCCCTGTACTCTCACCGAAATGACAACAGCATTCATCATCATCGCACACGGACGTGTCCGAGTCAGGGCCGTGGAAGAAGGGCCCGAGTACGGCAACACCACGGTCCAAAATGTGTGTATACAAGTACATTAAACCATAAGTACATTATACCATACAGCAAGTACTACCAGCTCATCAATTTAAAACTCTGGTCTCTGAGCTGGTCTCTGGTCTGGTCTTGGTTCGGTTTTGGTCTGGTCTTGGTCCTGCCTCAGGTCTCTGGTCTTAAGTCTCTGGTCTGGTCTTGGTCTGGTCTTGGTCAGGTCTAGTCTGCTTTTGATCCGGTCTCTGTTCTGGTCTTAGTCCGGTCTTGGTCTTGGTCTTGGTCCTGTCTCTGTTCTGGTCTCTGGTCTGGTCTTGGTCTTAGTCCGGTCTTGGTCTCGGTCCTGGTCCGGTCTCTGGTCTGGTTTTGGTCCGGTCTCTGGTCTGGTTTTGGTCCGGTCTCTGTTCTGGTCTTGGTCTTAGTCCGGTCTTGGTCTTGGTCCTGTCTCTGGTCCGGTCTCTGGTCTCTGGTCTGGTTTTGGTCCGGTCTCTGTTCTGGTCTTGGTCTTAGTCCGGTCTTGGTCTTGGTCCTGTCTCTGGTCCGGTCTCTGGTCTGGTTTTGGTCCGGTCTCTGGTCCGGTCTTGGTCTCGGTCCTGGTCCTGTCTCCGGTCTCTCTGTGGGAGTATTACCTTCGGTTTCTGACATTAGCTCTATATAAAATCTCTGGTCTTGGTCTGGTCTCGGTCTCGGTCCTGGTCCAATCTCGGTTCCGGTCTCTGTTCTGGTCTCGGTTCCGGTCTCTGTTCTGGTCTTGGTCTTAGTCCGGGTCTTGGGCTCAGTCCGGTCTTGGTCTCGGTCCTGGTCCTGTCCCCGGTCTCTCTGTGGGAGTATTACCTTCGGTCTCTGACATTAGCTCTATATAAAATGTCGATGGTCTTTTCGTCTCGTTTTCTCGTCTCGTTTTCTCGTCTTGTGCCTCAGCTGCTGGAGCAGAGCCACAAATCAGACGGTGATTGTTCGTCTCTGGATCAGTGTCAGACCGAACGACGCAGCGACACGGAGACGATGGAGTCGCCATGGAAACCGCCGCCATCTTTGGACAGTACGGCATGAACTCATTTACACATTTTATATCCAGAAACAAGATAAATGTAGATTTTATTTTTTTAATAATTAACCTGATCAAGTCTGTTTCCTGTTTTACCTGATTTAAAAAGGTGAAATTAAAAAACATTTTAAAGGATTTTTATGGGAATATTTAGATGACTGGACTTAAATTTTATTAAAACAAGACAATAGGGGGCAGCAGTAGCTCAGTTGGTAAAGCATTTTTGTGAAGAGATGGGCTATAATTTTCTTTTAATTGTATTTATTTATGAGTATTTATTTTTATTTGTTTATTATTATTATTATTATTATTATTATTATTTGTTTATTTATTTAATGTACTAATTATACTGCTAATTATGTTTAAAAAACACATTTTAAAGGATTTTTATGGGAATATTTAGATGACTGGGCTTAAATTGTATTAAAACAAGACAATAGGGGGCAGCAGTAGCTCAGTTGGTAAAGCATTTTTGTGAAGAGATGGGCTATAATTTTCTTTTAATTTTATTTATTTATGTATTTATTTTTATTTGTGTATTATTATTATTGTTGTTATTATTATTATTATTATTATTATTATTATTATTATTAATAATAATAATAATTAATTAGTGTATTTATTTATTTATGTATTAATTAATTAATGTATTTATTTATTTAATGTAGTAAATATACTGCTAATTATGTAAAAAAAAAAAAAAAAAAGACAGACAGACTCTGAATCTCAAATTGACATGACCTGGTTAAATAAAGCTAAAAAGAAATAAATAAATTAAATAAATAAATAAAAATATCCAAAAACTACACAAAATATCAGTATAACCAGGGGCGGAGAAGAGGAGGACAAAGAGGTATGTTGCCCCGGGCCCCAGGGTCTTAGGGGGCTTTATATTAGAAGGGGGCCCATGTGAAGTTTCTTGCCCCGTCCCCCAGATTTCTGCCTACGCCCCTGAGCATAACCGACAAAATATCTCAAAGTACTGCAGACGACGAAACTGTCCTGCAGCCAGAAGAATGAGTTTTAATTAAGGTGAGACCAGACGCCCCCATGGACCCAGGACAGTCCCGGTTTCAGCCCTGTGGCCCCCGTCCAGCAGCAGATTATCCAAAAACTATTTATTTGTCACAGTTTTATACAAGAAATGTCCCAGATTTATAACGAATTTGATCCATGTCAACAGTAAAAAGAGACACAAACTGTAAATGTTTTAGTTTAAATGCAGAAAAAATGCAGCCGGTTGTACAATTTCAGGAAGTTTAAAGAAAAATAGTGTAATATGAGCCTTTTAATTAAAGAATATCACAAAAAGTAAGTGGCAGAGTAAGTGGAGAGTGAAAACATGTCCGCGAGGAAGATGTCAGTTGCTAGCTCCCGATGCTAATGTCCGCTCTAGAGTCTATTATAAGTCTGTGGTCACACGAAGCGCGAGCTCACTGTCCCCTGTCCAACGCCCACGTCGACAGGGCTTCACTTCACCACTAATTGGGTCACGACGGAGACAAGGAGACTGCAGCTGACCGCTAACTGTGAGGCTAACGCTAACGGAGAGGACAGAGACGAGAGAGTCTGAAAAGCACCAAACTAATAATCCAAAATACCTCACAGAACGAGGGGGTTATGGTCAGATTACAGATTAGCACGAACACGACAAGAAGAAAAACACACGTGACTGGACATTTGAAATAATTATGACAGATTAGAGCAAGTAACACATGAAGATTGTCAAAGTCGACTTTTGTAGTTTGGAAAATACATTTGGCCATCGGTATCTGTCAGAAGAGACACTGTATTTAAAAATGTGTTCATAAGGGACTCTGACGATATATCGACTCAATATCTCACTTATTTGTGGTTGTGTAGCTCAGTTGGTCGAGCTTTTCTCCACTGATCCAGAGGTTGGCAGTTTGAATCCCAGTCTCGACTTAAAAATCATTGGTTGAGCTGTCAGATCCATCCCACTCCCACAGATGAATACTGTCTGTGTACATGGATGTAAAAATATGGTTGTTGAGCTTTTAACACCAGATCTCATGAACGTTTACGCCTAAAAACCGGCCGTACTCGAGCTGAAATGGGGGGAAAAGCTTTTGGTTATTTTTCTTCCCAAAAACAGAACTCATTGGTGCCATTACTGCACTTTAATAATCTGGAGATGAACATTTACACACTCACACCTGCTCCTGGCTCTGAAACCCACACATTTTTTGTTTGTTTTTGTTTTAACGATACCGACGTCCAAAATCCTCCAAAGTCACGACAAACCACATTTTGACTTCTAAAAACTCTGAAATCATTCCAAATCCTCCGTGGTGAAGAGTCACATCCCCAGAGGCCTGTACAAAGCGGGATTAGCGGGTTAGCGAGCGCGGTTTATGGCTCTGCGTTACAGCTAATGCTATGCTAGGTTCCGTCTCATTGCTAAAGCACGTTACAGTTATTACCTTTAAAGTTATAAAAAGCCGAGTGTGGGGTTCTGCTGGCCCCGCCCACACGTGTCTGTCACTTTACATCAGCTTTAACTTTTACAATCTCTCTGTTTAAAGCCCCAACATGTAACTTTTTCAACACAAACTAGACTGCGATAAAAGCATTTTCATGTTTAATGTTTCTATCTAGGGACTTATGTGACCTCCTCCGGCTCTTTTCGTGTGGAAATGTTCCAGAGTGTGGTATAAAACACGTCTGTCTCCACGGAGAATGAGCCGAAGTTTAGTTTAAACTTTCTGTTTCAGTGGAAGTTCACGCAGGTGACGTGTGGCCTCCAGAAATTACACGGTGTTGCTTTAATGACGGCAGAACTGTGGAGAAGGAAAGTGTGAAAACCAACTTTAGTCCCAGGTTTTTGGTCCCAATGAGCTCACACTCCACAGGAAACATCGAGAAGAGCTGATGATCAAACGTTACTTTTTTTTTTAGATATTCATTATAGTTTTTGTGCAACACGGTGTCAAAAAGTCTTTATTTCTTCTTCTTTGATTCCTGCTCACGACTACATGCGTTTGCCTACAGAGGTCAGACTTAAACTGCTTCACGGCAAAACATCCTCGACCTCAGAACATGTGACACCCCAGCGTCATTGTTCATGAGGTTGATGGTTCAAAGTCCATGTCTGCACCAGTGCGACAGTTACATGTGTAACTGTGGTTCTATGAACAATGGAGCAAAAGTGAAAAGTGACTGAAAACTAACACAGGTTTGATTAAGAGACGGTTGTGATTGAGGGACGGTTGTGATTGAGGGACGGTTGTGATCGAGGGACGGTTGTGATTGAGGGACGGTTGTGATGATCGAGGACGGTTGTGATTGAGGGACGGTTGTGATTGAGGGATGGTTGTGATTGAGGGATGGTTGTGATTAAGAGACGGTTGTGATCGAGAGACGGTTGTGATCGAGGGGCGGTTGTGATTAAGGGACGGTTGTGATTAAGAGACGGTTGTGATTAAGAGATGGTTGTGATCGAGAGACGGTTGTGATCGAGGGGCGGTTGTGATTGAGGGACGGTTGTGATTGAGGGACGATTGTGATTGAGGGACGGTTGTGATTGAGGGACGGTTGTGATTGAGGGACGGTTGTGATCGAGGGACGATTGTGATCGAGAGACGTTGTGATCGAGGGACGGTTGTGATTGAGGGACGGTTGTGATCGAGGGGCGGTTGTGATTGAGGGACGGTTGAGATCGAGAGACGGTTGTGATTGAGGGACGGTTGTGATAGAGGGATGGTTGTGATTGAGGGACGGTTGTGATTGAGAGACGGTTGTGATTGAGAGACGGTTGTGATTGAGAGACGGTTGTGATCGAGGGATGGTTGTGATTGAGGGATGGTTGTAATTTACAGACAGCTGTGATCGAGGGGCGGTCGCAATTGAAAGTCTGTCATTTTGCAGGATCGATCGTGGCTGAGGGGAGGTCATGAGTCCCTGGCGATCACGTGGGAGGGGCGTGTGCAGGACGGCGAGGCCTATCATCTCTTCTTGTGGCTTTAATTTAACATTTTGTCCTTCAAATCGTCTCTGTGCACAACAGTAGCCACCATTTCTAGCGTAATATAATATTTATGAGGTTTTTCCGGAGTCGCGCTGATGTTAAACACTTAAAATGTGAGGAAAACTTCAGCAGAGACACTTTTGTCGTGCACCAATTACATGAACCTACCAACTCAAAGCTGCACTATACGTAACTTCTCGGGGGTCCACACGCTCGTCTCCATGGAGATACTAGCGTAGCATTCAAGTCTTTCTCATTTATTGAATTACAAGTGATTTTACAGCCAAAAAACGCACTGAAAAACATTCTTGACAGAGCAATAACACAACCACAGAGCCAAGCCACGGCCGGGCCCTCAGCAGAAAAGTGACTTAATGGACCTTTAAGTAACTGTGCTACTCTGGGCTAACGTTGTTGTTGCCATGGTGCTGCACAGAGGCGTATTACACTGAGCGCTCCCTCCCGCGGCCCCTTCTCATTCACGACACGCTCAGGTCATTTGCTGGGAGTTTATTTGCAGTAAATTGAATCTGTTCGGAGTCAAACCAGGCGCAGTGTGATTGGGTCCTGCAGGGGGCGTCCTAATGTCTTCATCAGGTTTAAACTAATAAGAGCAGCTCGGCAGATGGCTCTAACTCGTTTAGCTTTACCTGGGAGGGACGGAGCGAACATCAGGGGCCGCGGAGGACGGAGCGAACAGCAGGGGCAGCAGAGGACCTTCAAAAAGACTCGAAGAGCTGAATGAGAGAATCGGATTATCCATGCGGCTCTTTCAGGAAGAAGAAGAAAAAAACATATTTCTCTGTGACGTCATCCACAGCGATCCAGTTAAACGAAGCTCATCGACGCTAGCAGTTATAGCGGCTAATCTGGAGCTAATTACAACCGCGAGTATCATAGCAACCAAAGAACCAATCACGCAAGAGCAAAACGTTTGTCTTATTTTAAAGGAAATAAATGCTGTTGATGCTGTTTTGGGAATCGCCAGAGACTTAAAGCTGAAGTATCGGGATCAGTATCAGATCTGAAAAAGATGGGTCATTGCATCCTTAGTTTTTATCGTTTAAAAATGTGTAGGATTGATTTTTAAACCCTAAAAAAACAGAACATATTATGAAAATCAGCGTTTGAGCGTGGTGTTGTTGTCGTCTCATTAGCTTAAAGTTGTATTGGAGTTGTGTTTTTGTTTCACTCACACATGTTTAACACACACAAAAACCCTGTAGAAAACCACACTGTTCCACCTTGTGATGTCATCATGTGGTGATACAGGAAGTGCTCCACTGTGTTTTTTAATCTCCACACACCTTCATTTCTTGAATCATTTGGATCATTTCAGCTTAAATCTCGACTGAACTAAAGGTAAAAGGAGATGTTGACTTGAAAACTACCACTTGATGACATCACAAGGTGGAACAGAGCGTTTTGAGCTTTGTAGATGTTACAGACGAATAATAAAGTGTGACTCAAACATGTGAATGAAACAAAACACAACTCCAGTCTGTTTTTGAGGAGGAAACAACGTTCTAACATGGTTTAAAGCTACAAGAGTCAATTTTGTGTGGAAATAGGATTTTTAATACATCACCAACGCCACAATTAAACTAAAATAATCAACATAAATTACAATTAGACAATAATATTAATAAAAAAAAACAAATAAAGTGAAATAAAATGACACAAACACCCCTCGCTGGCTGACCTGTTCTTGGGAGGCAGAGTGATCTTTAAACTCACCTCTGTTCACTTTATTTGAACTGTATTTGTCTCGTTTTACGACACGTGCGTCTCTAATAAAGATCCAGTGGAACCAAACAACAATAACAACAGTTCCTACCTGTTGACTACCAAAGTAAAAGCCCTAAGTCTTTTAAACATATTGTGCAGTAAAAGTTAATATCTCCATAAATACTGAGTGTACACATAAAATACAAACTGACATAAAGTTTAATGTCTTCGCTCTCAACAAATAAAAACAAAACCCTGCTGTAGATTTTTTCCCTCTTGTTCAATCAAAAAACGCCTGAATGTTTTTGGTAAAAGGACTTAAAACTGCCACCTGTGAGTTTATTTGATTTTTTTTTCACCTATAGATGTCAGATATGAAACTATTCCTCCTCCCCTCATCCCTCACCTGGCTCCTCACCTGACTCCTCCCCCCTCACCTGACCCCTCATCCCTCACCTGGCTCCTCCCCTCAACTGGCTCCTCCCCTGGCCCCTCACTCAGCTCCTCCAGCTCACCTGCCCCCTTTTCCCTCACCTGGCCCCTCCACTCAACTGGCCCCTTCACCTTCACATGGCCCCTCCCCCTCACCTGGGCTCCTTTTCCCTCCTCTGACTCCTCCCCTCCCCTGGGCCCTCAGTTCCTTCCCCTCACCCTGGCCCCTCCTCTCAAACTGGCACCTCCCCCCTCACTCCCACACCTGGCTCCTCCCTCACCTGGCCCCCTCCCCTCAACTGGCTCCTCCCCTGGCTCCTCACTCAGTCCCTTCCCTTCACCTGCCCCCTTTCTCCACACACCCCACACCCAGCTCCTCACCTGGCCCCTCCCCCTTAGCACATGAGAATACAACAGCGGTAGGTCAGTCACTCTAATGTCGTACAGCAGCTTTAAGTAACAAAATTAATATGGACGTTGTTTCAAACTAATTGAGAAGAATCTAACTGCAGCCCATGAGGATAAATACTCGATTAACAACTCGTAAGAAACAACCACACTTCACCCCAGCGATCATCATTAAAAAAAAAAAAAAAACACAAAAAAACAGTTCTCAGGGCTTTTAAAAAGTTGCACTTTCTTGATCCAATCCACAGCAAAAAATTCTACATTTGTAGATTCTTCCTGTTGTTTTCTCTCGATGTTGAGGCTCGAGACGCTGACGGCTCCAGGAAGAAAAACAAGAATCATAATAATAAGCAGCAGCTCCGGCCTGATTGGTTTGATTTACGCCTTTAATCCCGCTGAACGCCTCCTTTCATTATTTATACGTTTCATTTGAGGCTTTGTAGTTACGGCTGCAGAAAAATGGGAGTCGTGGCGGTCGGTGATTAGCGAGCGGCGGCGCTGGACGCAGAATCACAATGGGACTCAGTCAAATCCAAAAGGAAAACAGCTGCTGACGCTGTTTGGACCTAAACATCAGGAAACAGGAGGCGTCGGGT
The DNA here is from genome assembly GCA_019594935.1 of Periophthalmus modestus. Classification (NCBI taxonomy): domain Eukaryota; kingdom Metazoa; phylum Chordata; class Actinopteri; order Gobiiformes; family Gobiidae; genus Periophthalmus; species Periophthalmus modestus. The sequence continues at coordinate 1,421,345 of JAIEZT010001243.1, forward strand.
CAGAGGAGACAGTCTGGAGGCATCACGGAGGTTCAGTCTGTGAGTAAAGTTAAAATCAGACACATTATGGCACTTTAAAGATACACATGGATCATTAAGTGTCACTTTCTGTTCAAATCTGCAGAACTTCTTCCTTTTCATCGCAGGAAGCAGCAGATTTACATTGATATATTGATGTAATAAGACTATTTCCTCGTCATAATCAGCCCAGAAAGTCTCATAAATGTGTTGTGGTACAGCTACATAGCACTTTTAGACCAGTTTTGTCTTATTTTATCTAATCATTTTATTTTATTTTAGTTTAAAGGAAATAAATGTTAAAGAGCTGAGTCCAAAGGCAAAGCTCTCGATGTCCCACCAGGAGGAGGCCCCAGGGACGACCCAGGACACTCTGGAGGGACGATGTCTCTGGCCTGGGAACGCCTTGGGGTCCCACCAGAGGAGCTGGAGGACATGTCTGGGGTGAGGGAAGTCTGGGAGTCTCCGATCGGACTGCTGCCCCCGCGACCCGGCCCCAGATAAGAGGAAGAACATGGATTGAGTCTCTCTGGTGTCAGATCTGGATTGGTGCATCTTTAGTTTTTATTGAAGAAAATGTGTTTGATTTTTAAACCCTAAAAAATAAAACATGTTTTGAAAAGTTTGTGTATTATGTTATAACAGTTTTGTCTCATCGTTAGTCTAAAGTTGTAATCCTGTATTTTCCTGCATGTGGCTTGAGTCCTCTGAAAATGTCTGTTTTCACCTGCCCCCTATCTTTTTTCTTTTTAAAGTTCTTCTTAAAGTTTTTGGGTTTTTATTCCACTTTGTTTTTATTACTTTGTACATTGTACATACAGTTTAAACCAGACGTTCACATATACTATATAAAAAAAACACATCTGCGTTTTTTTTCTCACTGTCTGACATTAAATCAGACTAAACTTTTCCTGTTTTTGGTCCATTAGGTTTAACAAAATTATTTCTATTTGCTAAATGCCACAATAATGAGAGAAGGATTTTTAAAGACAATTTTTCATGACTTTTTTCAGACATTTACACACATTTCATTAGTATTTGGTCCATTGCCTTTAAACTATGTGACTTGGGTCAAACCTTTTCCTTCCACAAACTTCTCACAATAGTTGCAGGAATTTTGTCCCACTCGTCCTGACAGAACTGGTGTAACTGAGCCAAGTTTGTGTCCGTCTTGCTCTAAAAGGCTTTTTAAGGTCTGTTCATACATTTTCAATAGGACTGAACTCAGGGCTGTGTGATGGACAATCCAAAACTTTGACTTTGCTATCCTAAAGCCTCTTTGTTATCCTTAAGCCTCTTTGTTATCCTTAAGCCTCTTTGTTATCTTTAAGCGTTTTTGTTATCCTTAAACCTCTTTGTTATCCTTAAACCTCTTTGTTATCCTTAAACCTCTTTGTTATCCTTAAGCCTCTAATCCTTAAGCCTCTTTTTTATCCTTAAGCCTCTTTGTTATCCTTAAACCTCTTTTTTTATACTTAAGCCTCTTTGTTATCCTTAAACCTCTTTGTTATCCTTAAGCCTTTTTGTTATCCTTAAACCTCTTTGTTATCCTTAAGTCTTTTTGTTATCCTTAAGCCTCTTTTTTTATACTTAAGCCTCTTTGTTATCCTTAAGCCTCTTTGTCACCAGTTTGGCCATATGCTTCGGGTCATTGTCCATTTGAAAACCCATTTGAGCCAAAGCTTTAACTTCCTGGCCGATATCTTGAGATGTTTCCTCAGTATTTTTACATAATATTCTAAATACATGAAGTAAGACGTGTGGAATTATGTGGTAAAGAGCAAAAGTGAAATAACTCTACAGATTTTTTACATTTTATTTTATATTCACATGCTCAAAATGGCCGTCTGTTGCTTTGGAAATCTTCATTCATGCATTTTATTTCTTCTGTATGTATCTAAAATGTAGAAAGTGGTCACAAATATTTAAAAAAACCTCTTTGGAGCCGTGTGAGCCGTGTCCTTGTGAAAGCGAGGTGAGCGTCAGCAGCTGTGCACATGTACTTTTAATGGGCTGTACACAGATCTGTCGTGTTGATGTAACTGGACGTGATGCAGCGGAGCCAAAACGGTTTTTAATCTAGTCCCTGTTCACAGACGAGCAGCTGCTACGCCGCTAATTTAAGCGAACGCACACGCTGACCTGAAGAGGGAGACGAGAGCCGACCTGACAGACGCCTGTGAGGGTTTGAGTCCGGCGCAGACGGAGAGGGCGCCATCTACTGTAGGATTCAGGCAACAACTGGTTTAGACGCTTGTAAATGAAATGAAAAATGTGATGCCTGGTAAGTGAGTAACATCCACAGACTGGATAAAAAAGTGACTGAGTGTGACGTCACCACAGCTTCAGCTCCAGATGAAGCTCGTCGAGGCTGGAGCAGGTACAGACCGTGAGTATCATAGCAACCAAAGAGCCAATCCAGAGCAAGGATGTTGAAGGTAACGCCCCTTTCCACCCACACCAACAACTACTAACAGGAGCGAGAGGGTTAATACGAACATTTAAGACCAAAATGAGTCTGACAGCAGCAGGGACAGAGAGAGGGGGGACATCCAATAACAAAAGAACTCAAAAGAGATCTAAATAAACTCAAAATTACTCAAAAAACAAAAAAACAAAAACAAAAACAAAAAAAAGTCAAAATAACCCCCCCAAAAAAGCCCCAAAAACACAGACTTAAAATAACCAAAAAATAAAATGAAAATAAACTCAAAATAACTTTAAAAATATACTCAAAATAGCAAAAAAAAAAAAAAAAAAAATGACAGAAAATAAACTCAAAATATCTAAAGAAAAATAAATAAATAAATAAAAATAAAAAGATTTAAGACCAAAATGAGTCTGACAGCAGCAGGGACAGAGAGAGAGAGACACAGTTTAGCTCTGTCCATTTACATAAACAGTCTAATGTGACAGACCCAGTTATAAAACAGATACATATATGTGAGGTTATGTTTTATTGAGTTTAAGCCGACGCTGCTGGTGAACAGAAAAACATCTTAACTGTAAATAAATCCATTTGAAGTTTCTGTTGTCGTTCACTCTCATAAATTTAAGAACAAAATGTCTAACAAATTGTTTCATCGTGATGTTTTCATGTAAAAATAAGGTGTTTTATGTGTAAAATGGACCAAAAAACACCATGAAAAACCTGCATTCTAACAGTGAGTGGGGTCCCCTCTCCACAGATCTAACCTGTAACTTGGTTTAATCTCCTACTTTGTACCATGGTGTAATGTACTGAACTATTTTTAGAATATTTAAAACAGAAACATGAAAAGAACAGGATTGAATCTTTTGGTCGTCATATTAGATCCTAAAAAATACACAGACGGGATTTGGGATTTTCTTTAGTATTTGATTAAACGAGATCTGACTGAAAATTTGCAAAAAAAATTCAAATTTCTTCTAATTTTTCTGAGTTAAAACTTGAATAAATAAGTAAATCCTTCTGTACATTTGCTCAACATCTGGCTGAGTCCAAAGTCGTAAAAAAGAAGGAGAAAAAAACAGCCTTTGAAATGACACTGTCCCATTTAAATCTGTGCAGACGGGTTTGTTAATTGAAAAATTTAACATTTTTTGATGCAGAGTCGACAGTTTTGTTGTTGCTAAGAGACAAAACTGACCAAAAACTAAACATTTCAACAGAAAAGAGTTGTGTCTTGTTTAGATTTGACTGGACAACTTTTTTTGGGCTGTATTTACATTTTTATGACGTCCTACACCAGCGATTATGTTTTTAAAGCCAAATACTGATGTTTTTCAGTCTGTTTTTCAGTCCTACACAGAAGCGGCTCGTCGTTTGACTAATAACAGCTTAAATCATTGGCATTTCGATCTGTGTCAGACCATAAATGTGCGAGATTATGGTCTTAAATTCATTTTGAGAGGGTCTTTGTTCACATTTCTTTGCAGATATCTGATCCGTGTTATCAGGCAGCACTTATAGTCGCTAATTTGGAGATTTTATGTACAATAAGACACTGCGGAAACACGGGGAGGGCATCTGACACACAGGGACACTTCAGAACATGTTTGTGCTGATCTAAACTACAGGGTGAGCACAGTTTTTATGCAGAATGAGACGTTTTGATGCTGTAGTCTCCCTGATTTGCCATTCGTGTGGTTTCAGATTGTGATTTTGATTGGATTGCGCTGAATCTCGCCGCGTTATGTCGTCTCATTTGGTTTTATTTAGACGCAGTATTTCCTCGGGACACGTACAGTTCAGTGAGGACACAAAGTAAATAAAGCTTTTGTAATTACAGAACGCCGCAGCTCAAACCAAACCTCCGGCTCTGTTGTTTATCACTGTAATATTTACTCTGGACAAGGACTTACTGGGGCTGGGACGAGGGATGAGGGGAAAAGGTGCAGTGCGGAACTTTTCTGGAGCTGACAGATGTGTGCACCTGCCTGTTTCTGTGGAGATGTTGTTGCTTCGCGTGGGATTTTACCATAGACTGTTTATATTAATGTACAGAGCTAACCGCCGCACACAAACAGGAAGTGATCATGGGCACGTCCTGCTCCATCGACTCTATTTTCAAAAACGGTGTCCCCTCTGTGACTGTGACCCGCTACATGATCCTAGGGTTATTATTATTATTATTTTTTTTAGTTATTTTGAGTTATTTATTTATTTATTTATTTATTTTATTTATTTATTTATTTATTTTTTATTTATTTATTTTTAGATATTTTGAGTTTGTTTGTTTTTTTTGGTCATTTTTATTTTACTTTGAGTTTATTTTTTGAGTTATTTTGAGTTTGTTTAGATTTTTCTTTTCTTATTTTAAATTATTTTTTTAAAATTATTATTATTTTGAGTTCAGTTCAGTTAAGTTTTGGGGTTTTTTTGGAGTTATTTTGAGTTATTTTCTTTTTTTTAGTTATTTTGAGTTTATTTTGATTTTTCTTTTGTTATTTTAAGTTAGTTTTTTTTTTTTTTAATTATCATTATTTTGAGTTCAGTTCAGTTCAGTTTAAAACATTTTTTTTGGGGGGGGGGTTATTATATAAAACTGTATTATATAAAACAGTAAAAAAATGTGCAATAATTACTCATTTAAATAATCCTTAAAAACAATATAAATACAGTATAAAGTCTGCTGAAAAGTGCATTATTTGTATTTCTCTGTAATATTCCCGTTGGAGGATGATCACATCAGTGATCAGCTGCTCAGCCTGTGACTGTAATACCTTCACTCACCACTGGAGGGATTTCACACTGTTTCACTGCATTAAATCCTGAGTGAGGAAAACCACGATAAATCATGGTCGACTCGTGGTTAATTCTTCCTATTTTCAGATAAATGTTTGGAGATGCTGTGTGTTTCTGATCTGAGACATTTAGTTGTTAAACTGAGGCTAGGGAAGTGTTATATTTGTGTTTTTGGAAGTTTTCGGACATGTGGACCCGTACTCCGCCACCTTGTGAATGTTCCAGTGTAAAATACTCTTAAACTGCATTAAATCCTGCATGAGCGAGTGATTCTTCCTTTTTTCAGGACTGCAACAAAAGAACCATGCTCCAGATTAGCCGCTACACCTGCTCCAGCCTCGATGACGGGGCAGATTGGCGTCTACAGTCCAGCTCAAAACCACCGAGTGTGAAGGAAAACTTTGAGCTGTTCACACAAATATAGATTTGCACTATATTTAAATATGTGTGACGTGGCTTGTGTAAAGGATTCAAACACATATATAGTCTCTGTGTACAAACCTAACTGTCCAAGAAGCTCATCTGGTCTCGTTGGCAACAAAAACCCGACACAAACAGGCTCCAAACTCACATGACGCCTCTTCATCCCGGGGCGCGGCGGCGTGAAGCAGCATATTGTGAGTGGGTGTTCTCCGCGTGTAAACACAAACCTGCGAGCCGCGAATTCAGGCTCGACACGGCGTTTCCTCCTGTAATTCTGCCACTTTCCCTCCACGATTACGTCTCGATGAGTAATGACGCCGAACAGCCACAGCTCAATACGGAGCTTTGACAAGTCGTTGTTTATTATTTAGTAAAGCTGCTTACATCAGCGCTTCACACAAACAAAAGCCGTCTGAACGATGATGAATTATAGGCAATAAGTTTCCGTAATGCGCGGAAGAACGAGGCAGCTGTGAAAGCCCCACCGGCCGAGACAATGGCACTTTACACAGAGCCTTAAACAGCAGTAACTCAGCCGGAGGGCCACATAATGGACGTTTAATGGAGAGACGCTTGTTCAAAGAGGAGCTAAAGTGGGCCGCCGTGTCGTTACAGAATGTGAGCCGTGAAAACATTAAGATTATGTGATAGAGAGAAACGTCGAGATGGTCCAATGTCGGGACGGTCCAATGTCGGGACGGTCCAATGTCGGGACGGTCCAATGTCGGGACGGTCCAATGTCGGGACGGTCCAATGACGGGACGGTCCAATGTCGGGACGGTCCAATGTCGGGACGGTCCAATGTCGGGACGGTCCAATGTCGGGACGGTCCAATGTCGGGACGGTCCAATGTCGGGACGGTCCAATGACGGGACGGTCCAATGTCGGGACGGTCCAATGTCGGGACGGTCCAATGTCGGGACGGTCCAATGTCGGGACGGTCCAGAGCAGCATCATAAATGATCCAGAGCAACATCGAAATGGACCAATGTCAAAATGGTCCAGAGTAATGTTGAAACGATCCAGAACCGGGACGATAAAATCTGAGTTATTCCGGTCACTTTGGTATAAAAGGTGTGAGTTTATATGAAATGTGTGAGTTTATATAAAATGAGTTTATATAAAATGTGTGAGTTTATATAAAATGAGTTTATATAAAATGTGTGAGTTTATATAAAATGAGTTTATATAAAATGTGTGAGTTTATATAAAATGAGTTTATATAAAATGTGTGAGTTTATATAAAATGTGTGAGTTTATATAAAATGAGTTTATATAAAATGAGTTTATATAAAATGTGTGAGTTTATATAAAATGTGTGAGTTTATATAAAATGAGTTTATATAAAATGAGTTTATATAAAATGTGTGAGTTTATATAAAATGAGTTTATATAAAATGAGTTTATATAAAATGTGTGAGTTTATATAAAATGAGTTTATATAAAATGAGTTTATATAAAATGAGTTTATATAATATGTTGTGTTCACTGATGTGTTTTTATTGAGACTCATGTGGAGCTGCTCAAATCTCACAGTTTAAATCTGAACTTTGGACTCGTTTTAAAACAGAAACAGTGATTCAGTTGTAAAAAAAAAAAAAAGATTCTGTTTCCAAATCACAGTAAAACGTCTTAACTCTTCAGTCTGAGGTTTGTTTATAAAATCACAGTTTTCACTAAAAATATATCAAATACCAACATTATTATGATTATTTTTATTTTTATTTTATGATTTTTAACAGTTGTGTTTTTTCTGTCCCTGGAGACAAACCTGTTCTTCCTGTTTTTTCAAAACTATTTTCATATTAAACCGTCTAAATCTGAATGAAGCAGAATCAGTGAAGCAGCAGGAGGTTGAGGGTTTGACTCCCAGGCCACATGGGGTTTTCTGTGGAGTTTACACGTTCTCCCTGTGTCTGTGGAGGTATAGACAAACAGTGGACAATTTTATATATATATACATATATATATATATATATATATATATACATATATATATATATATATATATATATATATATATATATATATATATATATATATATATATATATATATATATATATATATATATATATACATATATATATTGAAGGACGGGTACATCATTGCTCATAATAACAAAGATTAGATTAAAGGAGGTTTAGGCCTTGCACGCAACATGGCACAAACACACTCCATTCTTGCTATATATATATATGCTATATATATATATAGAATGTAAATATTTCTCTCTCTATTGTTCAGTTTTTAGATGTAGACAATCATGTACTGTATCTCCTACCTCTCTACTCCTCTCTCCATCTCCTCCTCCTCCCTCGCTCGCTCTCCCTCTTTCCTCTCTCCTCCTCTTCAAACGAGGTCGGAACCAGGTCTAAACCAGGTCTAAAAACCAGGTCTAAACCAGGTCTAACCCAGGACTAAACCAGGTCTAAACCAGGTCTAAACCAGGTCTAACCCAGGACTAAACCAGGACTAAACCAGGACTAAACCAGGACTAAACCAGGACTAAACCAGGTCTAACCCAGGACTAAACCAGGTCTAAACCAGGACTAAACCAGGACTAAACCAGGACTAAACCAGGTCTAACCCAGGACTAAACCAGGTCTAAACCAGGACTAAACCAGGACTAAACCAGACTAAACCAGGACTAAACCAGGTCTAAACCAGGACTAAACCAGGACTAAACCAGGACTAAACCAGGACTAAACCAGGACTAAACCAGGACTAAACCAGGTCTAACCCAGGACTAAACCAGGTCTAAACCAGGACTAAACCAGGACTAAACCAGGACTAAACCAGGACTAAACCAGGTCTAAACCAGGACTAAACCAGGACTAAACCAGGACTAAACCAGGACTAAACCAGGACTAAACCAGGTCTACAGATGTCTTCATTCCCACATTCGTCACACAGCCTCGTCTTCTTTCCTCGCCCTGTTTCTTTCTCTGAGCTCCTCTTTGTCTCAGACTTTCCGCCGCTGCGAGTCGAGGATGTGGTGGACTTTCCTCGTTCTGTAGGAGGGTTAATGAGCGCCGCTGCTGAACGGAGAGCGCCGCAGGATCGATAAACCGATGCGGCGAGCACAGACCGAACAGGGCGTCCTCTGTCTGTGAGGAGCCTCCGGGCCTGTAATGGGAGCGCTCCTGGCTCCCGCTCCCGGCTCCCGGCTCCGGCTCCCGCTCGATCGAGCTCGATGCCTTTCAAACTCTGCAAAGACGAGGCCTGTACTATCGACCGTCCAGAGAGCGCCGCCGACAACATCTGCTGCAGGAACGACTCCAGATATAAAAGCAGCCGACTCGAGGATGTGATTAGTCACTGTTTATAGACCTGAGTCTGTGTCTGTCTCATTTGTCACTTTCATGTCCCATAATTCCACTTGTCACATTTCAGGTTTGGATGATTTTTTCCAGGATATGAACATGCATTGTGTTCTGCGTCCTGATTGGCTGAGGGACTGTAGACCATCGTGTTCTGTGTCCTGATTGGCTGAGGGACTGTAGACCATCGTGTTCTGTGTCCTGATTGGCTGAGGGACTGTAGACCATTGTGTTCTGCGTCCTGATTGGCTGAGGGACTGTAGACCATTGTGTTCTGCGTCCTGATTGGCTGAGGGACTGTAGACCATTGTGTTCTGCGTCCTGATTGGCTGAGGGACTGTAGACCATTGTGTTCTGCGTCCTGATTGGCTGAGGGACTGTAGACCATTGTCCATCAGTCTCCTCCGTGTCTCCTGTACAGTACAGAATGTGTCAGACAAATTTACATAAATGTTGGATCAGTGTGACTCTGAAGTGCTGTATGTTTTGCAAGTTTTCTCTCCCCGACAAAACCCACAATGACGATGAAACGTTCTGCACCCACAGAAAAATGAACTTAAAATATAAAACAACTAACTTAAAATAACAAAAAATAAAATAAAAATCTAAATAAACTAAAAAAACCAAACAAAAAACAAAAAATTCAAACTAACAAAAAACAAACTTAAAATTACAAAAAAATCTAAATAGACTCAAAATAAAAAAAAAATAAAAAAACCCAAAAAAACAAACTCAAAATATCTAAAAAAAAAAAAAAAATAAAAAAAATCTAAAAATAACAAAAATTAAACCCTAAAAATAACAAACAAAAAAAAATAATAAAAAATGAAATCAAATAATCAAAAAAAAAAAAACACTTTAAAAAAATCTAAATAAACTGAAAATAACTTAAAAAAAAAAAAACAAAACAACAAAAAAAAACCCTCAAAATAACTCAAAAAATTATCTAAAAATGACAAAAAACAAACAAACAAAAAAAAAAACCTCAATAACTTAAAAGAAAAAATAGATAAAAAATTAAAATGCCTGTGTGAGAAAAGTGTATAAAGTGTGTGGTGAGGGGTTTTACAGAAGAAACATAGAAAATAATGTAAAACCGAGGACTGAACCGAGACTAATTCTGTTTAGCTGCACGTGACTAAAAGGGTTTCATTCTGCCTCTTCTCTTTTAATGTTCATTTTTTGATGCTTTATGTTTTGATTTGTTGTGAGTTTAATGTTTTTCTTATTCTGCAAAATACTTGGAATTATTTTGTGTAGAAAGTTTGCTATAAACTTGCAAAATTTGCCACGAATGAAGCAATAATCAGACATAGAAGTTACTTTTTCAACCCAAATCTTCCACTTTTACAGATAAATGCTTCACATGAAACATTCTGGCTCCATGTTTCTTACACTGAACAGTTTTATTTTTTCGATCAGGACAGGTTCAGTTGGCGTGAAGTTTTAGTCTGACCTCAACCTCGAACTCTCAGTCTGAAAAGGATTTTAAAGACTTGATGGAATAAAAGTTGAGCTGTTTAAAAGTGAAACTGTGGAGTGACTCTGTGCCACTCACCGACTTTAAAAACAATCAAACAAACGGAGCGGCCGGGTTATTCAAACAGCCGCTGATTCGGTTTAAATTTCGCACAAACAGCGTAGGAGGGTAAGTAACGTCCCCTGGAGAACTGCCAAATGTCAATTGCTTCAGATAATGAAAAACAATGGAAACGGCTATAAAAACCCACTCGAGTTTCCATGACGACTTCACAAATCACAAATAATGGACAATCATATTTTAAGATGATTTAGCAGCAGCGGCGTCTGTTCGATGAGGCAAAAACTACGAGAGGATTTAGTGCGAAAGACAAAGGCCAGAGCGACGTGTCTCCTGACAAACAAACACTTCTTCTGCAAATCCATAAAAGTCCTAGTTTTGTTTTGTTTTTAAAGAGCTCGTATCGCACTTTTCTGGTCTGTTCTGATGTTTCCTCCTCAAAAACAGACCTGGAGTTGTGTTTTTTTGTTTCATTCTCACATGTTTAACACACAAACAAACCTGCAGATTTAGGCTGAGTTTTTCTCTCACACTGAAAATGCTCCGTTCCACCTTGTGATGTTATGAAGTGGTAGTTTTCAAGTTAACTCCTCCTTTTTTTTACTTTTAGTTCAGGAGAAGATTGGAAATTCCAGATTGTCTTGATGCAGTAGGAAAATAAAAAAATAATAATAATAATAAAATAAAATTAAACTAAATAAAATAAAATAATAAAACTTAAAATAAAATAAAACAAAATAATAAAAAACAATAATAAAATAAAATGATAAAACAAAACAATAAAAATAAAATAATAAAATAAAATACTAAAATAAAATAAAACAAAACAATAATAAAATAAAATAAAACAAAACAATAATAAAAAACAAAATAAAAAAAAAAAAAAAAAAAAAAAAAAACTAAAACAAAATAAAACAAAATAATAAAATAAAAAAATAAGTAAGATATTAAAATAAAACAAAACAGGAATAACAGCCCCTGCCCCAATCTTGGAAAAAGATCACATTTGTTTTAATTAAAGGTCTTATATTACGCAAACTTGACTCTTGAAGCTTTAATCCATGTTCTAACGCTGTTTCCTCCTCAAAAACAGACCTGGACTTGTGTTTTGTTTCATTCACACACGGTTGAGTTCTTCTCTCAAACTGAAAACACTCTGTTCCACCTTGTGATGTCATCATGTGGTGATACAGGAAGTGCTCCACTGTGGGGTTTTTTTTAACTCCACACACCTTCATTTTAAGAATCATTTGGACGGATGGATTTCAGTCCTGGAGTTGCCACTTCTCTGAACTCTGAACTAAAGGTAAAACGTAGCTGTTCACTTGAAAACTACCACTTGATGACATCACAAGGTGGAACAGAGCGTTTTGAGCTTTGGAGATGCTACAGATGAATAATAAAGTGTGACTCAAACATGTGAATGAAACAAAACACAAGTCCAGGTCTATTTTTGAGGAGGAAACAGTGTAAGAACATGCGGCTATTTCCCCCTTAGCAACACTGTCAATCAAACCTGTTGCTAACGCTAACAGGAGCGACCTCGGGGAAAGAAGGTCTGATTGGTCTATTATTAATGTTCATATTTTCATTTTAGAGACACAATCATGAAATAAAAACTCCAAGATCATGTAGAGGGTTAAGACAAACATTTAAGACCCAAATGAGTCGTAGCCGGAAGCCACGCCCATGAGCACTTCGTATCCATAGCGCGGCGGTTAGCATGTTAGCTCTGTCCTTTTATCTATAAGCACATAGTCTCTTTTCACAGACACTTGTATTTGTGGTGAACCAGCGGGGAGCAGATGGAGGCACCGGTCCTGGCCGACCCCCTGTGACCTTTTGACCTCTGACCCGGATGTTTTTGTGCCTCATTAAAACCTCAGCCTGTTGCCGCGGAAACAGATGGTCGCCAGCTCGACCCGGGCCCACAGAGAAACCGCAGAGAGGCGACCAAAGGCTGCAGCAGCGGAAGGAATATCAAACCCAAAACTGTGACGAGGAGACAAGGATGGACTGCAAAAAAGAGTCACTTTTAAAAGTAGAATATAAAAATATACAAATAAATGAGACAATATTGTGCAGTTTATCGAACATTAAAAGCCATTGGTTAGATGCAAATTTGATTTTTTTGAGTTTTTTACCATGTTCTAATGCTGTTCCCTTTTCAAAAACATGTCTGAAGAGGTTTTAGAGTCGTCCATGCATGTTTGAGTAATATAGGGATCTCTACCAAGTCATATTCAAACCCTCCTTACATTTAACTGTAAGATTCTGTACGAGGCTCCGCCCACAAGCCACATGCTCCACACAACAATCCTCCATAAATACACAAAAACATGATACAAAACTGTTCACTACGACTTCACAAACCTGATGTATGTGCAGTAGTTTCATTAGTGGGACAGAAGTAAATACCTCCTGTTTAATACCCCACAGACGTAAATACCTCCTCTTTAATACTCCACAGAGGTAAATACCTCCTCTTAAATACCCCACAGAAGTAAATACTTCCTCTTTAATACCCCACAGAAGTAAATACCTCCTCTTAAATACCCCACAGAAGTAAATACTTCCTCTTTAATACCCCACAGAAGTAAATACCTCCTCTTTAATACCCCACAGAAGTAAATACCTCCTCTTTAATACCCCACAGAAGTAAATACCTCCTCTTTAATACCCCACAGAAGTAAATACCTCCTCTTTAATACCCCACAGAAGTAAATACCTCCTCTTTAATACCCCACAGAAGTAAATACCTCCTCTTTAATACCTCGTACAGGTACATTTCTCCTCTTTAATCATTAATCTGCTCTGATGTGACTTCATGACCAGCTGTATTTTTTCTGCGATGCGTCCGATTCGTGCTCGTCTCCGTGGCGACTGCGGAACGTTCCGGAGCCACACGATCGCCGCGGTAACGAGCAGCCAGGAGACCCTCAACCAAAAAGAAGTGACATCGTGCGTCGTTAAGGTTTGTTTTATTGCGAGCGCTTCTAGTCGGGGGAAAAAACAACATTATCAAAACCACAAATTGTTCTGCGTCTGCTGCAATTTTCCCGTTTATTCCTAAGCGAGTTCTGTTCTTACTTTTGTATTTTGATTCGATTTCACCCGCAGCAATCTCAAAGTGCTTTGAAAAGTGCCGTTAAATAAAAGACATCATTGTTATTACAGATTCACATAAGTCCAGACACAAAACAGCCGAGCTTTGATATACAGTATAAATGAACATCTATAAGAAAACCATTACACGGCGGCGTTTCTCTTCTGGATTGGATTTTTTCTGGCCCTAACATAATTTGTGGTGTAGCGTCAGAAGTGCCGTGGCTGCGAGTGCTTACACTATCTTTTGCCACTTAAACAGAATGCCTTAGGTCCATTTGGGAGGATTGGCAGGAGTCCCGCTGTTCTTCTGCCAACCACAGACAAATCAAAGTCCGCACTAAAAAGGCAGTGCGCAGGCTTCATCATCCGGACAGGCCTGGAAAAAAAAAAAAATAAGGCAATTTGCGACATCAAGCGGGATATCAAAAAGCACTTGAATCTGTGCTATTATTGTCACAGCGGAAAGTCGTCGTCAATGAGTGAAAACGATCCCTGATCCCGGAACAAACGCAGCGAATAAAACTATTACAGGAACAGAGAGAAACGTCTGATGTGAGAAAAGAAGTGAAAAAGGATCAGAGCTAATAAAATACACTTTTTATAGAAATGGACAGAGCTGACCTGCTAGTTCAGAACAGGAAGCATGGTGCACTTCCTGCTCCATCGACTCTGGCTCCAATTAACTTTACATTGAAAAACTGAAAAAATTCTCTCTGTCCCTGCTGCTGTCAGACTCATTTTGGTCTTGAATGTTCATATTAACCCTCTACATGATCCCAGTATTTTGAGTTATTTAGATTTACGGGGTTCACTTTTTTGAGTTTTGAAATTTTTTTTAGTTGAAGTTATTTTGAGTTTATTTAGATTTACTTTTTAGTTTTTTTGTTGTTGTTTTTTTTTTTTAGTTCTTTTAAGTTATTATTATTATTTTTTAAGTTATTTTGAGTTTATTTCGATTTTTTTTTTTTTTTTTATTTGAGTGAAGTTTTTGTCCTTTGATAAACTGTGTCCTCTCTCTGTAACTGCTGCTGTTAGTCCATATTACTCTACTCTACATGATCCTAGGGTTCACTTTTTTTTTTTTTTTTTTTTTGTTATTTTGAGGTTATTTTATTTATTTTGTTTCAGTTAAGTTTTTTTTTTTTTTTTTTTTATTGATTTATAATTTTTTTGAGGTATTTTGAGTTAATTTCGATTTTTTTTGTTTATTTATTTATTTATTTTTTTTGTTATTTTGAGTTATTTTAATTATTATTTTTTTAAATCAATTTGTCCTTGCTGGTGTCAGACTCATGTTGGTCTTAAATGTTCGTATTAACCCTCTACATGATCCTGGGGTTTTTATTTCACGTCTGTGTCTGTAAATCAACATATGAACATTAATAACAGACACATCAGGTCCTTCTGTCCCCGACGTCGCTCCTGTTAGCGTTAGCAACAGGTTGATTGACAGCGTTGCTAAGCGCCGGGTCAAGAAGTCTCACAATTCTGGGCCCCCTAAAACCCTGGGGCCCAAGACAACAGTCCTCTTTGTCGCCCCCTGTTGACTCCTCTGTGGTTATGTCGTCTTTTTCTGCACGTTCTGGTGATACGACGGCGATTATCTTTGCTGCCAATCATCACGATTATATAAAATGTCCCAGAGTTCACTTTTTATCACGATTAACGATATTATTGTTCATTGTCCCATCTCTGTTTTGTCGTAAAGAACAAAGTGAAATATTTTTCGACAAAACAAAACGGTGGAAACTTTAAGGATTTAAGTATAAAATATATATTAAAAAACTCTTTATTTTTTCTTTGCTTCACTGTTTTTCCTGAAATCTCCAAACTTCTGCCCCACAGCCGCTGAACCGTGTCATTACGTGTGAAAGATCGGCTCCTCAAACTTGTCATATTAATCTTTGGGCATAAAGTGTTTTCAGCTGACAACAATCACGTCTTTGTTGTGGTTAAATGGCTCCAATTTCTGAAGCCGCCGTGAAAAAATGATTTGACTTTTGTTTATTTAAACTGACAGAAGAGGCTGAACTGGGCCACGTTCTGTTTCATGTAGATCACAGAGATATTCACCACTTAAAAATAAATGAAATAATAAATAAATACTTGAAAAACATGTATTCTTACTACAAACAAGGCTTCAACTTCATAGATTAGACGTGTAGTTTGGCATTGCAGCTTGTTTCCATGGAGATAGATATGATTTAGTTTTTGTTTGTTTTTTTATGTATGTTTTTTTAAATTATTATATTTATTATTATTATTTTTATTTTATTTTAATTATTATTTTTTTTAATTTATTAAAGATGAACAGATTAATAAACACTAGTACAATAATAAACAGATAAATAGTTATAAGTGCACATATATCCAGTAACTTAATGCGCATTTCTCTCTTTTTTTTTTTTTTTTTTTAAGTTAAAAAAAGGAGAAGAAATCGTGTTAAATCCCAGCCCTGTCGTCCATTAGATCATAAATGACATACTGTTTAATTTTTGTTTAAAGTTAAAAAATATAAAACAAGTTCAAATGTGGTCAGCCCCTGTAGTGATGTTTTAGCTAATATGGAGTTTGTTTGTGTTTTTTTTTTTTTTTTTTTATTGACCCTATTCCGTCCCATCCACTTTTTTCCGTAAATGCAACTAAACCTCGTTTTCTTTGTAGTAGTACTTCTGGTTTAGTGGAAATCCTGTTTCATTCAATGAAGAATTTGGCTAAAATATTGTGTAAAGTCGATTTGTTTGTGTCAGATGTTCAAAGTTTATGTGCAACAACAATTCAACACTGAACCGATTCACTTGTCTCCTTTTGGCTCCTCACGACTCTTCATGGCTCCTCATTGCTCCTTATGGCTCCTCACCATTTGTCATGGCTCTTTACGACTCTTCATAGCTCCTCATGGCTCCTTACGGCTCGTCATGGCTCCTCACGACTCATGGGTCCTCACAGCTCATCATCACCAATAAATATCTGTATCGTGTGTCATGGTTGAGGCGAGGTCCTTGTTAGTGAAAAACTGGCCAGAGACGAGAAAGTTAAACAGTAAACCTTTACATTACCAGTCTGATCCATTCTGTGAACAATATACAGATATAATACATTTCTTCCAAAGGTACAAAGCTCATATAACAGTGTCATTTCTCGTAATCAAACCGTTATATTTTGGTCAAAACCACATTTCTCATTGTCACAGTTCTGCCTGTTACATGTTTATCCTCCGTCCGGCTCCGTGTTCTGCTCCTTCTTTTGTTTCCTCCCTGTTTTCCTGCAGCTGCCTCTCGTTTTGTTCATCAGTCCAGGGTCGTCTATATATTCTGCTTCTGTTCTGTCATTTCTTGCTGGATTGTTGACCAACCAAGAGCAGCACTCAAGCCCGATGTCTGAAAGACCCTGTTTGCGTTTCTGAAACCCAGCCTGGTTCTCTTATCGAGTCCCTAGTGTGGAAGACATTTTTGAGACATTTGACTGTCCTCTTTGTTGCATTTGAGTCCAGTTTATCTGTGTGATGCTCATTTCACACACCCACCGCAGGAGGATTTAAAACACTCAGTTTGTTAGACTCTGCGTTTGATTCTGCGTCGAATTTTGCTGCAATAAAGATCTAGAGAATGATTCCCACGGCTCTGACAATGGCAAAAGAAAAGTATCAAATCTGTCACTGGACTAAAAAGTTGTAGAACGAGGACGAGCAGCCAAACGTCTTCACTTCTACAAGCTTTTTCTTCAGTTCTGGTCAGATTCCTGCTGGACACTGCCGTATATCGTCTTGGATGATCAGCGAAACTTCTTCTCCTACAGCGTTTTGCCCAGTTGACAGATTTTATTTCATATTTTCCTTCGTTGCTGTACATCGTTAGCTCACATCATCTCCAAAAACAGCTTCCAAAAAGACAGTTATTTTGAAGTTTAAGGTCGAGGCGTTTTCGAACCCGTTTTAACATTCATTTGACTTAAACCCCGTTGCCCTGAGCGCGTCTATTTTGCATTAGACAAACAACCTCCACAAATATAAAGCTCTAAGCGCCCCATTTGTTTAATATGCTTGGCCCGTTCCCCTTTAATGTCCTCAAACCTTCCAACTTGTCAAAGAAATGTTCTGCTGTGGAAATTAGCTTCCCCCTAATGAAATTTTAATTTGTTATTATGAACGCGGTTGGCGCCCGGAGCGCTGCATGCGAGCCGGAGATTTAAAAGCCCTCAATGCTTCTGACTGGGGAACAAATGGATGAGAGAGAGGGCAGAAACTGAACGCTCCCATTAAGTTTCGCGGCGTATAAAGCAGGTGTAAGGCAGGCGGCGTATAGACAGAGGAGCCGACGTTATAGAGTCATTCCACTTCACAATAATCATGGGATCCTATCGACTTGATGACGGCAGTTACCGCAAATGCTTCTGCTGGGATTGGCCAATTTTCTACAAGATATTCCACCCGTAATAGCTCTGAAAGTGATTTTTTTTTTCATTCTGTTTTCTGAGAACACAGGAAAATGGTGATAGAAATGTACCTACCTGCGGTGTTTGTAAAAGGCCCATTCAACTCGTGATTTTAGTCTAAATAGAGAAGAAAAAACAGGTATTGTCCAGACTTTCGGCTGATAAGACACCGGAGAGTCTTGTCTTTGTTTCCATGTCTTACTGTGGGATGAGTTTGATCCAAATGCATCAAAATCTTTGCTCGCAGAATGATGATGTAAACTTCTAAAATCCATCCATCCATCGGGGACTCCCAGACTTCCTTCACCCCAGACACTTCCACCAATTTCTCCAGTTCTTCTGCGTTTTCTTTGGGTTTTATCATGTTTCCTGCGAGAAAAGTACTTCCTGTTTATGCACTATAGTCCTAAAATTGCACTGTGTAACTTTTTGGTGGAGGGTCGGCCACCTGCTTGTCTCCATGACGATGTTATTGCTCCATCAAAATGGCGAACGAACTCGCAGGAAGACGCCGTGTATGCGCCTGTGTCTGGGGGCTACATGCTACTTGCTAATGCTTCATTCTTGTCGTTTCCTTTTGGTTTGTTCTGTCCTTTTATCTTTGTTTTTTCTTGTTCGTATCTTTGCCGTTTTTCTTTTTTGTTGCAGCCTGAATATTCCTCGGTTACTGATATTAACAGGGGCGGCGCCAGGGGAGGAGGAAAAGGGCCCTAGCCTCCTCTAGAATGATCAACGCTCCTCCAAAGATTTTTGACCCCTTTCAGAGAACACCCAGTCTGGACTAAAAATGTTGTTCAAAATGAGGCGATTCACCTTATTCTGGAAGTTGCCGTGGGCGACGCCGTCATCAGTCGGGTTGTATTATTTTGTACCGAGTTGCTGATCTTGACGGTAAATAAGTTTTACAGGGACAGAGACGGTTTGAAGCTTCCCAAGAGAATCGGTGCAGTGTCGACTTGTTGTTGCACATAAACATTGAACATTTATAATGAGGAGCCGTGAGGAGCCATGACGAGCCGTGAGGAGCCATGACGAGCCGTGAGGAGCCATGAAGAGTATTGAGGAGCCATGATGAGCCGTGAGGAGCCATGATGAGCCATGAGGAGCCATGAAGAGTCGTGAGGAGTCGTGAGGAGCCATGACGAGCCGTGAGGAGCCATGACGAGCCGTGAGGAGCCATGATGGTCACATTTAGGGGCGACAGTAGCTCAGTAGGTTGAGTGTTTGTCCACTGATCCGAAGGTTGGCGGTTCAAATCCCGCTCTCTACATAAACATCATTGGTTGAGTGGTTAGATCCACTGACTTGAAGGTTGGCGGTGCAGTTCCAGCCCTCACAGATGAATGCTGTCGTTGTGTCCTTGGGCAAGACACTTAACCCACTTAGCCCCCAGTGTCTGCGTACACTGGTGTGTGAATGTGTGTGTGGATGGGTGACTGGTTCCTTGTTGTAAAGCGCTTTGAGTGCCTTGAAAGGTAGAAAAGCGCTATAAAAATGTGACCATTTTACCATTTGAGGAGATGTGGAGGCACAGACTCGGGATGGGGGCTCGGTCTCAGGATTCAGGACTCTTCTTCCTCCTGTTGACGTTGAGAACTTCGCGCTGAAAGTTCAAAAAGACAAACCTGGGTAGCTCCAAATAAAGTTGCCCATCCATCCATTTTCTTCAACTTATCTGGGGCAGCCGTCTAAGCAGGGACTTCCCTCACCCCAGACACATCCTCCAGCTCCTCCGGTGGGGTATTATTGCCTGGAATGTTCCACAGTTTGGCTTGTATCCATGGAGACGAGCAGGTGATTCCACAAAGCAGTTTCTGTTACATTAGTGTTACTGTTGTTCAAGAACGCTGCGTCACCTCTCCACAGATCTTACCCAGAACTTGGTTGCTTCTCTAAAATGTGCTTTTTCAAATTTTCAGTAAAATTATTCAGATCTACAGACTATTTCAGACCGTCTGGAGCTGATTGGTCTGTCTGAAGGTTTGAAAAGAAAAGGCGACTGAGAAAAAGCCGAGGACGGGAAAAGAAAAAATCTGTCAACTGGACAAAACTTTGGAGTTACAGATTAGAATTTTTCTTTTCTCACGGATCAGACCTGGACGACTGAGGGATCTCACACACAAAAGAGTTTAATACATGTTTCCAGTGGAGGTGGAGCTGCATTTTTAACCATTTTGAACCAGTTTCTTAGATTTTAATACAGAATGAAATTGCCCAAACTGAGTATTTTAGATTACTTATGATATGACAGTGATGATTACAAAGTTGTTTTTTTTTTTATTGAGTACGTTTAATGGCTGATTATAGATGGATCTGAGAGGTTCGAGCTGCTCTTAGGACACACAGTGAGTCATGTGGGATAATAATCATCTCGCAGGTAAACTAGACTCAACAGAGAGGACACAAAGAGGACAGTCCAACATCTGAGTCTGAGTAAATCCGACAGTGTCCTTCAAACAGGTCGTTTGAATCTGACAAATCAGGTGTAACCCAGGTTAAAATTCAGTTTTATTAAAACCTGCTGTTCAATCTTGTTTATATAAAAGCTACATTTATATATTTATTTCTGCCCTCTGCGTCTCTCACGTAAGGCACGTTACGTAACCGCGCCCCTAATCACGTGACCCGAGTCCACCAATCACAGCGCGCAGAGCGTCTTTTCAACCTGTGTCTGCGGCTCCCTGGTCAGAGCTGTGGGGGAAGCTGCAGGTGTGAAAAGGTCAGTAACAAACTATTTACAATATTCGCTCTTTTCTGTGTTTTAAGCTTCAACAAACTAAGTAGTTCCACTGTTAACTTTGTAGAGTAACCTCCGGTCCGTGGGGAGTCCGTTTGCCGCCAGCACGCGCTGTTACACTGAGGAAGTGGTGAGTTGATTGAATGTAAAGTGCCGCTAGCATCCGATGCTAGGCTAACTAGCTTAGCATTAGCATGCGCGGGCTAACGGTGTTTTCTTGGTTGTGCTGATTGTAAAACACATTGAATGCCTTTTTTGGAACATTTGGCACTGTGTTATTCAATGTTTATGACGGTAATTTAAGACATTCATGTGCTAAATGTTTATTTTGAGAATATATTTATGTGAAAACCTGCAAGGTTCACACTGCAGCTATGAGCCATAGCACACAGCCACAGCACCTTGTTCAGATTATTTATCTGCATTTAAGCAATTAATTGATTAATTGTATTTAACTGCTAAAGTATTTTGTGTACACAATGGAACTGAACACTAACTCAGCTAAGGTTAATTACTTTAGACATTTGATTTTTATTTATTTAATTCACTCATTTAGTCGTGTTTGTTCAAATACAGGCCAGGTGTTCTTGATCACGATGTCGAGCTAAGACCAGAACCTACAGCTTCATCACCTCCGGGTCTGGTAGGAGGCTGACACAGCCGCCCCCCCCCTCACTCTTTCTATCTGTTGCTGACTTTTTGACTATAATCAAAGCCAATGGACACTATTCTAACAGACAATACAAATGGAAACTATGCAAAGAACTCATATTCTCAAATACTGAAAAGTCAGTAATAAGTGGACGCCACCTGTACGGATTACTTCCTTTCATTTTTTTTTCCTTTTGTTGCAACCAACTCATCTCAACCAACTAGAACTTAAAGTGCACTTACCTATCACATCTTACCGGTTCAAAGCTGCAGACTGTAAATATTATACTATTTTGTGTTTGCCGTTTTGTTTCTGTAAATATTATTTTGTAATATAATTCACTATAATATACGGGACCAGCACCAAACATAATTCCTGTCTCTTACTACACCAGCTCCAGCCGTCGAATCTCAGTCAAACTCAGCCCAATTCACACAATAACGTTTCTTTTTATTAATTATTAATTAATAAATATAAGTTAGCACTTAAATACATGCTACACGGGCAATGAACATTTAATATCAACTAAAATCTCTTCTACTTTGGGGGGAAAATAAACTCAGAAACAGGCCTGTTAATGCAAACAGGGACTAATGCAGATTCAGAGTTGCAGTAAGTCAAATGACACTAGTTCAAATGCAGAGCTTGAGTGTCTCTTGACTTGACTGATTGACAATCGAGCAAGGACTGAATGAACAGACGGAGGAGGATATATGTTACTCTGAGCTGATTAGAAAATGAATGGAAGCTGCAGGGAAAACGAGGAGGTCGCAAAAGACGGAGGGAACAGGCTGGAAACGGAGCTGGACTGTGGGATAAACATTGTAACTGTGAAGGAAGCGATTCCAGACCAGCTGAAAGAAGTTTATCTGATCAGGTGAGTGAAGGTCCAGACAGGAGAACATGCAGTACGAGGTTTTCCAA
Source organism: Periophthalmus modestus (assembly GCA_019594935.1). Lineage (NCBI taxonomy): Eukaryota > Metazoa > Chordata > Actinopteri > Gobiiformes > Gobiidae > Periophthalmus > Periophthalmus modestus. The sequence goes on from JAIEZT010001243.1 coordinate 1,443,730, forward strand.
GACTTATACCCCGAGAAAAGACTTAAACTCATTTTACATACTGTGCTCACAAGGTCATAAATGACTATACCGTTAGATGTTTACAGGACGGTAGAATACGTCACTGAAAAGGTGCTGCAGTCACTGAAAAGATGGATTATAAGGCCTCAACCTGAAGATGAAGAAGACTGACCCTGTAACCGACGCAGCAGGTTCAGTGTCAGACATCTTAAAATAAATCTGTAATTTTTTTTACTGAGAAACAAGTTCACCTCAATGTTTAAGACGAGAGTAAAACAAAAATCAAGCTTTCAAACATGAAAACTGGCAGAAATGTGACACGAGGCTCCATTCGCCCATCCCTACCGATTTTTGTTAGCGAAGATAATCCTTTCTTGAACCGGAATGGAGGCCTTAGACACCACCTTTCCCTCATTTATAGCTCCATCCTCAGACCCAAAGCAAACAAAGAAACAAAGAGAACAACAGGGCTGTTAAGAGTTGAATGAATGTGCTAATTATGACCTAGAATTTTACTTTTGGCTTTTACAACGCATCAGAGCTGGACGACGGAGGGATTACACAGACAGTCCACGACGTAATTTCACATAACATCCTTTAAGAGCAGTGTACGCGAGCTAGCTGGTTTTGTAGCTAGCTGGTTTTGTAGCTAGCTGGTTGTTGCCTCAGTAACCCGCAGTAAATCACCATCTCCGCAGACCCGCTCCTCTGCTGTGGTTTAATGCATTTGACCTGGATACGTCGCTTGTTCCGGGTCCCACGGTGAGCGCGACGCGAGCTAGCTTCTCCATTAGCGTGTGACAGGGGCCGTTTATAGCACCAAGCCCCCGTGGAGAAGCAGGTTAGCGGTAATTACTCAGCGGCGCCCCCGGTGGATTGGACCTGGAAGATTTGGAGCAGAGGGTTTCTGACGGTGAGACTAAACTTCAGGGATTATCTTCTGGAAATGTGATATGAGCCGAACGTGGCAAAAACGGGATGTTTTAAAGGAATTCTACTTTGGCGACACCATGAAATATCAAAGTAAAAGTATTAAAGTTGGCTGTTGTAACATGTATTTAAAGAGTAAAAAGTAAAAGTATTTCACACATATTTTGAGTCTTTTAAAGCTGCAAATGTAGTAATTTTTATACAGATTTGTGCTGAGTTTTGTTCAACAGCAACAACAGAACCAGACTGAGTTTTTCTCTCAAACTGAAAACACTCTGTTCCACCTTGTGATGTCATCATGTGGTGATACAGGAAGTGCTCCACTGTGTTTTTAAACTCCACACACTTTCACTAGAATCATTTGGATAATGTCAGAACTGGAGTTGTCAATCTCGACTGAACTAAAGGTAAAAGGAGCAGTTCACTTGAAAACTACCACTTGATGACATCACAAGGTGGAACAGAGCGTTTTGAGCTTTGGAGATGTTACAGACTAAAAAGTGTTACTCAAACATGTGAATGAAACAAAACACAACTCCAGGTCTATTTCTGAGGATGAAACAACATTAGGGACCTTTAAATTGCAGCTTTATCTTATACAACAGTCAAAAACAGAGTGTGTGCTGCCCTCTGTGGTTAAACTCTGCCACTGCACTGTAAGAGGCCTGTGTGTCACATGACTCTGGTTTCTCGTATGTAAAGTGTAGTAGAGGTTAAGCAGGACTCGGTGTTTTGAGAACATTTTTATTTTTAAATTAACTACAATATTCTCCTGCCCCATAAAGGTCAGATCAAGTTTTATTTATTTATTTTTAAAAACATGATGTATAATCCCTCAGTCACCCAGGTCTGATCCATAGTAAAAGAAAAATTCAAGCTTTATATCTATATGAAGGGAGGCGCTAACTACACTGAAGCTAACGAAGCTGAAGCTAACGAAGCTGAAGCTAACTACGCCGAAGCTAACTACGCTTAAGCTTACTATGCTTAAGCTAACTATGATGATTTGAAGCTAACTATGCTTAAGCTAACTATGATGATTTGAAGCTAACTGTGCTGATGCTAACTAAACTGAAGTTAACTACACTGTTTGGCTGCGCCTCCGTTGTGGAGGCACAGCCAAACATTTTCACTCTTAAACTGTTCGTCCAGTTACTGATTTGAATTTTTCTTATACGACATACAATGACATTATTTAGGTACCAGAATATGTGCAGCGCATACATTTTTCCCTTCAAAAACCAAAATGCTTAAACCCTCTGGCGAAGCAGCAGTAATTAGATCCACTGCGCTCACGACATTACTCAGATCATTAACCGAACTGAAAACGGAGACGGCAGAACAAAATGGTCTGAAGTTGAATAAAAAAATCAAGATGTGAGACGAGCTTGTGATGTTTGGAGGAGACAGACGCCGCTCGAGTCGGTCTGTTTACACGAGAGCGACGCTAACGTGTGTGACGGATGTGTTCTGTGGCCCTGCTGGATCATTACAGCAGATTAATGGCACAATTAATAAAAATCATCTGGTGAAACTTTGGGGATATGTGGGTTTTTCTCGCAAAAATACCACAGAATTGATTCAGAAACGTGGGCTGTTTTACTGCAGTGTCCCACTTTAGAGAAAATGGACCATTCTCACAGAACGGGCCAAAGGGTTGCCATTTTTAGGACGATTTATAAGACTTTTGGCAATGGACCCCGAGGTGACCCAATTTCAGAAATAGAGAAAAAAGAAAACACAACACCTTCTTGTACAGCCGTGGAATGGTTCATGAGCCAAGATAAAATAAATTTAGTAGTAAGAAGTAAGACAGTTTTTCCCATTGATCACATTTTACTTTGTCATGAAATATCCAAAAGGTAAATTCACAAATGTTAAACGTGATCATTTCTATTTTTTACTAGATCCAAGAACTTTCTATGTTACAACCACAGACTGTGTAAATATAAATGGACATAGCTAACCTGCTAACTGCTGCGTTTTCTCTGTCCCTGCTGCTGTCAGACTCATTTTGGTCTTAAATGTTTGTATTGACCCTCCACGTAATCCTGGGGTTCATTTTTTTTTTTTCATTTTTTTTTTTTTTTTTTTTTTTTTTTTTTTTTTTTTTTTTAGATATTTTGAGGGTTTTTCTAATTTATTTTTTTTTTTTTTTAGTTTTTCTTTTTTTTTGTTTTTTTTAGTTATTTTGAGTTTTGTTTATTTATTTTTAATGATTCTGAGTTTATTTCGTGTTTTTATTTTTATTTATTTATTTTGAGTTAAAAAATTTGTTTTTTATTTTGAGGTTTTGTTTTGTTTTTTTGTTATTTTTGTCTTTTGATAAACTGTCTCTCTCTCTGTCCCTGCTGCTGTCAGACTCTTTTTGGTCTTAAATGTTCGTATTAACCCTCAAAAACCCCAGGATCATGTAATTTCACGTCTGTGTCTGTAAATCAACATATGAACATTAATAACAGACACATCAGGTCCTTCTTTCCCCGACGTCGCTCCTGTTAGCGTTAGCAACAGGTTTGATTGACAGCGTTGCTAAGTGCCAGCTCTGTGCTAAACCAGTGATGTTGGCGGGAAGGGGCGTGACCTTCAACAGCCTCACTCTGGATTGATTCTTTGGTTGCTATGATACTCGTGGTCGTAATTGCAAATGTGGGAATTGGTTCCAGCTTCTTTATATAAACATTTTACAACATCCTCCATCTGTATTAAATCTGATTGGTCCATAGAATCTTGTGATGTCGCTTGAAACGCAGCGATCGTTCACGTTTTAGGCGAAGTTGGCGAGCTAGCCAGAGCACTCACAGATGGGACCTGAAGAACTTTTAATCAAATTTAAGTTCAGATAATAAGATGAAAGAACCTTTATTTGTCCCACAATGGGGAAACTTCACTGTTGGAACACACGGTTTAAGAACAGCAAGAGAATAGAAATAAGAACTCAAAAATCAACATACATAAACACGAGAAAGCAGATTTAGTTTAGTGTACTGTATCCTATCAAACCTGTTGCTAACGCTAACAGGGGCGACCTCGGGGAAAAGGACCTGATTTGTTTATTAGACAAAAATAAATTCAAAATGACAAAATAAACATAATAATAATACATTTAAAAAACCCCTCAAAGTAACAAAAAAAAACCAACAACAATAACCTCCCAAAAAAATCAAAAACTGAACTTAAAATAACAAAAAAAATAAACACAAAATTACTTAAGAAAAAAAAAAAAAAAACCCAAAAACAAAACACCTCAAAATAACTGTAAACTAAAAAATAAACTAAAAATAACAAATACATAAATTAAAAAAAACAACCCTCTACCCATCTAAAAAACTAAATATAAAAAAAAAAAACAAAAAAAAATAAACCCTCAAAGTAACTCAAAAAAAAAAAAAAAAAAAAAAAAAAAAAACTCATTTTGGTCCTAAATGTTCCTATTAACCGTCTACATGATCCTGGGGTCAGACAGCAGCAGTTACAGAGAGGGGACACAGCTTTACAATGTGAAGTGAATTGGAGCTGAGTCAATGAAGCCAGAAGCTTTTTATTTATTTTTTTTACTACTTTTTGCTTTTTATATACACTCAGAACACAGAATATATGAAGCAAGAAATGTGGAATTATGTAGAAAAGAAAGGGTAAATAACTTTATATAATTCCATATATTTTCATGTATTTGATGTGTTCTGTTTGTATATAAAATGTAAAAAGCTGTAAAAATAAAAAATGAGAGGATGTGTCCAGACTTTTCACTGATCGTGCATAAAATCCAAATACAGTAAGACTTGCCCCACAGGATCTGGATGAAAATGGGTCAGATCCGTGTCACACTGAGTGGGACGACTGCGTGACCCACATCCCCCGTCTCAAAGTTGTAATCGTTTTGTAAATAAATATTCTGAACGGCTGGTATCGCTCTCGCAGGGTCACACTTACAACACCGCAGACGTTCCCTTTCTTTGCGCTCTGATCTGACATTAAAACCTTGTTATGATTTTTGTCTTTCCCTCTGGTCGATAAAGTAAAAGCGACTCCCTGGCTGATTCTCGTGACATGGTTCTAATAGTAAATCAAACAGCGCCACTCCTCGCTCCCCTCCATTAGTGCGTTTTTGAATGAGTGCCTGTGGTCGGCTCGTAGCAAATCAAAGCGCCCTGACACCAAGATGGCTGCCAGAGGCTTCCTGTGATTTGCTGCGATGACATTTTCTCTTTGGCAGCCAACACAAGAACCCTTGGCGGACAGACACTAAGGCGCGATCCGTCTCCAGATTACAGTAATTAAACCAGTCAGGCCGGTCGTACATCAGACGAGGATGTGAGAGATTCTCAAAATCGCAGCGTGTTGAGAATTAAAGTCAGTGCGAACGAAAAAATGTCCTTTTATGGAAAATAATAGTGAGAAATGAGGAAAAGAAAGTATTCATGACAATATCTCAGAAGCTGGGGCAGAAATGGCTCATCCTCTGATGTGAAGGTTGGCAGTTCGAATCCCGCTCTCGATATCACAATCATTCCAGCTCTCACAGATGAATACTGTGGTTGTGTCCTTGGGCAAGACACTTAACGCACCTCACCCCAGTGTCTGTGTGCACTGATGTGTGAATGTGTGACTGGTTCCTGGATGTAAAGTACTTTGAGCAAGTTGAAGGTAGAAAAACGCTTTATAAAAATGTGACTATTTACCATTTAAACCATCTTATCTGGCAACACAGTCACGGGTTGCCAGATAAGATGTACATAAGTCCAGAGATCGGTCTATGTAAAAGCTAAAACAAGAATATATTGAAAAAAAGAAAACAAAATCCACTTGACCTAATTATGTTATAATTCATGTCATACCTGGATGAGTAAAAAATAATTATATTCAGAAAAAAAACCTAAAAAACAGAATTTTTACTATTATTGTTATATTTGAGTAAAAGTGTGTGATTTCATTAAATTAATTGGTTTGACTGAGAGACAAAAAATATCGGTCTGTGAACACCGAGAACTTAAACCAGGCCTATTCTGCAAGATAAACTTTTCAGAGCGTTTAAACATGTTATAGTTGTTTCCCGTCACCATTTATCTCCCCGAGTTGTGTTTGGAGTGATTCATATTTGAGCAGTTTTAATCGCTTATTTTCAAGACACCATATCGTTGATCAAGACGTTTTCACCACCACCGGTACACGCCCACTGTGACGTACACGCCCTCTGTGACGTACACGCCCACTGTGACGTACACGCCCACTGTGACGTACACGCCCACTGTGACGTACACGCCCACTGTGACGTACACGCCCACTGTGACGTACACGCCCACTGTGACGTACACGCCCACTGTGACGTACACGCCCACTGTGACGTACACACTTCGTTCTTCAATTTTATTTTATTAATGCCTGATACACGTAGGATTCAGCAGCATCACATAATAATTTTGTTACAAGTTGAACAAAAAACAATCCACTAATCACTAACGTGATCTGCAGCTCTCCATAGGAGGTTTGGGCTCTTTCTTATGATGACGTGTACAGCAACATCATATGGTTTTCTAACGCAGAAGTTTCTGTTCTGTTATTTCTTTTATTAAGTAATTGAATATTGCGATGTAAGTCAGACCTGTTCCCGGTGCATGTTGGACTCCGCCAGGGCTGCACTTTGTCACCGATTCTGTTCAGTATATTTAAGGGCTGTTTTTCTAGGCGCAGTCAGGGCTGGAGGGGGTCTGGTTCAGGGGCTGGAGGGGGTCTGGTTCAGGGCTGGAGGGGGTCTGGTTCAGGGGCCGGAGGGGGTCTGGTTCAGGGGCCGGAGTTTGCAGATGGAGGGGGTCTGGTTCAGGGGCCGGAGGGGGTCTGGTTCAGGGGCTGGACCTGGGTCTGGTTCGGGAACTCAGGATCTCATCTCTGCGGTTTGTAAATGATGTTGTCCGATGCTTCTTCGAAGGACCTGCGGCTGGGATGAGAATCAGCTCTTCCATATCTGAGGCCATGGTTCTCGACTGGAAAAAGGTGGTTTGCCCTCTCCGGGTGGGTGGTGAGCCCTTGCCTCAAGTGGAGGAGTTCAAGTATCTTGGTCACAAGTGAGGGACAGTTGGAGCGTGAGATTGACAGGCGGATCGGTGCAGCATCTGCAGTGATGCGCAGTCCCTGCATCGGACCATCGTGGTGAAGAACGAGCTGAGTTCAAAAGCAAAGCTCTCGATTTACTGGTCAATCTACGTCCTACCCTCACCTATGGTCATGACTCTGGGTCATGACCGAAAGGACAAGATCACGGATACAAGCGGCCGAAATGGGTTTCCTCCGCAGGGTGGCTGGGTGCTCCCTTAGAGACAGGGTGAGGAGCTCAGTCACACGGGAGGAGCTCGGAGTAGAGCCACTGCTCATCAAGAGGAGCAGCTGAGGTGGCTCGGGCACCACACCCTACCACCCACGTCGTAACCCAGTCAAGAGGTTCAACAGGACGGTTCTGAATATGCTCAGAACACTGTAACAAAAAGCCACCTGGAAGGAAAATGTTTGACCGTTGGTCCATACTTAAAACTGCACATGAATTGAAGTTACTGGCTTTACACCATATGAACTAACGTTTGAGCATTTCCCCAGACTTTGTGTTCATCACTTTTGGCTTACCTGCACGTGAACCATCATCGAAGTCCCACTTTCAGTATGTGCAAAACTTACAATCTCAATTGGAAGAGAGTTATCAGTTTGCTCTGAAGGACGCTGAGAAATCTGCTGTAGGGAACAAAAACTGGTTTGACCAACGAATCACCCCGAATCAAGTCTCGAGAGAGGAGATCGGGTCTTGGCTCGTAATATCCCGCTCTGCGGCAAGCATAAACTGGAGGTCTGATCTCCTGCTCAAATGTGGGTTGCTCCCAGTTTCTACTGATTCTGACACTCCAGCTTCTACACCTGTTAGCAAGCCTCGAACACGCAGCCAGCCGCCTGCTGATTATTCTGATGGTGATCCGGGAGAGGAAGATGCTGAGCTGAATGCTCCCTATGTTTACATCTGCCCAACAGTCAAAAATGTAATTACTCCTTCTCCTGCCAAGCCCAAACCTACTGATTCTGATCTCCAACCCTCGTCTGATGCTATAGATCCGAAACCTGAAACTGATGCCAAGCCTTCGGTTCCTCCTGCAGATCCTCAAACTGAGAATGAACCAGAAAACCACTCACCTGAGACCGAAGATGATCCCCTTACTGGGTCGGGCTGACAAAGTATCTGGAGAACCATTGCCCCATGCGTGGGAAGAGACACCCCCAAATTTGATTGAAACATCGTTCAACTGAACTACGGAATCTGTAGAATCCGTAGCACAGATGACACTGACCAAACTATTTGTCGTTCGACAACCACCTAGGCGTTTACAATACTCTGGTAACCCTCTGGTTTCCGTTGTACAGATACTGTTTCATAGTCTAGCTGAAATAGTCTATCATGCACTGTGAGTTGCGTGGGCTAAAGGGGGGAGGGTGTAACCCAGGTGAAAAATGCTGATTCCCTTTATTATATCAAGTGTCTCTCTCTACCCCTCCGCTGTGTCCCTTGCAAATCTGAGGCGCCCGACTCGTTGCATCCAATCAGGGCTCCATATTAGCTGACAGCTACGCATACCTGGGAGGTGCGAGGCTAGCAAGAGGAGCATGCAGACCCCAGGTTTAAAGTTTTCATATACCTTCATTATACCATCACAATGCTCTAACTTCATCAAACTTATTGCTTAACCGATCATCAAATCCTTTCCACATCAGGAATGAGATTTGATTTTGTGATATGAAGGGGAATTGGTGAGTCTGTTTTGTTTTGCTAATGATAGCCTAGCACGCTCCATTTATTCACAATGAGCAGTTAGCATTGGGTTTTAAACCCGGTTTTCTCCAATATTTTTTCACGCAAATTCTATGGAACTAATATCGAGTCTTTTGTTAACATACCTGTGCTCATGTCCCATCTCTGTGAAGCCCTTGGATCGTCCTTTAGAATGTTCTGAAACCTGCTGTTCTGTTCTGTTAATTTTGAAGTCCCTGTGTTTAGATACGCCATAAAGAGTAGTTTAATGCTCACATCACATTAACAAACCTTAGGAAAAATAAACAGCACAGAGTTTGTGTTTGAACTTTAGTCTTTTATTTGTGTCTGAAAACACAATAAGACTCATATTTACATGTTTTATCTGAGTTCATGGTTTAGTTTGTTTGGTGTGGCTCCGGTCGACTTCTCCAAGTTGAACAAAGGTCGATAAAAGAACCACATGTACTAATGACTCTGGTCTACACCACTGTGTCTCCTCCTCCTTCTGATTGGACAAAAACACTGCCTCAGAACATAAAAATACAACATACTTTCTTATGGGAGGATTGAACCAATCAAACAAACAAGGACCAAAGTAGCACATATACAGACTGTTCACTTACTGCATGTGGAGCCTGTTTATGAGTTTGTAAAGTTCAGATTGAAACACAGTGATTTGTTCAGTACAGACACTAGTGTGAGGCTGATGTCTGCACTTTGTCTTTGAGGAAATAAAACATTAGAAAATAAATCTCTGGTCAAATCAAGTCAAAATAAAATCAACATTTACAAAGCGATTTTTCTACAGATTTGACTGTTGTATTTTACACAGAGGAGGGTGAGTCTGTCGGAGCACACAGAGACACTGAGGAGTCATAAGTCCAGAGCCAAAACCCAGGGAGCAGAGGCTGAGTGAAGGTGGTGTTGAAGGTGTGGAGGTGGGTCCGTTGGTCAGAGGAGACTGTGTAGAAGGACAGAGAGCCAGCAGGACAGTCCACAAACACTGCAACTCTCCCAGGAGAGGAGGAGCAGGACAGAGGGAGGGAGGTGCGTTTGTGATCATGCCAAACAGAGAAGCCATAATTAGAACACTCCAGACTCCAGGACTGATCATTGTGTCCAAACCCACTGTCACTGCCTCTTTTCCTTCTGATTCCTCTGTAAGACACTGATATATGAACCTCCCCACTCCACTGGACCTCCCAGTAACAGCGACCAGTCAGACCAGTGGAACACAGGATCTGAGTCCAGTAGTCAAATCTGTCCTGATGATCTGGATACTTCTGCTCCTCTGTCACACGTGTCACCTTCTTGTTGTTGTCAGACAGTTTGAGTTTTCTGTGAGCTGTGTTTGGATCCAGAGTGAGATCACAGAAATCTGATGGAGAGAAGACACAACACAGCAGCAGTTAGTCCCATGTGAGACACACATTTAATTATAGTTTAATATGGAAAAATCTATTCATGAAAGATGGATTTAAAGTCTTTCAATTATTTATGATGTATTTTTATTATTCTGATTTTATTTGAATTGTTGCAGTCTTATATTTGGCTAATGTTTCTTTTGCATCAGCTCTATATTTCCTTTAGTTTCAGAGCCTCACACACATCTATTTCAGATTATTTTCAGTGTAAAACTTGAGTTTGTTGTTGCAGTGACAAAGTGCAGCTCCAGTCTCTGACGTCACTCCCACACATTCCTACACTCCTCTGTCTCCATGACACAGACTTTCTCCTTTAAAATGTCTCTATATGAATCCACAGTCACTTGTGCTTGTGTGTAGACAGTCCTGAGTCCAACAGCTGAGCCTGTGTCAGTGTGGCTCCAGGGCTCCTCCTTTGCTCCTCCTTTGCTCCAGCAGCAGTAGTTCTGATGGGGCTTGGTGCTCCTTTTTTGCTCCTCCTTTGCTCCTCCTTTGCTCCAGCAGCAGTAGTTCTGATGGGGCTTGGTGCTCCTCCTTTGCTCCAGCAGCAGTAGTTCTGATGGGGCTTGGTGCTCCTCCTTTGCTCCAGCAGCAGTAGTTCTGATGGGGCTTGGTGCTCCTCCTTTGCTCCAGCAGCAGTAGTTCTGATGGGGCTTGGTGCTCCTCCTTTGCTCCAGCAGCAGTAGTTCTGATGGGGCTTGGTGCTCCTCTTTTGCTCCAGCAGCAGTAGTTCTGATGGGGCTTGGTGCTCCTCCTTTGCTCCAGCAGCAGTAGTTCTGATGGGGCTTGGTGCTCACAGGGGCTGAGACATGTGGCTCTGTGTTTCAGGAGCTTGTTCACAGCTCTGTCCTTTTGCCAGTGTTTGTGTGATATCTGTTGTTGTTCTAGTGATGAGGAGGGACTGGCAGCAGAGGCACAGCTCAGAGGAGAACAGGGGATTGGTTTAAATCCACTGTCTCCAGAAGAAGAATGAAGATCACTGTTGTACATGTTTGAGCTGAAACATGAGTGCAGTTACACAGCTCCAGACTGGACTCTTCAGGATCTGCTTCTGGAGTCAGTCGTGGACACAGCTGTGGACCTCACAGTCTGAGTCTCTCACACAACAATATATCTTCTATGTGAGGCTCCTTGAGCCATTTTATCCATTTTAATAAGTAAGTCCTGTGTCTGTTTCAAATTGAGTTATTTTAACACTTACACTTTCTGAGTCCTGGTGTTAACCTCACAGCTCCAGCATAGTCCAGTCTGAAACACACGACATGAGACTGAAACACACGACATGAGACTGAAACACACGACACATCAGACTGAAACACACACGCACGTTAGGGGGCGGGGCCTCTATGTAGCGGGCGGGGCTGTTGTACAGACTGAGCGACAGAGACATGTCTGTGGATCATTTAAAAACTCAGATGGAGCTCAAAGACCCAGGAATCAGTGAGAAACAGCCGCTAAAGTCTTCAAACCCAGAGTGGATCAATAAATAAGTGAATATGTGCGCGGGGAGTGAGCCATGGAGTTTTCAGCACTGTAACGTGTGGTAGTGGTCAGGCAGAGAGCGCTAGCTACAGCCATTAACATGTGCTCTGGGACAGAAGAAGAACAAGACTTGTAGATTTACTCTGATACTTGGTTTATTCCACATTTATAAACCAAACAATGCCAGGTCTCCACGGCAACAAGAATCAGACATGAAAGAGATGAGTCCATTTTATACCCTGTATGGCAGCGGCCACACCAGCTTCCGATAACGATGTGCGTTTTATGTTAAATATGTCGTCTGTACCATCACAATCTTCAGCAAGAATCCCTTACCATAAGAGCTTCCGCCCAGCGCAAACACTAAGGACGCACTGGCTATATTGTATCAGTCTGTGAGCTCGTTACAGGACTCAAACCCGGACTCGGTTTGCATAATTGCGGGCGATTTTAACTGGGTGTGGGAGCTAGCATGGAAGCTAGTATGCGCCGCAAGAGATGCGCTAGACCTCGCAAGCGGGGCTGTCGAGCTGGTGTCAGTGCTAGGCTAAAAGCTAACCCGCACAGGCCAACACTTCCATCTATTCTGCTATCCAATGTTCGCTCACTGGAAAACAAATTGGACTACCTCAAACTGGATTTACCTACACAGAGAAGAGTGAGAGACTGCAACGCCATCATTCTGACTGAGACGTGGCTCACCCACACCGTTCCGGACAGTGCTATCCAGGTGGATGGACTGACAACATTTCGGGCGGACCGGGACCACGCCAGCACCGGTAAATCTCGCGGAGGTGGTGTGTGTATCTTCATTAACAACAACTGGTGCACAAACGCTGTAGTTGTCTCAAGTCACTGCTCTGTGGACATTGAATTCCTAACGCTTAGATGTCGCCCATTTTATTTAGCCATCAGACTGATCAACACATTGAAGTAGATACCATGAACATTTGTTACTGTTAGAGACATCTAAACCAATTTTACATATAATAATGTCAGGCAGCTCAGCACTCTCGCACTTTATAATTGCAATTGCACTTTCACCTTTTGCACCTTATATATTGCACATCTTATTTTACCACAATATGCTGTAGGTTGTCTATGTCTGTTGTTGATGTATGTATACATTTTATGCTGTGTGTGTGTGTGTGTGTGTGTGTGTGTGCGCGCGCATGTGTATGTGAGTTCTTTTTTTTAGTCAAATTGCACATCTGGAGTTTGGTGGAACGAAATTTCAGTCCTTGTGTAATGTTTTTTTACATAATGAATTGACAATAAAGTATACTTTGACTTTGACCTGTACCACACATTACTTGAGCTGTAGAGCCACAGGTGTGTGTCCATAACACAGCACTGAACAAGTGATGACCTGTGACCTTACAGTACATTACAAATAGAGAGGCGCCACCATATGGTGCTATCAGGTACTACAACACAAATACACTGGTAATACTGACTGTTACAGCACGTGTCAGAGATGTGGACTTTGAACAAAGACTAAAACACATATTTACTTCACAATAATCCAGGACTAGATCAACCAGAACTGAACCAGGATCATATTGAGCAAAAAGGAGCAGCAGACACAGGACAAGCACAGGACTTAAGTGTATGTTGGTATATATCGGCTCATCCTCAACTCCCATGTGCTCAGGTTAGAGACCCAGTCCCGTCAGAACCCCACCCTGAGTCCTGCACAGTGACCCTCAGATCCAGACTGAGACCAGGAGAAGGACCAGGTCTGTCACCTGACAGACAGCAAGGGGTGTTCTCACCTGACAGACAGCAGGGGGCGCTGGTCCTGTAGAGCGGTCAGGAGCTTTGCTGAGGGTCCTGGATGGTTGTAGCTCAGGTCTAACTCTCTCAGGTGGGAGGGGGCGGAGCTCAGAGCTGATGCCAGAGCAGCCCCGCCCCTCTGTGAGACCAGACATCCAGACAGCCTAAAGACACAGCATTACACTCATGTGGACACAAGGGGGCAGAGTGCATCATGGCAGTGTCTCACCTGAGAGTCTCCAGTCTGCAGGGGGCGCTCTTCAATCCAGAACACAGCAGCTCCACTCCTGAGTCCTGGAGGTCGTTGTGACTGAGATCCAGGTGTGTGAGACTGGAGGAGCTGAGGACTGAGGCCAGAGGCCCACAGCTTCTCTCTGACAGGTTACAGCTGCTCAGTCTGGAGAGAGAAAACATTGTTTATGCAGAAGTTGAATCAAACCATCCTCTGTTAAACAAAGGTTACTCACAGAGCTTTGTTGGAGGCCTTGACCACTGGCAGCAGCCTCAGGAGAGCCTCCTCTGAACCAGAGTATTTCTTCAGCTCAAACTGGTCCAGATCTTCTTCTGATGACAGTAAGATGAAGGCCAGAGCTGACCACTGAGCAGGAGACAGTCGGCCTTCAGACAGACGTCCTGAACTCAGGTACTGTTGGCTCTGCTTCACCAGAGAACGATCATTCAGTTCATTCAGACAGTGGAGCAGGTTGATGCTCCTCTCTGCAGACAGATCCTCACTCAGCTTCTTCTTGATGTACTCAGCTGTTTTCTGATTGGTGTGTTGGCTACTTCCTGTATGTGTTATCAGACCTTTTAGAAGGCTCCGCTTGGTTGACAGTGAAAGACCCAGGAGGAAGCGGAGGAGCAGGTCCAGGTGTCCATTTGGACTCTGCAAGGCCTGGTCCACAGCTGTCTGGTAAAACTGAACTGATTTACTGTTATCTGTGAGTGGAGTTTGCTTCTCCGAGAGAAGGTTGATCCCGGTGTTGATGAAGGTCTGATGGACGTGAAGAGCAGCCAGAAACTCCTGCACACTCAGATGGATGAAGCAGTAGACCTTGTCCTGGTACAGGCCTGGCTCCTCTCTAAAGACCTGTGTGAACACTCCAGAGTACACTGAGGCCGCTGCAGCGTCCAGCCCACACTCACTCAGGTCACACTCGTAGAAGATCAGGTTTCCTTTCTGCAGCTGCTCAAAGGCCAGTTTTCCCAGAGACTCCACCATCTTCCTGGTCTCTGGACTCCAGTGTGGGTCTGTCTCAGATCCTCCTTCATACTTGATGTTCTTGACTTTGGCCTGAACCACCAGGAAGTGGATGTACATCTGAGTCAGGGTCTTGGGCAGCTCTCCTCTCTCTCTGCTTTTCAACAAATGCTCCAGGACTGTGGCAGTGATCCAGCAGAAGATTGGCATGTGGCACATGATGTGGAGGCTTCTGGACGTCTTGATGTGGGAGATGATTGTGTCGGCCTCGTGTCTGAACCTCTTCCTGAAGTACTGCTCCTTCTGTGGGTCGGTGAACCCTCTGACCTCTGTCACCATGGAGACGCACTCAGCAGGGATCTGATTGGCCGCCGCAGGTCGTGTGGTTATCCAGAGGCGAGCGGAGGGCAGCAGGCTCCCCCTGATGAGGTTTACCAGCAGCAGCACGTGCAGTGAGGAGGACTCTGTGGGGTCGGTCAGGGCCTTGGTTTTGGTGAAGTCCAGAGGAAGTCTGCACTCGTCCAGACCGTCAAAGATGAAGAGCACCTGGAGGTCTTCAAAGCTGCAGAGTTCTGTTTGTGTTTGACTAAAGAAGTGATGAACAAGTGTCACCAAGCTGAAGCTTCTCTCCTTCAGCACATTGAGTGCTCTGAAAGTGAACGGGAACAGCAGCTGTATGTCCTGGTTGGCTTTGCCTTCAGCCCAGTCCAGACTGAACTTCTGAGTGAGCACTGTTTTCCCGATGCCAGCCACTCCCTTTGTCAGCACTGTTCTGATTGGTCCATGTGTGTGAGCTGGGCCTTTAAACATGTCTTCACATGTGATGACTGTCTCTGCTGGGTCTGGTTTCCTGGAGGCTGTTTCCATGTGTCTGACCTCATGTTCCTGGTTGACCTCTGAAGACCCTCCCTCTGTGATGTAGAGCTCTGTGTAGATCTGATTCAGAAGGGTGGGGTTTCCTGCTTTAGCGATGCCCTCAAACACACACTGAAACTTCTGCTGCAGGTTACACTTCAGTTTCCACTGATAAACTCCACAATAAGTCCCTGAATGAAGACAACAGATACAGGCCTGAGTCTCAGAGAATATAAAACGACTGTGAGCACCTTGTTAAATGTGTAAAATGGTCCTACTGCTCCTCAGACGCTCAGCTAGCTCCTTCTGCTTCATCCTCCTCAGGAAGTTCAGTGTGATCTTCAGAACAGCCTCACTGCTGCTCCTCTGCTCTTCATCCTCACCCTTCACAGGCTCTAAGCATTCTGGGTAATCTGTACTCAGAACCTTGCGGAGCTTCTTCAGCTCCTTCTGAACAAAAGTGAAGATGTCCTCCTCCAGAAGCTGAACAGACACATTATAAACACAAATGCAGTCAGTGTCAGATCTGTGTGGAACAAGTTCTCATCCATCTGAACATTTACAAACTTTAGTGACAGACCTTAAATATGGAGTCCAGCTGTGTCTGATGGTGCTGACCACTGGAGACCTCTGGACCCTGCTGCTCCACTCTGTGAGAGAGACTCATCAAACACTTATGTTCATTTTGATTATTTTATTCAATAGTAACTCACGGGTCTGTGGAAAAATTAACCGGATCTCTCATTGACCTGTCACTCCTGAGGGACTCACAGATGGGACCAGGTTCAGACGGAGGATGTTTCTGGTGGATCCTAAGACACAGAAGAAAACACAAACACAC
Organism: Periophthalmus modestus; assembly: GCA_019594935.1. Classification (NCBI taxonomy): domain Eukaryota; kingdom Metazoa; phylum Chordata; class Actinopteri; order Gobiiformes; family Gobiidae; genus Periophthalmus; species Periophthalmus modestus. Next base: position 1,460,025 of record JAIEZT010001243.1, read on the forward strand.
TTCAGTCACAGTGACTCTTGTAACCCGCGTAACCTGACACTTCCGGTCTGCTCTTGTTTTGGCGGGACCATTTCCTTTTAAAGGGCACTGTCAGCCGCTAGCCAGAGAGCTGCACGCCTCCTGCTCCTGTGCCTAGTCCCGCATTGCTCTTAACGTATCGCATCTATCATCGACCGATAGTCGAACCTCGGATCCAGGAGGAGCAGTGTGGTTTTCGTCCTGGTCGTGGAACACTGGACCAGCTCTATACTCTCCATCGGGTGCTCGAGGCTCATGGAAGTTTGCCACAGTCCACATGTGTTTTGTGGATCTGGAGAAGGCATTCGACCGTGTCCCTTGTGGTGTCCTTTGGGGGGTGCTCTGGGAGTATGGGGTCCGGGGCCCTTTACTAAGGGCTGTCCGGTCCCTGTATGACCGGAGCAGGAGCCGGCAGTAAGTCAGCATGTTGGACTCCGCCAGGGCTGCCCTTTGTCACCGGTTCTGTTCATTATATTTATGGACAGAATTTCTAGGGGCTGGAGGGGGTCTGGTTCAGGGGCTGGAGGGGGTCTGGTTCAGGGGCTGGAGGGGGTCTGGTTCGGGAACCACAGGATCTCATCTCTGCTGTTTGCAGATGATGTTGTCCTGATGCTTCTTCGAGCCAGGACCTGCAGCACTGGGGCAGTTTGCAGCCGAGTGTGAAGCGGTTGGGATGAGAATCAGCTCTTCTAAATCTGAGGCCATGGTTCTCGACTGGAAAAAGGTGGTTTGCCCTCTCCGGGTGGGTGGGGAGTCTTTGTCTCAAGTGGAGAAGTATCTCCGGGTCTTGTTCACGAGTCAGGGAAGGATGGAACGCGAGATTGACAGGCGGATCGGTGCAGCGTCTGCAGTGATGCGATCGCTGTATCGGTCCATTGTGGTAAAGAAGGAGCTGAGTCGAAAGGCAAAGCTCTCGATTTACCTCAATCTACGTTCCTACCCTCACCTATTGTCATGAGCTCTGGGTCATGACCGAAAGGACAAGATCGTGGATACAAGCGGCCGAAATGAGTTTCCTCCGCAGAGTGGCTGGGCGCACCCTTAGAGACAGGGTGAGGAGCTCAGTCACACGGGAGGAGCTCGGAGTAGAGCCGCTGCTCCTTCACGTCGAGAGGAACCAGCTGAGGCTCGGGCATCTGCTCAGGATGCCTCCTGGACCTAGGGAGGTGTTCTGGGCATGTCCCACCGGAAGGAGACCCCGGGGAAAACCCAGGACACGCTAGAGGGACTATGTCTCTCGGCTGGCCTGGGAACGCCTTGGGGTCCCACCAGAGGAGCTGGAGGACGTGTCTGGGGTGAGGGAAGTCTGGGAGTCCCTGCTTAGACTGATGCCCCTATGACCCGGCCCCGGATAAGCGGAAGAAAATGGATGGATGGATATCGCATCTGGAACATAATAATCGCTACCGAACTATTCTCCTACAAGCCCTTCAATAACCTGCTGACTGGTGAGTCTGGATCATTCTTCATTACTCAGAAATATGCAATAAAGTAGCGCCACGGATCTCCACTTTATCCGGCGCCATTGCTAATGCTAGCGCTAGCATCTAAACAGCAAGCATCAACCCAACAAAGAGCTTTGCAATACTAATCTTGAGTTTATTTTCATTTTCAGTCAAACCGAATCATTTGCCACATCCCTCAGCACAACCACCTGCCACCAAATCATTGCATTTTGGATAAGAAAGGTACAGTCTAACACTTTTTGCACTATCCGCCCATGCCGCTATGGCGTTTTGAACTTTGATTTTGAACAACCTGTTGCGCAACAAATAATTTAATTTACTATTGTACATAATGATGAGTTATGGCTACTTTTTGATACTTGAATGATATAAAAGTGCACTTTGGATTTATTCATTTTGTAGTTATTTTGAGTTAATTGAGTGTAATGATTTAATGAGATGCATCAATGCGATTTCCAGATGTTTTTATGGTTATTGTTTCATGTGCTGCTTTATGCAATTGCACCTTCTTTGGTTATTTATTTCAGTAATTATTTATTACTGAAGAGTTTATTTATGTTTATGGACTTTAATTAATTGAATTTTACTGGCCTTTATTTTAGGTCAGGTTTTTTGTGAACCTACATTTCAACTTGGCAATACCTGGATGGCGAGCTACCCACACACCGCATGAACCGCGGTATGACCAACTTACCTTGAAATAGCCCGGAACTTGGATTATAAACTCTCTCACTTGGATTACACATTGAACTTTTCACCATCACACCACCACAACAATAACCCAGAACTCTATTAAGTGTGTGTGTGTGTGTGAGAGAGAGAGAATGTGTGCAATATTTATTTTGGTGTCTATTTTGTTTCTGTGTTATTCATATCTGCCTATTTATATAAAATAATCCATATATATATTTGACTATTACATACCTGCCTATATACTGTATATGTTGATACCTACATATTTTAATACATTTATAAAACTTAATACATGTTTGTGTCTAATTATTCACCCTCTGGCTCCCAGCCGTTCCCTCTTCTGGTCACCCCTAGTGGCAGCAGTCAGTGCGCCCTAGTACTAAACTAACCGCGCGTTACTCTCTTCTTAACACTTGTGTTCACCTCACTCCAGAATCCATCATCCCAGTTCTGTCCGTGTTTGACTGTGTGAAAACCAGAAACAACTGTAAATACTACTGTTATAAAGTTTCATTAAGATTGTCCTGACTATTTACCAGTGTTACCGGGGGTAAACTGCAGGCGTCGCTGCAGTCGCATTCTGTTCTCTACTACAGTCTGTATTCCACATGTTCTGGTCCACTGCTAATAAATGTCTTGTGTATATTACAAATGGACTGGTTATTGTGAACATCCACATGTCAGAAGTGGAAACATCACAAAGACTGAACAGTCCATGAAACTGGAGTTGGTCAAACTATAAACAGAAAAGATTTGAACAATGTACAAAGACAGAAACCTGAGTCTCTGTGACACACCTGAGCCCATGTGAGTGAGTGATGAATGTGTGTGTGCCTCTAGTAAAGAGACAGATTGAAAAAAAAAAAGATCTATTGCCAAAAATATTTAACAAAAAAAAAAGTATCTCTGTTGTATAAACACAGCCGTTAAAGGCCTGTGACTTGAGCAGGTCCAGTGGGTGATGGGTCTGGACTAGGATCTCATAGAAGGACTTTTGTAGGACAAAGACATAAGTGTGTTGCATTTCCTGCTGCTGAGACGAGCATGAAGTTCCTCCTCACAGTCACAGAGTCATCTGCAGCTCTTACACTTATGTTGAGTTTAAGAAAAAACAAGTCGTCCACATCATTCTAAAAAGGCTGTGAACATAAAGTCCTGACATTATGAGGAGTGAGTCTGACTTACTCTGGACCATCTTCTCTTTTAAATGTAATCCCTCGTCTCATAGAGTCATCACTCTTGAATGAGGCGGCGCTGGCCCCAGGAGCAGGTCTGTGGACACAGATGGAGCAGTGGCTTTAGTCTGAGCTCTGACATGGAGAACAGTGGTGGAGCGTTAGTGATCCTCTCTTACCTGTGAGCTTTGGGGGGGTGAGTGGTTTTAGAGGGAGGGGCTCCGTCCTCTCTGGTCTCTCTCTGATCCATGCTCAGTCCAGTCTGAGTGACAGTGAGAGGGCAGAGGTGCTGCTGAGGGACACAGGGGACCCCACATTAGATTACAGTCCTCAGCACTGGAGTCTGGAGTCTCATTTAGGAGTCACTCATTTTTTTAGGGACTTCAACTCCTGTGTTTTATGTACAATTGGGACAGTCTTTCTTTTTTCTGTCCCAACTGCCTCATGTTTCTTTTCTACTTTTGTTTGCTAAAAAAAAAGCCAATCTCCAATAACAGAGTTTTCTCTTGAACTCCAGACCAAGTGGCATCATCCCCACAACCCTTAGGCAAGACACTTGAAACAGAAACACAGAGACACAGTGTCCTGTAAAACAGACAGTAAAGAATCAAAGACACAGAGGCACATTTGGACTCAGCCACAGGTTGGTGGTTCTATTCCCATGTGTTTTAATGTGGACTCAGCAGAACACAGAGAAATAAAGCTGACATTACTCAGAGCTTTAAAGCTGAACTCATCACTGCTGCTGTCTGGACCTGTCCTGGACCTGGACTTTGGACTCTGTCTGTGACTTGGATCTGGCCCAGATCCTGAGTCTGGTCCTAAACGTTTCCCTCTTTACTTTTCTACAAACATCTTTGACGTCACATTTCTTCTTATTTTCTCTTAAAGCTGCACTGTGGAACTTTGCTGTGGAGGGTCAGACACCTGCTTGTTTCCATGGAGACGTTATTGTTTTGACTGAAATGTTCCACAGTGTGGCATTAAACTCTATATTGTAACAAACAGGTGACGTTTGGTGGTGATGGAGCTTGTAGTAAAAATGTAAGTTTTACAACTTTGAGAAATTAAAAAACACCTGGAAATGAATGAATGTAAAACAGATACGTTTAAAGTCGTATTGTGGAACATTCTGGTCAATAAAATCTCCATAGAGACAGTGAGGTGGTCACCCTCTGCCAGAAAAGATGCACCTTTAACTGAACGGAGCGTCCAGGGCCTGAGGTTGTTTGAATAAAACACATTTGACTCTTCTGTATTAAATATGATTGTTCTGTAGAATGTTGTGACGTCTGAAACACAGATATAGCAACACAAGAATAAAATATGAAAGATTAACCTTAATCAGCCTCTGGAGGATCACAGTCCAACATCTTTACTGTTTATCAGAGATCTCAGGAGAGACTTTATATCAAACCTTTGACCTGTGACTGGGAACAAAACAAACCAATAACAGGCTCATGTCCCAAACACTCAAGTCTTTGTGACACTTCTCTGTATAAACTAGAAAACCAAAAGATGATTTGGTGAATAAATGTAAATGAGCTGGTCTGAGGCTGCAGCTCCTCTGGCCCTGTCCCTCTACATTTGAGCTGCTCAAAGTGACACTACATGTGTAAAAACAGAGTCTTTGTCTGTCTCATCTACTCTCTATGGCTCAGCACAAAACAACAGGTCACAGCAGCTACAACACGAGCTGGAAAGACGACTGCAAATGTGTACTCGAGTAAAAGTACAGCTGCATGGAGAAAACATGGACTCAAGTACAAGCTTCAACAACTGGACTCAAGTCAAAGTAAAAAGTACACATTTAAAATACGAGTACTACTTCATTTTGAACAGATAGTACAAGTACAGGTTTAAAAAATCTCAAAAAAAAGAACAATTACCTAAAAATATCTCCTCAGACTCAGAGACACAGCATAAAAACTGCACTGACTGAATTATCTCAGATTTAAATGAATCAAGGACAACTTCAAATATAAGTTAAACTAATCTTAAAAGTTGAGTGTTTTCTAAATGTAAAACAGGTGAATCTTGCTGAGAACCACCTGAAAATATGACTCAATAAAACATTAGAAGTGAAGAGTCTGATCCCATAAAACTAGTCTGATCCCATAAAACTAAATTAAATAATCCACAAGTAAAGTTACACAAAGTAAATATAAGTCATTATTACCTCAGACAAACAGTCCAACACCTCCTGAGGCACTGTGAGCCTCCTCTGCTCCTCCTCTGCTCCTCCTCTGCTCCGTTTGATATAAAGTCTCTCCTGAGATCTCTGATAAACAGTAAAGATGTTGGACTATGATCCTCCAGAGGCTGATGAAGGTTAATCATTCATATTTTATTATTAGGTTTGATTAGGGGCAGATCAAGTTTAGACAAACGTGTTTCAGCTTTATCCTGTTTTATTGGTGTGGAGTCAATTAATAATCCATAATAAAGCACTTTGAGTTACACAGTGACGTGGAGAATGTCGAGAGTTTAAACAAAAAAAAAATGTTGTTCTAATGTTAACAGATAAATTGTTTTTACTACAAATATTATTAGTTTTATTTAGGCGTGAGTGCCTAGGGTGCAGGGTTAGGTTGGGGTAGGTGAAGGGGCGGAGTTAGGGTTTCGAGTTATGCTCAGTTTAATAGAACACACATCACATCTTTTTTCTTCCGGGTCCATGTCGTGGGGCATCTTACTCCCAGACTTTCCTCACCTCAGACACGTCCTCCAGCTCCTCCCATGGGATTTTATTGCATTGTCTGGAATGTTCCACAGTATGTCTTGTATCCATGGAGACTAGCAGGTGATTCCACAAAGCCATGTTAAAGTTACTCACAGTAATGCATGTTTTTATATTATTTTTTTTATTTTTTAATAATATAGTTTGTTTCATAAGTGATTATTTAGCTAGTTTTCCTCAACAACCTCATCATCTTCAGACTCTCTAGAAGAACATGAGCGCGATTGCTGAGAGTGCTCCACCACCTCAAGGAGTATGGATTAAAGTTATCCCTGGAAAAATGCAAGTTTTTCCAATTTTCTGTAAAATATCTGGGTCATGTGGTGTCTGAGAATGGAGTAGAGACCGATCCTGAGAACGTCAGCACTTTAAAATCCTGGCCAACTCCCCGTACGCCAAAAGAGGTGAGGTCTTTCTTGAGGTTCGCGGGGTATTATTGACGGTTCATAAGGGTTACAAGGCCATTGCAAAGCCGCTGAATGATCTTACCAAGGGATACATATCTGCTCGTCGGTCTTCTCAGAAGCGCTCCATCATGTCCAAGGGTCTCGACACCGGACAACCATTCGGAGAGCGATGAACACCCTAATGCCAACAAGCCTTTGACACATTCATCGAGAGACTGACAACTGCCCTCGCAGTTTGCTGACCCAAAGCTGCTCTATATCTTGCCTACTGACACCAGTAAAATCAGGCTCGGTTCTGCTTTGTACCAAGAACAAGGTGCCCAACTTACTAACGATCATGTCACCGACCATAGTGCTGAACTATCTCAAGATGTTGATGCAACCATCTGCCTTAGCTCGCTGAACATCTCCTCACTCCACAACCTGTTCAATCGTCCCCATGTCTATGAGTGTTACCGCCACTGCAATACCAGAATGCTTTGCCAATAAGACACAGCATGAGCTGACTGTTATTCCATCCCTGTCACATCTGGACCTGAAAGAGAAACAATGGGCAGATCTCTGTATCCGTGAAATAATTCACCAGATTGAAACAGGTGAACCGATCCCACCTACAGCCAAGCAAGAGCTGTCAGACCTCTTTCTCTTGTTGGGAGAACTCACCCATCTTGAGCTGCATGATGATGTTCTGTATCCCAGAAGACAAGATGGTGAGCAGATAACTTTTCAGTTGGTGCTTTTTGAAGGCCTTCACCCAAGTGTCTTTACTGCTCTCCCCAAAGACATGTGACATATGGGAAGAGAGAGAATCCTCGACCTCATCTGGTCACAGTTCTTCTGGCCACGAATGGCAGCAGATGTGGAGTCACGGGTTCGAACATGCCCTCGGGGTGTTCGCCGCAACGTTTTGCCAGAAAAAGCCACACAGTTGGTAAACATCAGGACTACTCATCCACTTGAGCTACTTTCTATGGATTATCTGACTTTGGAACCTGATAAGAGTAACACCAAGGGTGTCCTGGTTCTAACAGACGATTTCACAAAGTACACTGTGGCTATACCAACTGCCAACCAGAAAGCAAGGACAGTAGGAAAGTGCCTCTGGGAAAACTTTATAGTGCACTAGGGCATCTCCAAATGCTTACATACTGTCCAAGGACCGGATTTTTAATCCAAACTAATCATAGAACTCTGTAAAATCTCCAGTATCTAAAAAAACAGGAACCACACCCTACTACCCACATCGTAACACAGTCGAGAGGTTCAACATAACGCTTCTGAATATGCTCAGAACAATGAAACAAAAACAAAAAGCTACTTGGAAGGAATATGTTTGACCATTGGTCCCTGTATATAACTGCACACGAGTTGTCAGTTTGCTCTAAAGAACGCTGAGAAATCTGCTGCACGGAATAAAAACTGGTTTGACCAATGAATCACCCCATCAAGTCTCGAGAGAGGAGATCGGGTCTTGGTTTGGAATGTGTAGCTCTGTGGCAAGCATAAGCTAGAGGATCTTATCTGATCTCCAAGCCTCGTCTGATGCTATATATCCAAAACCTCCTTCTGCCCCAACCCACTTACATGAAACTGATCCCAATCCTTCTGTTGCTGCTGAAGATCCTCTACCTGAGAACGAACCAGAAAAACATTCACCTGAGACCGAAAATTATCTATTTACTGGTGGGGCTGATGAAGTATCTACCCAAGCAGTGCTACATCCCCGGGCGGAGAGACCCCCAAATCTGATTCAAACTGAGCTGCGTAATCCGTTGATGTCGCTAGCTCAAATGACGCTGACCAAACTATTCATCACTCTGTCAGGCAGCGACAACTGCCAAAGCATTTACAATACTCGGCCTTTAGGTAATCCTCTGGTTTCCATTGTACAGACACTATGAAACAGCGTGAAACCCGGGTGAAATATTCGGATTTCCCATTATATCAGCTCTCTCTCGCTCCCCTCTGCTGTGTTCCTTGCACGTTTGATGCGCCCGCTCACGTGACTCGTTGTGGCCAATCAGGGCCCCATATTAACCGGTGGCTACACACACCTGACAGGTGCGAGGCGAGCGCGAGGAGAAGGAGAATCTTTTGCTACATAGTACAGAAGAAGACCTGGAAGCTGCTAGAGCATTGAGAATGAAACAACATCTAGGCTCAACCAAACCCAGAGTCGCCACACATGCTCAGTATGCTTACACAGCCACAGAAGAGAAAGACCCCCATGACTCTTTGAAAATATTCGCACAACAGCTCACTAAGCAGCTAGCCGATATTCAGAAACAACAGCACTGTCAGGCCAGTCCCCGACAGTCCGCACCTTCAAAAGCCACACGCATCAGTAAGCTGGGAAAGCCAAGCAGCAATTCTGGTCCTAAGCCGGGCTATTGTTTCCAATGTGGTGAGGATGGTCACATCAAATCGAACTGCGACAATGATCCAAACCAATTGCTCATGGCTGCAAAGAAAAGACAGTTTAATCAGAAACGGCAGAAGTGGCAGAAGCAAACAGCTAGTCTTTAAACTAGAACGAGTTCCTGTGGAGGGACAATCAGGAACTGAAGAGGACTCACAATGTCCCGCAAATCAGAAAACTGTGAAGTGTCTCAAGTCAAATCAGTCCATACAAGTCTTGCCTTTCCAAAATGGAATGGATGCAGGTGTACGCCCCAAGTGAGCCTTGCTGGTCAGAACTGTCAGTGTCTACTTGATGCTGGATCCCAAGTGACTACTATTCCGGTCTCATTTTACAATAAACAATTGTCACACCAACCTGTAAAGCCACTCTATGATCTGTTGCACGTCGAAGGAGCTGCTAGACAAACAGTTCCATACCTGGGTTATATAGAAGTCACCATCACATTCCTCCAAGATTTCCTGGGCACAGAGTTTGATATTGACACCTTGGCCTTAGTAGTCCCAGATGCACATGCAGGACTTCAACTACCAATTCTAATTGGAATGAACACACTCAACCCACTCTACGAACAACATGCAGAGACTGAATTCCTTAACTTCAAACCAACCATGCATGGGTATCGAACAGTCTTGAACTGCAAATTCAACACCAGAAGAGTCAAGGAGGCAGTGAGGAAGTTGTACGACTGGCCAACGATGCTCCTGTTCTAATCCCAGCAAGCCAAACTGTTGTCATTGAGGGTTCTGTCTGTACCATCACGGGACAGACAGAACCCTTTCTGTCTGTTGGGCCCTGGTAGAGCATCCTGCCATGCCACTGCCTGGAGGTCTGTGTGTGGACAACTGTCTCGTCACATTGCCAAGCCACTCATCACACATCACAAAATCCCAATTATCCTCACTAATGAGTCAGAGCAGAGCATAATCATACCACCTCTGAGTACCATCACCAAGCCCATCATGTCACCTATGATTTTCCACCGTCCAAAGATCATCCAGACCCCATACAGTTTGATTTTGGAAACTCTCCGATCCCTCCAGAATGGAAGAAACTAATCATCTAAACACTCAGAACCATACCTGAAGTCTTCACCCACCATGACTTAGACTTTGGACAAACAGACAAGGTAAAACACAGAATAAATCTCCATGATGAAACTGCTTTTGAACATTGAGCTCGTCCAATTCACCCCAATGACATCAAAGCTGTCCAGAAACACCTTCGTGACTTACTGGATGCTGGTGTAATTTGAGAGTCTGAGTCTCCATTTTCGTCACCCATTGTTGTCATTCACAAAAAGAATGGAAATTTACGTCTTTGCATTGACTATAGAAACTTAATCTCTAAATGGTGAAGGACACAAACTTGGAGGAGTCACTTTCTGCATTAAACGGATTTCGTTGTTTCAGTGTTTTGGATCTCAAATCTGGTTATTATCAGCTAGAAATGGAAGAAGCGGACAAGGCAAAAACGGCTTTTGTAATCCCACTGGGTTTCTGGGAGTTTAATCGGATGCCTCAGGGTGTAGCAAATGCTCCCAGTACTTTTCACCGCCTCATAGAGAAGTGTATAGGGGACCTTTACCTTAAAGAGGTCTTACTCTTCCTCCATGACCTCATCCCCTTCTCCGACTCCCTTGAAGAGCATGAGCGCTGGTTGCTGAGGGGGCTTCACTGTCTCAAGGAGTATGGATTAAAGTTATCGCTCAAAAAATGCAAGTTTTTTCAAACTTCTGTAAAATATCAGGGTCACGTGCTGTCTGAGAATGGAGTGGAGACCGATTCTGTGAAAGTCAGCGCTTTAAAATCCTGGCCAACTGCCCGTACGCTAAAAGAGCTGAGGTCTTTCTTGGGATTCACTGGGTATTATTGACGGTTCATAAGTGGTTATGCCACAATTGCAAAGCCACTGAATGACCTTACCAAGGGATACACACCCTCCCATCAGTCTACTCAGAAGCGCTCCATCACATCCAAGGGTCCTGACACCAGACAACCATTTGGAGGTAGATGGACACTCCAATGCCAGCAAGCCTTTGACACGCTCATCAAAAGGCTGACGACTGCTCCTGTGTTGGGGTTTTCTGATCCAAAGCTGTCCTATATCTTGCATTCTGATGCCACCACAATCGGGCTTGGGGCTGCTTTGTACCAAGAGCAAGATGGCCAGTTGCGGGTGATTGCTTATGTCAGTCGAGGTCTTTCTGCCAGTGAAGCCAGATAACCTGCCCATAAGCTGGAGTTTCTAGCTTTGAAATGGAGTGTGACAGAGAAGTTTCACGATTTTCTGTATGGTGCTGAATTTGTTGTGATAACTGATAACAACCCTCTAACATACATTTTGACTTCAGCAAAGCTGGATACCGCCAGCCACAGATGGCTTGCAGCATTGTAGACATGCAACTTCAAGCTCCAGTACCGCGCTGGTAAGCAGAATCTTGATGCGGATGCACTGTCAAGATGGTCCCATGACCACAACCCTAATACTCAGTTACTAAGAGAATGGGACCTAGTCCACCAACTTACAAACGATCATGTCACTGACCATGGTGCTATGAACTGTCTCAAGATGCTCTTGCAACCATCTGTCTTGGTTTGCTGGCTAGAACCTGTTCTCCTGAATCCATAACCTGCTTACTACCTAATTGAATCCATGAGTGTTACTGCCACTGCAATACCAGAATGCTTCACCGATGAGACACAGTATGGGCTGCTTGTCCTTCCATCCCTGTCACATCTGGACTTGAAAGAGAAACAATGAGCAGATCCCTGTATCCATGAAATAATTCACCAGATCAAAACGGGAGAACCTATCCCACCCACAACCAAGCAAGAGCTGCCAGACCTCTTTCTCTTATTACGAGAACTTACCCGTCTTGAGCTGCATAACGATGTTCTGTACCGCAGAAGACAAGATGGTGAGCAGATAACATTTCAGTTTGTGCTTGCTGAAGACCTCCACCCAAGTGTCCTTACTGCTCTCCACGATGATATGCGACATGTGGGAAGAGAGAACCCTCGACCTCATCCTCTCACGGTTCATCTGGCCACAAATTGCAGCGGATGTTCGAACCTGCCCTCGGTGTGTTCGCTGTAAAGCTTTCCCAGAGAAAGCCGCATAGTTGTTAAACATCGAGACTACTAACATCAAGGACGTCCTGGTTCTAACAGACCATTTCACAAAGTACGCTGTGGCTATACCAACTGCCAACCAGAAAGCAAGAACAGTAGCAAAGTGCCTCTGGGAGAACTTTATAGTGCACTATGGCATCCCCGAATGCTTACATACTGACCAAGGACTGGATTTTGAATCCAAACTAATCATAGAACTCCGTGAAATCTCCAGAATCCAAAAAAACACTAACCACACCCTACCACCCACACGGTAATCCAGTCGAGAGGTTCAACAGGACACCTCTGAATATGCTCAGAACACTGGAACAAAAACAAAAAGCCACCTGGAAGGAATATGTTCGACCATTGGTCCGTGCATATAACTGTACACGGAATGAAGGCTTTACACTATATGAACTAATGGTCGGCTGTTTGCCCAGATTTCGTGTTGACATTGCTTTTGGCTTGAACCATCAACAAAGTCCCACTCTCAGTATGTCCAAAACTTACTATCTCGATTGGAAGAGAATTATCAGCTTGCTCTTAAGAATGCTGAAAAAAATACTGCACGGAACAAAAATCGGTTTGATCAACAAATCACCCCATCAAGTCTTGAGAAAGGAGACCGAGTTTTGGTTCAGAATGTCCGGCTCCGCGCCAAGCATAAGCTGGAGGAGAAATGGGAGAGAAATGTCTTTGTGGTCGTCGAACGCGTTGGTGACTTACCTGTGTATAAAGTATCACCAGAACTTGATACGAGTGGCCCTCGCACTCTGCACCATGATCTCCTGCTCCCATGTGGGTTTCTCCCAGTTTCTACTGATTCTGACACTCCAGCTTCTACACCCGTTACAAGTGTCTGTCTAGCTGACGCCTATGGTGAAGCACTGAGTAATGCTCCTTTGAATACATGACTGGGAAAGGTAGTTTGACAAATTGTCTAGCATGCACCGGGAGTTGAATGGGCCAAAGGGGGGAGGGTGTAACCCTTGTGAAAATTGCAGATTGGCCATTCTATTAGCTCTCTCTCTCTTCCCCTCCACTGTTAGCATTGGGTTTTAAACCTGGTTTTCTCCAGGGTCTTTCACTCAAATACTCTGAAACTTATATCGAGTCTTTGATTAACTTATATCATGTTATAGCCACTGTTGTAATGAATTTCAAGCCTTTAATCTGTATTTATGAATTCTACTGGTCCTGGTGCTCAAATGCATGTGCGCACTTTCTATGCACCTGTCATGATCCCGTCTGCTTGTCCTTGTGTGTTGCTTTCCTTCCCTCACCTGTCCGTGTCCGGAGCTGGGCGGAGTTCCTGGCTCCTCCCGCACGCACCTGGAGACAATCATCATCAACAGCACCTGCGGAAGAGAGAGAACCCTCGACCTCATCCGTTCACAATTCTTCTGGCCACAAATGGCAGCAGATTTTCGAACCTGCCCTCGGTGTGTTCGCTGTAAAACTTTGCCAGAAAAAGCCGCATAGTTGCTAAACATCAAGACTACTAACACCAGGAGGAGCCAGGACCGGACAGTCTGTGCCAGATCGTCCGCGTGTTCTGCGTGAATACACTTTGCTTGGCTTTTTGGTAAAGTTCATGCCTATTTGTTGCCCCGCTCATTGTATTTTGTGCTACTCTCCAGATCCCGCTCTTTGAACCAGCTCCGGACCCTCACCTCTGACCCTGCCTCCCCGTTTCCCTCGTCTACGTCCCTGCACCTCTGTCTTCACCTTGGACCACGACCTGCACCCCACACCCAGCTCCTCATCCGATTCTACTTCTGCCTTATTCACTTGCTGTACATAAACACTGTTAAACCCTTCACGAGTTCTGCATTTTTGGTCCCTCCACCCGACGTTACGACAGCACCTTAACTTGCATGTGATTAATGTTGCTCTATATTGTACATAATTTTGAGTTTGTCATTATTCATTGATGATACGGCTAGTATTATTACAGAATTGCAATTGCTACTGATTTTATTAAGATTTTGCACACACTGATTTTATTGACTGAGGCCCATGGTCCTATGTCCATACAGGCCAGGTTCTCATTCTTGGATGGTGAGCTACGGAATAACCTTCGAGCCTAAATCTGAAGACTTTCTCTACAGCGGACTGCACCTGCTCTGGTCGGGCCGGGTATGCGCCTTATTGTAGCTAATGTTATTTGCCTCACACCTCTATTCTACTCCACCTCTATCCTACCTCTCAACGTCTGGTCAAATTGTTACAGCCAACAATCTATCTTGAACATCTTTATAAATTGTGAATGTGTTTGAACTTCTTCGCTGATCACAGCACATAGACTGAACTCAAGGGGGTTTGTGCTAGTTTGGGACATTGGAACCAAACTAGTCGAATTGCACATCATTGTGAACTGCTCAGTGATCGTTTTGTGTATCTATCTTATTTGTTTGAATGGCCATTGTCTGTCTATTTTTCAATATCTGGTACCACTTAAACACAACATACTGTCTCTGTCCACTCTCTCCCTGAGTTGTGTCTGGTCTTCTGATTCTAGCCCAATGATGTGGTCTCAGTACTATTATTACTACTACTACCACTATCTCTACAACTTGGGTTTCTTGCCAATATACCCGTTACAAATAACATCTGTAGCTTTTACCATCTAAAAAAAACGTGAAATATCAAATGTATACTGTCAAAACCAGACTTAGAGACTTATCCTGCATTTGTCTCTTGTAGGTTAGACGACTGCAACGGCCTGCTAACTGGCCTTTCTAAACAAGGCTTAAGACACCTGCAGGATGCTGTTGCTCAGGTCCTGGCTAGAACCAGGAAGTACTTCACACATGTGTCCTGTGTCTCTGGCTGCTGTGGCTCAGAGGCTTTAGAGCAGGTTTTATTCTGTACTTTTCTGCTGTTTAATCAGAGGCTTTAGAGCAGGTTTGATTCTGTATGTTTTGATTTTTGATATTGTGATGTATGGTGTCTTTCTTTTCTGTAATTATGTTTACTTATCTTTTGTACAAATTGTGCTGTACAAATAAATTTTCACTTTTCACTGTTTTTTTTTTGATAAGTCCCGTGAAGCGACTGCTGCTGTGACTTTGGGCTTCACAAAAGTTTAAAATATAAATAGACTTTTCATCTCCTGTTATCAGAACTACTTAGAATAAACATTATCTTAACAGCCACTGCTACAAATATTAAAAAAGATGTGCACTTTATTATGACAGATGAAGAGTGGGAACATTTACAGACATCTCACTGGAGGAGCACAACATCTCCTGTTTGGAAAAGATTCTGTTGTAAAAATATATTGTGGTATTTTGTGATCCCAGGTCAAAGGTCACATTATTCACAGGGAAAGGCCTGTAGCTGCAGAGGGTGTGTCTGTCAGAGAGTCCATCATCATCATGTGTTTGGAGACTGTCCTACTGTTCTGAAAGAATAAATCATCTTCATTAAATAAGATCTGAACATTTGAGCTTAAATCTAAGAGTATAAGATCTTCACATTCTAAAGTGTGAAAACCATCAGTACTAGAGCTGGTATTTCTTTCACATGTTCTGTCTTAAAAGGATTATTCAAAAGAGAAATACACAAAATGTTGAACCTGATCAGTTACATTAGAGACAAAGTCCATGAGCCCAATATATGTGTCCATGTCCAGCACAGACTCTGCAAGTGACCACAGTCATTTTACATGTGCCCCTCTCAAATGGACATTCATTATTGTTTCAGTTTATTAATATAGGCGCCATTTTGAGGACTTTTAACCACTGAAAAGACTCAATATATAGTTTTGAATAGTTATTTCCACCTGTGCTCATGTCCCATCTCTGTGAAGCCCTTGGATCGTCCTTTAGAATGTTCTGAAACCTGCTGTTCTGTTCTGTTCATTCTGAAGTCATGTTAGAACTGAGTTAAATGTCAGAATGGCGTCACGAACAGGATCCTACTCCATTCATCCTGTTGGTGGCGCCATTGTGTGAAGGAGCTGCTGCAGTTGTTCAGATGTGATGACGTCTGACACAGAGGCTCTGGAGTTTATTCAGCCTCTGGATCTGCACACACATGTTAGCATTGTTAGCATTATAGCATGTTATTTTATATTTGATGCCACGAAAAAACTGAACCAAATCTTTCCCCGTGTTTAGGTTCGACACAAAGAGTAGATTAATGTTTATATCACATTCACAAACCTTAAAAAGAGTAAACAGCACAGAGTTTGTGTTTGAACTTTAGTCTTTTATTTGTGTCTGAAAACACAATAAGACTCATATTTACAGGTTTTATCTGAGTTCATGGTTTAGTTTGTTTGGTGTGGCTCCGGTCGACTTCTCCACGTTGAACAAAGGTCGATAAAAGAACCACATGTACTAATGACTCTGGTCTACACCACTGTGTCTCCTCCTCCTTCTGATTGGACAAAAACACTGCCTCAGAACATAAAAATACAACATACTTTCTTATGGGAGGATTGAACCAATCAAACAAACAAGGACCAAAGTAGCACATATACAGACTGTTCACTTACTGCATGTGGAGCCTGTTTATGAGTTTGTAAAGTTCAGATTGAAACACAGTGATTTGTTCAGTACAGACACTAGTGTGAGGCTGATGTCTGCACTTTGTCTTTGAGGAAATAAAACATTAGAAAAGAAATCTCTGGTCAAATCAAGTCAAAATAAAATCAACATTTACAAAGTGATTTTTGTACAGATTTGACTGTTGTATTTTACACAGAGGATGAGTCTGTCGGAGCACACAGAGACACTGAGGAGTCAGACCAGAGACTAAACCCAGGGAGCAGAGTGTGAGTGAAGGTGGTCTTGAAGGTGTGGAGGTGGGTCAGTTGGTCAGAGGAGACTGTGTAGAAGGACAGAGAGCCAGCAGGACAGTCCACAAACACTGAGACTGTCCCAGAAAAGGAGGAGCAGGACAGAGGGAGGGAGGTGTGTTTGTTATTATGACGAACACAAAAACCATCTTTAGAACAAACAAGACTCCAGGACTGATCATTATATCCAAACCCACTGTCATCATTGACTCCTTTCCTTCTGATTCTTCTGTAAGACACTGATATATAAACCTCTCCACTCCACTGGACCTCCCAGTAACAGCGACCAGTCAGACCAGTGGAACACAGAATCTGAGGCCATTTCTCAAATCTGTCCTGATGATCTGGATAAGGCTGCTTCTCTCTCACACATGTCACCTTCTTGTTGTTGTCAGACAGTTTGAGGTTTATCTGAGCTGTGTTTGGATCCAGAGTGAGATCACAGAAATCTGATGGAGAGAAGACACAACACAGCAGCAGTTAGTCCCATGTGAGACACACATTTAATTATAGTTTAATATGGACAAATCTATTCATGAAAGATGGATTTAAAGTCTTTCAATTATTTATGATGTATTTTTATTCTGATTTTATTTGTGAATCGTTGCAGTCTTATATTTGTCTAATGTTTCTTTTGCATCAGCTCTATATTTCCTTTAGTTTCAGAGCCTCACACACATCTATTTCAGATTATTTTCAGTGTAAAACTTGAGTTTGTTGCTGCAGTGACAAAGTGCAGCTCCAGTCTCTGACGTCACTCCACACATTCCTACACTCCTCTGTCTCCATGACACAGACTTTCTCCTTTAAAATGTCTCTATATGAATCCACAGTCACTTGTGCTTGTGTGTAGACAGTCCTGAGTCCAACAGCTGAGCCTGTGTCAGTGTGGCTCCAGGGGCTGTGTACTTTCTCCTCTGCTCTTCTCCCTGTACACCAACTGCTGCACCTCCAGCCACGACTCCGTCAAACTGGTTAAGTTTGCGGATGACACCACCCTCATCGGGCTCAGACGGGGATGAGTCTGTCTACAGGAGGGAGGTGGATCGGCTGGTGTCCTGGTGCAGCAGCAACAACCTGGAGCTCAACGCCCAGAAG
Organism: Periophthalmus modestus; assembly: GCA_019594935.1. NCBI lineage: Eukaryota > Metazoa > Chordata > Actinopteri > Gobiiformes > Gobiidae > Periophthalmus > Periophthalmus modestus. The sequence continues at coordinate 1,477,964 of JAIEZT010001243.1, forward strand.
ACAGTGGAGATGATTATGGACTTCAGGAAAGTCACAGCCCCCCTGCCTCCCCCTCGCCTTGACCGATTCCCCCATCACCACCGTGGACTCTTTCCGCTTCCTGGGCACCTGCATCACCCAGGACCTCAAGTGGGAGCCGACCATCAGCTCCCTCATCAAGAAAGCCCAGCAGAGGATGTAGCCAAGCTGCCGATCCAGCTGATGGTGCAGTTCTACACGGCCATCACTGAGTCCATCCTCACCTCCTCCATCACTGTGTGGTTCTCTGGGGCCATTGCCAGGGACAGGCAGAGACTGCAACGCATTGTGCTCTGCTGAGAAGATGATTGGCTGCAGCCTCCATCTCTCCAGGACCTGTACGCCTCCAGGACTCGGGTGGAGTAGGTCGTACAGCAGCTGACACTTCTCACCCTGGACATGGACTATTTGAGCCACTTCCCTCTGGCAGGAGGCTACGGTCCATCAGGACCAGAACCTCTCGTCACAAGAACAGTTTCTTCCCCTCTGCTGTTTCCCTCATGAACACTTCATAAACCTGCACTAAACTGGACACTTTATAACACTGGTCACTAAATAACCCATGATGCACTGTTGTTCTTGTTTTGATGCCACTATTGTATATATTTCTACTATTGTATATATTTTTCTACCTCCTGCATGACCTTATTTGTATTTTGTATTTATTCATTGTGGTTTTTTGAGTGTTGTTGTTTGTATGTGAACTTTATCACCAAAGTAAGTTCCTAGTCTGTGAGCTCTGCTCACGGACAATGGCAACAAAACTTCTGATACTGATTCTGATTGCTCCTCCTTTGCTCCAGCAGCAGTAGTTCTGATGGGGCTTGGTGCTCCTCCTTTGTTCCAGCAGCAGCAGTAGTTCTGATGGGGCTTGGTGCTCCTCCTTTGCTCCAGCAGCAGTAGTTCTGATGGGGCTTGGTGCTCCTCCTTTGCTCCAGCAGCAGTAGTTCTGATGGGGCTTGGTGCTCACAGGGGCTGAGACATGTGGCTCTGTGTTTCAGGAGCTTGTTCACAGCTTCTGTCCTTTTGCCAGTGTTTGTGTGATATCTGTTGTTGTTCTAGTGATGAGGAGGACTGGCAGCAGAGGCACAGCTCAGAGGAGAACAGGGGATTGGTTTAAATCCACTGTCTCCAGAAGAAGAATGAAGATCACTGTTGTACATGTTTGAGCTGAAACATGAGTGCAGTTACACAGCTCCAGACTGGACTCTTCAGGATCTGCTTTAAGAAGAACTCTGGATTCACACAGTCTGAGGCCACACCCCCACAGAGGAGAGAGCGCCGTGGGGGAGGGGCCAGTGAGTCTCAGTCTGACTGACAGATGAGACATGCTCCAGGTGTTTTGGTTATTTCTCATGATGCTTTATTTGAAACTCATTAAACTCATAAAACTACAGTCATTTAAATCATAATAACCATGTGTCGTATTGAAGTGTTGTTTGTGTGACACAAATAAAATCATAAAACTAATCAGTGTTAAATGGATTAAGTCAGACTTACATCTCCAGATCGGATTCATCCATCGTTCTCCAGCAGGTCTCAGTCTGAAGGAAACACACCACATCAGAGAGAGTCAGAGGAGTTTCACTTCATGTGACACTAAAGAAGACATATTGTGCTTTTGTCTAGTGTAAAGTGATAATCTCTGTCACCAGTGGATCATTATAATGATAAAACTAAAGAAAATGGATGGAAGAATACAGAATATTAATCTAAAATGATTTAATAAAAGAAACAAATCACTGACTTCTGGGTTGGAAACATTTTGGATCAATGAGGTTTTAAGAACTGATTCCCACATGTCTCTTTATTTTACATCAGAAACATCACAACAAAGGAGCCCCACCTCAGACACATTTAGATATAGTTCACACTGGTGAGCAGCACATTTTTGTTTCATTTGTGCCAAAATGTCTAAGAGACAAAGTCAAAATAAATACAGAGCAGTGAGAGTGAAGCCGTGGAGTGAAAACGGAGGCAGATCAGAGCCATGACGTGTTGAATACAGGAGAATAAAGACTCAAACATTCATGAATCACTCTAAACACAACTCTGAGAGTGTGGATGAAAACAACTACAACATAGTTAAAAGTGATTTTTGCAGAATAGGTCTCCTTTGTCGTTATGTCGACTCTGACAGAGGTTCTCAAACTGTGGTACGTGGGCCTCCTCTGGTGGCTCTGAAATCTGTTTTAATTGGATAGATAGCACTTCTGATTTTTGTTTTATTGTACAGCAAATGTGAATTTATTCGTGATTTAGTTCTGATTAATCGTAGTCTTTAAGCTGAACTTGGATTGAAGTTTTCTCTTACATTGAATGAATTATGTTGTTTTTGTGAATAATTGTAAGAATGATCCAAACCTGAGAGTGTCCAGTGCACAGTGGGGGTCGTCCTGTAGAGCAGACAGGAGCTTTACTCCTGTGTCTCCTGGGTGGTTGTAGGTGAGGTCCAGTTCTTTCAGATGGGAGGGGTTGGACCTCAGAGCTGAGGCCAGAGAAGTGCAGCCTTCCTCTGAGACCAGACAACCTGACAGTCTGAGGACACAGATTATTGTAAACAGTCAATTCATTTGTAACAATCAAACCAAATGAGACGAATAAAAAGTCCCAAATCTTTTTTACTTTTATTAAATGTTCTTTTCCAAAGTAAATACCAACAGGTTATGTAACAATAGTGAGTAATATTAACCCCTCTGACCTGAGCTGTTCCAGTTTACAGTGAGGACTCTTCAGACCAACAGACAACATCTTCAGCCCTGAGTCCTTCAAGTCGTTGTGACTGAGATCCAGGACTGTCAGACTAGAGGACTGGGAGCTGAGGACTGAGGACAGAGCTTCACAGCTTCTCTCTGACAGGTTACAGCTGCTCAGTCTGGAGACAGAAAACATTGTTTATGTAGAAGTTGAATCAAACCATCCTCTGTTAAACAAAGGTTACTCACAGAGCTTTGTTGGAGGCCTTGACCACTGGCAGCAGCCAATCAGTTAATTTCAGAATCAGAATCATAATCAGAATCACTTTTATTGATCCCCGAAGATCCCCACTTCACCAGAGGGAGGTAAGCTGCTTTGAGGTGAACCAGAATGTGATCAGACCCCCCCAGTGGTGTGGCCAGGTATGCTTTCCTGACATTAGCATAACAAAGGTCCAATGTCCTTTCCTCCCTGGTGGGACAGTTCACAAACTGGTGAAAATGGGAGAGAGTCTTGTCCAAACTAACATGGTTGAAGTCCCCAGAAATCACAATGAGAGCGGTGGGGTGAACCGTCTGTATCCGGGCCACAGCTGCGTGAATGGAGTCACAGGCGCCGTGAGGGTTGGCTGAGGGGGGCGTGTAGACTCCAACAAAAACAACATGTGGGAACTCTCTCGGCAAATAATAGGGACGTAATCCAACAGTGCATAGTTCCACATCAGGGCTGCAGATCCGTTCCTTTACGGTGATGTGGTTAGGACTGCACCAGCGGTGGTTGACGAGCAGAGCGAGGCCTCCCCCGCGGCACTTACCGGTGCTGGCGCGATCTCTGTCCGCCCGGACTGTGGTGAAGCCCGCGATGGTCACGTTGTCATCAGGGACGTCTTCATGCAGCCATGTCTCCATAAAACACATCAGGCTGCACTCTCGATATTCCCTCTAACTCTGGGCTAGCGCTGTGAGCTTGTCCATCTTATTTGCGAGTGACCTCACGTTACCCATCACAATGGCGGGGAGACTCGGCTCGAGATTTATTAATTACATTTATCCCAAATGAGGAGTTTCCTCTCCAACGTACGCTTACTCAGGGAAAAGACAGACGAACTGGCGCTGCTGATGAGGAGAAACAGGGACTTTTCTTCCTCTTGTGTCTTGTGCTTCACGGAGACGTGGCTCAACGAGCGTATCCCGGACTGTGCGCTTCACCTGGAGGGATTCAGCTCCTCCACACGGACAGACAACAGGGACTGTCCGGAGGAAAGACGAAAGGTGGAGGTGACTGTTTCTACATCAACAACGCCTGGTGGATGTGACTGTGATCTCTCAACACTGCTCTCCCGACGTGGAATATCTCTTCATTAACTGTAAACCTTTCAATTCTCCACGTGAGTTCGCTTCATTCATTCTGGAGCTGTTTACATCCCACCGACACGAGGCCCAGCGCCGACACGAGGCCCAGCGCCGACACGAGGCCCAGCGCCGACACGAGGCCCAGCGCCGACACGAGGCCCAGCGCCGACACGAGGCCCAGCGCCGACACGAGGCCCAGCGCCGACACGAGGCCCAGCGGCGCTCGCGGACCAGATTCTGAACATGGAGCGAACCTTCCCGGACTCTTTACTCATCATCCTGTGGGATTTTAATAAAGCAAATCTGAGCCAGAAACTAAGTATAAACAGTTTATTAAATGCCCGACGAGAGAGCAGAAGACGCTGGATCATTGTTACACAACGGTCAGTGGAGCTTACAGAGCCGTGCCTCATGCTGCTCTGCTCTGTTTGGACTTTACAGACTGGGACGTGTTCAGGGCCACAGACAGTTTGGATGAGGACACAGACACTGTGACGTCATACATACAGTTCTGTGAGGACAGTATCATTCCATCACGTACCAGGGTGACTTTTAACAACGACAAACCCTGGTTCACTCCCAGACTGAGGCATTTAAGGAGGGAAAAGGAGAGGGCGTACAAGGCAGAAGATCGTGAAGGCTACAGGCGTTGTAAGAATGCTTTTAGCAAAGAGGTGGAAAAGGCTAAAGCGAAGTACAATACACGTCTGAGGCAGCATTTCTCCACCAACGACTCTGCTTCTGTCTGGAGAGGGCTTAGGCAAATCACCAACTACAAGCCCAAAGCCCCTCCTGCTGCGGACAATAAACAAATAGCAGAGCAGCTAAAAGGCTTTTATGCGAGGTTTGATGTCCCACACCCCTTCTCCCTCACCACCATGGACATCACAACCAAACTCACCTCGGACCCCTCCTCCTCCCCCACTGCCTTCACAGTTTTGGAGCCGGACGTGAAAAGGTTTTCAAGAAACAAAACCCCTGCAGAGCCTGGACCCGGACGGTGTCTCTCCTTCCACCCTTAGACACTGTGCTGAGGAGCTGGCTCCTGTCTTCACAGACATCTTTAACACCTCCCTGGAGTCATGTCAAGTCCCAACCTGCTTCAAGCTGTCCACCATTGTCCCCGTCCCCAAGAAGCCCAGGATCACTGGACTTAATGACTACAGACCTGTGGCGCTGACGTCTGTAGTCATGAAGTCATTTGAGCGCCTGGTCCTGCACCACCTCAAGTCCCTCACCTCCCCCCTCCTGGACCCTCTGCAGTTCGCCTACAGAGCCAATCGATCTGTGGACGACGCCATTAACCTGGCCCTTCACTTCATCCTCCAGCATCTGTACTCCCGGGGAACCTACGCCAGGATCCTGTTTGTGGACTTCAGCTCTGCATTTAACACCATCCTCCCTGCTCTGCTCCAGGACAAGCTCAGCTCAATGTGCCTGACTCCACCTGCAGGTGGATCACTGACGAACAGGGGGCAGTGTGTGCACCTGGGGAAGAATGTCTCGGACACTCGGACAATCAGCACAGGAACTCCACAGGGCTGTGCACTTTCCCCCCTGCTCTTCTCCCTGTACACCAACTGCTCCACCTCCAGCCACGACTCCGTTAAACTGGTCAAGTTTGCGGATGACACCACCCTCATCGGGCTCATCTCGGACGGGGATGAGTCCGTCTACAGGAGGGAGGTGGATCGGCTGGTGTCCTGGTGCAGCAGCAACAACCTGGAGCTCAACGCCCAGAAGACAGTGGAGATGATTGTGGACTTCAGGAAAGTCACAGCCCCCCTGCTCCCCCTCGCCTTGACTGACTCCCCCATCACCACCGTGGACTCTTTCCGCTTCCTGGGCCCCTGCATCACCCAGGACCTCAAGTGGGAGCCGACCATCAGCTCCCTCATCAAGAAAGTCCAGCAGAGGATGTACTTCCTGCAGCACCTGAGGAAAGTCAAGCTGCCGGTCCAGATGATGGTGCACTTCTACACGGCCATCATCTCCTCCATCCTCACCTCCTCCATCACTGTGTGGTTCGCTGGGGCCACTGCCAGGGACAGACAGAGACTGCAGCGCATTGTGCGCTCTGCTGAGAAGGTGATTGGCTGCAGCCTCCATCTCTCCAGGACCTGTACGCCTCCAGGACTCGGGTGGAGCAGGTCGTACAGCAGCTGACACTTCTCACCCTGGACATGGACTATTTGAGCCACTTCCCTCTGGCAGGAGGCTACGGTCCATCAGGACCAGAACCTCTCGTCATAAGAACAGTTTCTTCCCCTGCCGTTTGTCTCATGAACACTTCATAAACCTGCACTAAACTGGACACTTCATAACACTGGTCACTAAATAACCCATGTTGCACTGTTGTTTTGATGCTGCTATTGTATATATTTTCTACCTCCTGCATGCCCTTATTTGTATTTATTCAGTGTGATTTTTTGTGTGTGTTCTATCTGCACTTTATCACCAAAGTAAATTCCTAGTCTGCGAGCTCTGCTCACGGACAATGGCAATAAAACTTCTTCTGATTCTGATTTTCCAAAGCAGCTACCGACAGTTTATGTAATAATAGTGAGTAATATTAACCCCTCTGACCTGAGCTGTTCCAGTTTACAGTGACGACTCTTCAGACCAACAGACAACATCTTCAGCCCTGAGTCCTTCAAGTCGTTGAGACTGAGATCCAGGACTGTCAGACTAGAGGACTGGGAGCTGAGGACTGAGGACAGAGCTTCACAGCTTCTCTCTGACAGGTTACAGCTGCTCAGTCTGGAGACAGAAAACATTGTTTATGTAGAAGTTGAATCAAACCATCCTCTGTTAAACAAAGTTACTCACAGAGCTTTGTTGGAGGCCTTGACCACTGGCAGCAGCCAATCAGTTAAATTCAGAATCAGAATCAGAATCAGTTTTATTGATCCCCGAGGGGAAATTCTCTTCGTTCACAGATCCCACGACCACAGAATAGAAATTTAAAATAGAAATTTAAAAGAATAAGAATAAATATAAAATGTCACACACAGTGCAAAAACAGTAAAAATATAAAAAATATTAAAATAAAATCTATAAATAAGTCTATAATCAATAAATAAATAGATCTAAGCATCACAAAATCACACACTATTTACATCTATGTACAAAATGGTATATTGGAGTATTGTAAGTGATAGGTTATAGCACGGAATTTAACAGTTTGATGGCGACAGGCAAGAAAGATTTCCTGTGTCTCTCAGTGGAGCAGCGTGGCACTAACAGTCTGTGGCTGAACGAGCTCTTCTGATTGGCCAGCACCTTGTGGAGGGGGTGGAGGGGAGAGTCCAGAATAGTCCTGACTTTGGTCAACATCCTCCTGTCCGACACAACAGAGGTCCAGCTCCTCCCCCACAACATGGCCAGCCTTCCTGATGATCTTATTGAGTCTATTGGTGTCCCTCAGGCGCAGACTGCTGCCCCACAGACCACAGCGTACATGATGGCACTGGCCACCATAGACTCGTAGAACATCCTGAGCATCGTCCTGCAGATGTCAAAGGACCTCAGCCTCCTCAGGAAATAGAGGCGGCTCTGGCCCTTCTTGTAGACTGCGTCCACGTTTCTGCTCCAGTCCAGTTTATTGTCCAAGTATGTTCCCAAGTACTTGTACCCCTCCACCATGTCCACACTGACCCCATGGATGTAGATGGGAGTCTAAGCAGCTTTGGTCCTCCTCAGGTCCACCACCAGTTCTTTTGTCTTGGTCACATTGAGTTGAAGGTGGTTCTTCTCACTCCACGTGACAAAGTTGTCCACAACAGTCATACACTCCCTCTCGTCACCACCGCTGATGCATCCCACCACTGCAGAGTCATCAGAAAACTTCTGAAGGTGGCAAGTCTCACTGCAGTAGGTGAAGTCCGTGGTGTAGACAGTGAAGAGGAAGGGAGAGAGGACTGTCCCTTGTGGAGTCCCGTTGTTGCTGACCACTCTGTCCGACACACAGCCCTGTAAACGTACATACTGTGGTCTTCCAGATAGTCCACAATCCAGGACACCAGGGAGTCCTCCACCTGCATCACCGCCAGCTTCTCAGCCAGCAGAGCCGGCCTGATGGTGTTAAAAGCACTGGAGAAGTCAAAGAACATGACCCTCACAGTGGCGGCTGGCGTGTCCAGGTGGGGGTAGACTCTGTGAAGTAGGGTCAGGATGGCATCGTCTACTCCGAGATGGGGCTGGTAGGTGAACCGGAGGGGGTCCTGCAGATGTTGGACCCTGGGCCACAGCTGCTTCAAGACGAGTCGTTCCAGAGTCTTCATGATGTGGGAGGTCAGTGCCACAGGCCTGTAGTCCTTGGGGACGCTGGGGTGTGGCGTCTTCGGGACAGGGACGAGGCACGATGTCTTCCACAGCAGGGGGACTCTCTGAAGACTCAGACTTAGGTTGAAGATCAGGTGCAGGACACCACTTAGCTGAGGTGCACAGTACTTTAAGACCCTGGGACTCACTCCATCAGGCCCTGGGGCTTTACCAGCCCTGAGTCTCAGCAGCTATCTCTTCACCTGGTCTTCAGTGACAGTCAGTGTGGAGGTGTCAGGAGGGGGAGGGGTGGAGCTGTCAGAGGTGTGAGCAGAGTCTTCCCCTGGAGACGGAGTGGGGTGGGGGAGCCTACTGGCTGGAGATGGTTGTTACCTGCCAGTTCAAAGCGATTAAAGAAGATGTTGAACTCATTGGCTAAGTTCACATCCCCCTCAACGCCTCTCCCTCTGGTCGGCTTGTGTGCTGTGATGGCTCTCATGCCGCTCCAGACTTCCCTGATGTTATTCTGCCGAAGTCTCCCCTCCAGCTTCCTCCCGTGTCTCTGTTTGGCCTTTCTCAGCTTCACCTTCAGTTCCTTCTGAGCGGACCAGGCCTCCTCCTTGTTGCCAGCTCTGTAGGCCCTCCTCTTCCTGATTAATGTGGCTTTAATGTCCTTGGTTATCCATGGCTTGTTGTTTGGATAACATTTAACAGTTCTTGCTGGGACTATTGAGTCCTCACAGAAGTTGATGTAGCTGGTGATGCAGTCATTCAGCCCATCCAGGTCATCTCCATGTTGCTCTGTTAGTACAGCCCAGTCTGTCTCCTCAAAACAGCATTGTAGCATCTCCATGCTCTTATCTGTCCATCTCCTCACAGTCCTTGTTGTTGGGACGTCTTCTTGCAGCCATGTCTCCATAAAACACATCAGGCTGCACTCTCGATATTCCCTCTAACTCTGGGCTAGCGCTGTGAGCTTGTCCATCTTATTTGCGAGTGACCTCACGTTACCCATCACAATGGCGGGGAGACTCGGCTCGAGATTTATTAATTACATTTATCCCAAATGAGGAGTTTCCTCTCCAACGTACGCTTACTCAGGGAAAAGACAGACGAACTGGCGCTGCTGATGAGGAGAAACAGGGACTTTTCTTCCTCTTGTGTCTTGTGCTTTACGGAGACATGGCTCAACGAGCGTATCCTGGACTGTGCGCTTCACCTGGAGGGATTCCAGCTCCTCCGCGCGGACAGACAACAGGGACTGTCCGGAGGAAAGACGAAAGGTGGAGGTGACTGTTTCTACATCAACAATGCCTGGTGGATGTGACTGTGATCTCTCAACACTGCTCTCCCGACGTGGAATATCTCTTCATTAACTGTAAACCTTTCTATTCTCCACGTGAGTTCGCTTCATTCATTCTGGAGCTGTTTACATCCCACCGACACGAGCGCCGACGCGAGCCCAGCGCCGACGCGAGGCGCTCGCGGACCAGCGCCGACGCGATTCTGAATGTGGAGCGAACCTTCCGGCGCTCGACTCTTTACTCATCATCATCCTGGGGGATTTTAATAAAGCTAATCTGAGCCAGGAACTACCCAAGTACAAACAGTTTATTAAATGCCCGACGAGAGAGCAGAAGACGCTGGATCATTGTTACACAACGGTCAGTGGAGCTTACAGAGCCGAGCCTCGTGCTGCTCTGGGATTCTCTGACCACGACATGATTCACCTCATCCCCGCCTATAAACAACGGCTGAAGCTCTCCAAACCTGCTGTGAGGACTTCTAAGAAGTGGACCAGTGAGGCTGTGGAGGAGCTTCACTCGTGTTTGGACTTTACAGACTGGGACGTGTTCAGGGCCACAGACAGTTTGGATGAGGACACAGACACTGTGACGTCATACATACAGTTCTGTGAGGACAGTATCATCCCATCATGTACCAGGGTGACTTTTAACAACGACAAACCCTGGTTCACTCCCAGACTGAGGCATTTAAGGAGGGAAAAGGAGAGGGCGTACAAGGCAGAAGATCGTGAGGGCTACAGGCGTTGTAAGTATGCTTTTAGCAAAGAGGTGGAAAAGGCTAAAGCGAAGTACAATACACGTCTGAGGCAGCATTTCTCCACCAACGACTCGGCTTCTGTCTGGAGAGGGCTTAGGCAAATCACCAACTACAAGCCCAAAGCCCCTCCTGCTGCGGACAATAAACAAATAGCAGAGCAGCTAAAAGGCTTTTATGTGAGGTTTGATGTCCCACACCCCTCCCCCACCTCCCTCACCACCATGGACATCACAACCAAATTCACCTCGGACCCCTCCTCCTCCCCGACTGCCCTCACAGTTTTGGAGCCGGACGTGAAAAGGTTTTCAAGAAGCAAAACCCCCGCAGAGCCTGGGCCTCTCGTCATAAGAACAGTTTCTTCCCCTCTGCTGTTTCCCTCATGAACACTTCATAAACCTGCACTAAACTGGACACTTCATAACACTGGTCACTAAATAACCCATTATGCACTGTTGTTTTGATGCTGCTATTGTATATATTTTCTACCTCCTGCATTCACTTATTTATATTTATTCAGTGTGATTTTTTGTGTGTGTTCTATCTGCACTTTATCACCAAAGTAAATTCCTAGTCTGCGAGCTCTGCTCACAGACAATGGCAATAAAACTTCTTCTGATTCTGATTTTCCAAAGCAGCTACCGACAGTTTATGTAATAATAGTGAGTAATATTAACCCCTCTGACCTGAGCTGTTCCAGTTTACAGTGACGACTCTTCAGACCAACAGACAACATCTTCAGCCCTGAGTCCTTCAAGTCGTTGAGACTGAGATCCAGGACTGTCAGACTAGAGGACTGGGAGCTGAGGACTGAGGACAGAGCTTCACAGCTTCTCTCTGACAGGTTACAGCTGCTCAGTCTGGAGAGAGAAAACATTGTTTATGTCGAAGTTGAATCAAACCATCCTCTGTTAAACAAAGGTTACTCACAGAGCTTTGTTGGAGGCCTTGACCACTGGCATCAGCCTCAGGAGAGCCCCTTCTGAAGCAGAGTATTTCTTCAGCTCAAACTGCTCCAGATCTTCTTCTGATGACAGTAAGATGAAGGCCAGAGCTGACCACTGAGCAGGAGACAGTCCACCTTCAGACAGACGTCCTGAACTCAGGTACTGTTGGATCTGCTCCACCAGAGAACGCTCATTCAGTTCATTCAGACAGTGGAGCAGGTTGATGCTCCTCTCTGCAGACACATCCTCACTCAGCTTCTTCTTGATGTACTCAGCTGTTTTCTCATTGGTCTGGGAGCTACTTTCTGTCATTGTTACCAGACCTTGTAGGAGGCTCTGAATAGTTGACAGTGAAAGACCCAGGAGGAAGCGGAGGAGCAGGTCCATGTGTCCATTTGGACTCTGTAAGGCCTGGTCCACAGCTGTCTGGTAAAACTCAACTGATTTACGGCTAAAAACATTTGTCCATGATGATGTTTGTTTCTCTGAGAGCAGGTTGATCCCAGTGTTGATGAAGGTCTGATGGACGTGAAGAGCAGCCAGAAACTCCTGCACACTCAGATGGATGAAGCAGTAGACCTTGTCCTGGTACAGGCCTGGCTCCTCTCTAAAGACCTGTGTGAACACTCCAGAGTACACTGAGGCTGTTTCAGCGTCCAGCCCACACTCTCTCAGGTCACACTCGTAGAAGATCAGGTTTCCTTTCTGCAGCTGCTCAAAGGCCAGTTTTCCCAGAGACTCCACCATCTTCCTGGTCTCTGGACTCCAGTGTGGGTCTGTCTCAGATCCTCCTTCATACTTGATGTTCATGACTTTGGCCTGAATCACCAGGAAGTGGATGTACATCTGAGTCAGGGTCTTGGGCAGCTCTCCTCTCTCTCTGCTTTTCAACACATGCTCCAGGACTGTGGCAGTGATCCAGCAGAAGATTGGCATGTAGCACATGATGTGGAGACTTCTGGACGTCTTGATGTGGGAGATGATTGTGTCGGCCTCGTCTCTGAACCTCTTCCTGAAATACTGCTCCTTCTGTGGGTCGGTGAACCCTCTGACCTCTGTCACCATGGAGACACACTCAGCAGGGATCTGATTGGCCGCCGCAGGTCGTGTGGTTATCCAGAGGCGAGCGGAGGGAAGCAGGCTCCCCCTGATGAGGTTCACCAGCAGCACGTGCAGTGAGGAGGACTCTGTGGGGTCGGTCAGGGCCTCGGTTTTGGTGAAGTCCAGAGGAAGTCTGCACTCGTCCAGACCGTCAAAGATGAAGAGCACCTGGAGGTCTTCAAAGCTGCAGAGTTCTGTTTGTGTTTGACTAAAGAAGTGATGAACAAGTGTCACCAAGCTGAAGCTTCTCTCCTTCAGCACATTGAGTGCTCTGAAAGTGAACGGGAACAGCAGCTGTATGTCCTGGTTGGCTTTGCCTTCAGCCCAGTCCAAACTGAACTTCTGAGTGAGCACTGTTTTCCCCCGATGCCAGCCACTCCCTTTGTCAGCACTGTTCTGATTGGTCCATGTGTGTGAGCTGGGCCTTTAAACATGTCTTCACATGTGATGACTGTCTCTGCTGGGTCTGGTTTCCTGGAGGCTGTTTCCATGTGTCTGACCTCATGTTCCTGGTTGACCTCTGAAGACCCTCCCTCTGTGATGTAGAGCTCTGTGTAGATCTGATTCAGAAGGGTGGGGTTTCCTGCTTTAGCGATGCCCTCAAACACACACTCAAACTTCTGCTGAAGGTTAGACTTCAGTTGCGCTGACAAACTCCAGAATAAACTCCCTGAATGAAGACAACAGATACAGGCCTGAGTCTCAGAGAATATAAAACGACTGTGAGAACCTTGTTAAATGTGTTAAATGGTCCTACTGCTCCTCAGACGCTCAGCCAGCTCCTTCTGTTTCATCCTCCTCAGGAAGTTCAGTGTGATCTTCAGAACAGCCTCACTGCTGCTCCTCTGCTCTTCATCCTCATCCTTCACAGGCTCTAAGCATTCTGGGTAATCTGTACTCAGAACCTTGTGGAGCTTCTTCAGCTCCTTCTGGACAAAAGTGAAGATGTCCTCCTCCAGAAGCTGAACAGACACATTATAAACAACACAAATGCAGTCAGTGTCAGATCTGTGTGGAACAAGTTCTCATCCATCTGAACATTTACAAACTTTAGTGACAGACCTTAAATATGGAGTCCAGCTGTGACTGATGGTGCTGACCACTGGAGACCTCTGGACCCTGCTGCTCCACTCTGTGAGAGAGACTCATCAATCACTTATGTTCAATTCAGTAGTTTTATTCAATAGAAACTCACGGGTCTATCGCAAAATTCAGTGGATTTCTAATAGATCTGTCGCTCCTGAGGGACTCACAGATGGGACCAGGTTCAGACGGAGGATGTTTCTGGTGGATCCTGAGACACAGAAGAAAACACACTTCAGTCACAGTGACTCTTCTTAACACTTGTGTTCACCTCACTCCAGAATCTATCATCACATAGAATGACTTTTGGTTCAGTCTGTGGTTCAATTTTCACACAAAGACAAACAACTGTAGATACTGTTATAAAGTCATTAAGATTGTCCATACTGTTTACCATAGTGTTATCGGTGGTATACTACAGGGGGCGCTGCAGTCACATTATGTTCTCGACTACAGTCTATACCTCACATGTTCTGGTCCAGTGCTAATAAATATCTTATGGACATTACAAATGGACTGGTTATTGTGAACATCCACATGTCAGAAGTGGAAACATCACAAACACAGAACAGTCCATGAAACCAGCTGGAGCCGGTGAGAATAAAGAAAAGAAAAAAAAAAGATTTGAACAACGCACAAAGACAATGTCCTGGCCTCTGTGTCAGCAGAGTTAGTGATGACTGTCTGTGTGCCTGAAATGTATACACGGATTGAAAAATAAAATAAAAAGTGTGATTAAAAAAAAAAAAGTGTATCTGTTGTATAAACACAGTCGTTAAAGGCCTGTGACTTGAGCAGGTCCAGTGGGTGATGGGTCTGGACTAGGATCTCATAGAAGGACTTTTGTAGGACAAAGACATGTTGCATTTCCTGCTGCTGAGACGAGCATGAAGTTCCTCCTCACAGTCACAGAGTCGTCTGCAGCTCTTACACTTATGTTGAGTTTAATACAAAACAAGTCGTCCATATCATTCTAAAAAGGCTGAACATAAAGTCCTGACATTATGAGGAGTGAGTCTGACTTACTCTGGACCACGTTTTCTTTTAAAATCAATCCATTGTCCCATAGACCCATCACTCTTGAATGAGGCGGCGCTGGCCCCAGGAGCAGGTCTGTGGACACAGATGGAGCAGTGGCTTTAGTCTGAGCTCTGACATGGAGAACAGTGGTGGAGCGTTAGTGATCCTCTCTTACCTGTGAGCTTTGGGGGGGTGAGTGGTTTTAGAGGGAGGGGCTCCGTCCTCTCTGGTCTCTCTCTGATCCATGCTCAGTCCAGTCTGAGTGACAGTGAGAGGGCAGAGGTGCTGCTGAGGGACACAGGGGACCCCACATTAGATTACAGTCCTCAGCACTGGAGTCTGGAGTCTCATTTAGGGACTTCACTCCTGTGTTTTATTGGGACATGTGTCCAACTGCCTCATGTTTCTTCTACTTTGTTGATCTAAAAAAAGCCAATCTCCAATAACAGAGTTTTCTCTTGAACTCCAGACCAAGTGGCATCATCCCCACAACCCTTAGGCAAGACACTTGAAACAGAAACACAGAGACACAGTGTCCTGTAAAACAGACAGTAAAGAATCAAAGACACAGAGGCACATTTGGACTCAGCCACAGGTTGGTGGTTCTATTCCCATGTGTTTTAATGTGGACTCAGCAGAACACAGAGAAATAAAGCTGACATTACTCAGAGCTTTAAAGCTGAACTCATCACTGCTGCTGTCTGGACCTGTCCTAGACCTGGACTTTGGACTCTGTCTGTGACTTGGATCTGGCCCAGATCCTGAGTCTGGTCCTAAACGTTTCCCTCTTTACTTTTCTACAAACATCTTTGACGTCACATTTCTTCTTATTTTCTCTTAAAGCTGCACTGTGTAACTTTGCTGTGGAGGGTCAGACACCTGCTTGTTTCCATGGAAACAAGTAGGTGTCTGTTTTGACTGAAATGTTCCACAGTGTGGCATTAAACTCTATATTGTAACAAACAGGTGATGTTTGGTGGTGATCGAGCTTGTAGTAAAAATGTTTGTTTTACAATTTTGAGAAATAAAAACACCTGGAAATGAATGAATGTAAAACAGATACGTTTAAAGTCGTATTGTGGAACATTCTGTGTAATAAAATATATAATCAATAAAAATATGAATGATTAACCTTCATCAGCCTCTGGAGGATCACAGTCCAACATCTTTACTGTTTATCAGAGATCTCAGGAGAGACTTTATATCAAACCTTTGACCTGTGATTGGGAACAAAACAAACCAATAACAGGCTCATGTCCCAAACACTCAAGTCTTTGTGACACTTCTCTGTATAAACTAGAAAACCAAAAGATGATTTGGTGAATAAATGTAAATGAGCTGGTCTGAGGCTGCAGCTCCTCTGGCCCTGTCCCTCTACATTTGAGCTGCTCAAAGTGACACTACATGTGTAAAACAGAGTCTTTGTCTGTCTCATCTACTCTCTATGGCTCAGCACAAAACAACAGGTCACAGCAGCTACAACACGAGCTGGAAAGACGACTGCAAATGTGTACTCGAGTAAAAGTACAGCTGCATGGAGAAACATGGACTCAAGTACAAGCTTCAACAACTGGACTCAAGTCAAAGTAAAAAGTACACATTTAAAATAAGAGTACTACTTCATTTTGAACAGATAGTACAAGTACAGGTTTAAAAATCTACTCAAAAAAGAACAATTACCTAAAAATATCTCCTCAGACTCAGAGACACAGTATAAAAACTGCACTGACTGAATTATCTCAGATTTAAATGAATCAAGTACAACTTCAAATATAAGTTAAACTAATCTTAAAAGTTGAGTGTTTTCTAAATGTAAAACAGGTGAATCTTGCTGAGAACCACCTGAAAATATGACTCAATAAAACATTAGAAGTGAAGAGTCTGATCCCATAAAACTAGGATTAAATAATGTTCAAAAAGACACAAGTGACACGACACAAGTAAATATAAGTCATTATTACCTCAGACAAACAGTCCAACACCTCCTGAGGCACTGTGAGCCTCCTCTGCTCCTCTGCTCCTCCTCTGCTCCGTTTGATATAAAGTCTCTCCTGAGATCTCTGATAAACAGTAAAGATGTTGGACTGTGATCCTGATGAAGGTTAATCATTCATATTTCCTATTATTAGGTTTATATAGGGGTTGATCTCAGTGTTCTCAATTGCTTTATTATGGATTATTCATTCACTTCACATCAATAAACCTGGTGTCTATAGAAAATATATGTTTGAACTTTGTGTATCCCTGAATCAACCCAATAATAAAAAATGAATGATTAACCTTCATCAGTCTCTGGACTATCACATTATCACTACCCAGGTTTATAAAAACATGATTGTAATGTGCATATATCGTCTTTGTACAGTACAGTTTTACAATCAACTCTTAAGTAAATGTCCAGAACAGCGAGAGGCTTCCTGGGTGTTTACTGGAGAAACCTCTATCTGTAAAGCTAGTTCCCAAATACTAGAGGAGGCAGAATAATGACATTAGAGTGATAAAGCCTTTCAGGTGTCCAGTGTGGGTGAGCAGTGAGTACAGATACAGCAGATTCCTGTGGCGGCCCTGAGGAAACATCTGTCCCACATCTGCTCGTCCTCCTCTCGTGAAGGATTAACCCAGGTGTCAGTCACACAGCTGGGCCTGGAGCTGGGGGCGCAACAACACAACCAGCTACTGAGGCGAACGGAGGAGAGAGACGTCGCCGCAGTGAAGAGACAGGGTTTACACTGTTACCATAGCGACACAATGCACATATCAAACGGCTCATATGACGTTCAGTCTCAGTTTAATCATTATTACGCTGCCATGTTGGTTCCACTGTTTCACACTTTTTCTCTCCCCTTTGAGGTGATTGGTGGAGGCACTGATTTGGAGGCGTGTCCTTATCAGTGGAGGTCAGGTAGACGCCATCGCCCTGGTCTGGACTCTGCCTTTGCCATCGTGCTTGGGCAGGCGAGGTTTAGCTGGAATTTAAATAACCATACATGAAATTACATTAAAAAGAACAGCTAATGCTAATATAACACTGTGTAACATTAGTCCCTGAATGTGTATAATTGTAACTAGCATAATAGTAAATTCTGTAGTCATTTCCCTCCAGTTAAATTGACCTTTGTCTGCGATTTAGTGGTTTAGTCGTATATAATGGGGTTTCTGTTGCACTCTGCTTGTTGCCTGGTGCCTGACCTGGGGAGATGCTGTCTGTCAGATCTGTGATAGTGTGGGCTATTAAAAGGTGAAGCCTTTACAAACGTTTCTTGTTTTTTGGGCCCCTCAGATGCTCTGGCTTTCCTGAGCTAGTAAGATGCCAGATAACTGTGTGCTTGGACCAGGACTCCTTTCAGCACTTGCAAAATGTCCAGAATGCTGCAGCTCCCTACTTCATATCAGGTGAAATTTTTATTGATTGTGTTTAAATGTGTGCATTCTGGGTCCAGTCTGCACTCTATGGGTTCAGTCTGTATTCTATGGGTTCAGGTCGCACTGTGTGGGGCCCTCTGTCTGCGCTGTATGTGTCCCGTTTGGGCCCTATGGGTCCTCTGTCTGCACTCTGTAGGTCCTGTCTGCACTCTATGGGTGCTCTGTCTGGACTCTATAGGTCCTATTTGCACTCTATGGGTCCTCTCTGTGCTCTATGGGTCTTGTCTGCACTCTATAGGTCCTGTCTTTGCTCTATTGGTCCGGTCTTCGATTTATGGGCCCTCTGTCTGCACTCTGTGGGTCCTGTCTGCACTTTATAGGTCCTGTTGTGCTCTATTTGTCCAGTCTGTGATTTATGGGTCCTCTGTCTGCACTCTTTAGGTCCTGTCTGTGCTCTATTGGTCCAGTCTGGTCTATATGGGTCCTGTCTTCACTCAGTGGGTCCTGTCTGCACTCTGTGTGTCCTCTGTCTGCACTGTATGGGTCCTGTGTCTGCACTTTATGGGTCCTGTCTGCACTCTGTACGTACTATCCGTGCTCTATTGGTCCTGTCTGTGCTCTATAGGTCCTGTCTGCACTCTGTGGTCATGTCTGCACTCAATGTGTTCTTTGTCTGCACTCTATGGGTCCTGTCTGCGATCTATGTGTCCTGCCTGTGCTCTATGGGTCTTATCTGCACTCTATAGGTCCTGTCTGCACTCTAGGTCGTGTCTGCACTCTATGGGTTCAGTCTGCACTCTATGGGCCTTCTGTCTGCACTGTATGCATCCCAGTCACTGGCTATAGCGTGGTACCGTCTGGGCTCTTTGGGTCCTCTGTTTGCACTCTGTCAGCCCTGTCTGCACTCTATGGATCCTGTCTGTGCTTGATGCATCCTGTTTGTGACTGGGTCCCGGTGTGTGCTCTGCGAGTTCCCATCTGCTTTAAATGTTGTGTTACATGTCTGTCATGGGCATTGGTCCCGTAGCAGAGATTTATGGGTCCTCTGTCTGCACTCTATGAGACCCTTTTGTGTTCTATGGGTCCTGTCGGCACTCTGTAGGTCTTCTCTGCACTTTATGGGTCCTGTCTGTGCTCTGTGGGGCCCTGTTTGTACTCTATGGGTTCTCTGTCTGCACTCTGTAGGTCCTATCTGCACTCTATGGGACCTGTCTGCATTTTATGGGTTCAGTCTGCACTCTATGGGCCCACTCTGCACTCTATAGGTCCTGTCTGCGCTCTGTGGGTCCTGTCTGTGCTCTGTGGGTCCTGTTTGCATTCTATAGGTCCTGCATGTGCTCTATTGGTCCTGTCTGGGCTATATGGGTTCTCTGTCTGCACTCTATCGTTCCCTTCTTCGTTCTGTGGGTCCTCTGTCTGCACTCTATATGCCCGCTCAAATAAACAATATTCATACATTCATTCATACTCTGTGGGTCCTCTGTCTGCAACTCAGCTATGCTTCTGGCCAATGCACTCTATGCGCCCACAGTGGCGGGCCAGATGGATGGCTAAATATGGCTGGGTCCATATATTTATATATTTATATTTCTATCTATGAATTACACGGGTTTTTAAGTCACCTAAAAATAAATATACTTTTAAATAATATTAATTATAAGAAACAACTCCCACCCCCTTCTCCCCTACGACAGATTTCGCGGGTTACAAAGTCTTAGCAAAACATACACTAGCAAGAGAGCAATGTTTGCACTGTATGGGTCCTGTCTGCACTCTATAGGTCCTGTCTGCACCTGTATGGGTTCCTGTCTGCACTCTATGGGTTCAGTCTGCACTCTACGAGCCCTCTATTGTATGTGTCCAGTCTGCACTTTATGGGTCCCATCTGCGTTCTTTGGGTCTTCTGTCTGCACTCTATGGGTCTGAACTCTACGGGTCCTGTCTGCACTCTATGGTTTGTCCAGCCCCAGTCTGCAACGAGGTCCTCTTTCCGCACTGTATGGGTCCAGTCTGTGCTCTGTGGGTCCTGTCTGCACTCTATAGGTCCTGTCTGTGCTTTATTGGTCCTGTCTGGGTTCTATGGGTCTTCTCTGCACTCTATGGGTCCTGTCTGCACTCTTTGGGTCCAAGCTGCACTCCATGAGCCCTCTGTCTGTGCTGTATGTGTCCCATCTGCACTCTATGGGTCCCATCTGCGTTCTATGGGTCCTCTATGTGCGCTCTATGTGTCCTGTCTGCGCTCTATAGATCCTATTTGTGCTCTTTTGGTCCCCTCTGTACTCTATGGATCCTCTATCTGCGCTCTATGGGTCCTCTCTGCACTCTATGGGTCCTGTCTTCGCTCTATGGGTCCTATCTGAACTCTATGAGTCCTCTTTATCTGAAGGAGTGTTACGGCCTTAGGTCTAAAGTTCCTTTATTTATTGTCCTCTTTTGTCTGTGTGTCCCCGAGTCCTTCATCCTTTCCTGGCTGCTGGACCCCTTTTGACTTGGAGGACTGAGTTCGAGCATGGCCAATTAAGGGGCCACCTTCAGCCACCTCCCCTGTATTTAAGAAGATTGGGGACACCTCGGGGCTGCTGGCCTCGAGTGGCCAGTATGCAAATTCGTTTCTGTGTGTCTCCTTTGTTCTAGTGCTACTGACTTTTTGGTCATGAGACACTTCGATAGTCAGTACTGACTTTTTTTGTTTGTAAGATTTTGTTTTGTTACAATAAATGTGTGTTTTAATTAACATTACCTTTTGCTTTTCTGTTTTATCCCTTGAAAGGTACCCTTTGTTCAATTTTGTTTAGTTCACCCTTGCATTTTTGTTAATTAAATTACTTCTTTCTTTACCATTTTTCCACATTGTTTTTTTTTTTTTTTTTTTTTTTTTTTTTTTTGCTTCCCCATCCCACAGCGAGCTGGCATGTAACAGGGAGTCACTGCAGCCCTATACTCCACCCAGAGCCCTGAGGTCAGAGGTCAGACTGGCTCCTGCTGCTGAGCCCAAAGCCTCAAGACCAGAGGTGACAGAGCCTTTTCTATGGCCCAAGACTATGGAACAGCGCCCTCTGCCTGTCAGATCCTCCTCAGTCTTTAACACAGTTTCAGACCAGAATGAAAACCCACATCTCCTCTTTGGTTGTTAGTTCTAGCTCAGCAGAATCTCTCTGTTTTATTGTTCTTTTCCTATGTGTTATAATTTTTGTATATTTGTTTTTGTTTGTTGTTTATGTGAAGCAGCTTAAGTTGTATTTTATATGTGCTGTATGAATAAAATTGAACTGAATTACACCTCCACAGCTCAAATCTAATCATAGAAGAGAAAAAAATAACAAAAACTGTTCCTCCAAATCCTCAAAAGTTGTTCCATGTTTCATACTGAACCGTAACTCGATGCAGTACTTATGGTGACGGGCCTAGAAGCGTCGTAAGTGTAATATAAATACAAGCTGTTATCATTGTGTCTGTTATGGTTGTGTTGACAATATCTACTTAGCTTTGACAGCGTTTGGAATCTCCTCGTTCTTCCGTCCCATTAGCTCTCGTGTGACAGACAGCCGCTCCGCCTCCGTCAGCCCTCCGCTCGCCGACCTGCAAACACCGGCGTGAACCCCCTTCTCTATTTGTTTTGCTTCGCTCAAACCTCGACGCGACTCGTCTCACGTCTGTCACCCACTCTCCAAACAAGTCCGTTTAAGCACGCGCAATTTCACACAACAAAGATTCACATCCAAGAAACCCGGCCAAATGTGCAGCTTCCTCCCAGCGAAAAAGAGGCAAAAATATAAATATAATCCGGGGATGCTGATAGAGACTTCTAGGGACAGATCGGAAAATAAAAGTGAAATTGTAATATATCCCGACGCTGTTGGAGGTGCATGGATAGGCAAAAAAACCCACCACACGCGGCGATCAGTCAGATTTATTCGCGCTAAAGGCTGGTGCAGACACTAAAACCCACAGTAATTCTCCTTTACTGCCCCCGCTATAGAAAGGAGCCAGGGTATTAAAATAAAATCTGTTCTATTAGTTTGCACTGCTCAGGCCCAGAGACACTGAGGTAGGCTGTAGATTTCAGGTGGTAGGTTGTCAGCAGTACAATACTAAGCACTGTTATAAATGATTTGTTTTCAGTATAAAGTTTTATTTTGAGGTATTTTCCAAGTGAGAGTTGCAAAAAGTGCAGGTTCTTCCAGCGTTAGGAGGTGGTAGATGTGGGTTTCAGATATGGACCTGTACAAGGTAAAACAGGTAAGATTTATGGGGTGGTTGGATCAAAAAGGTTTAAGACAAAGAGCCGTACGTCTGATTTTGACCCTGACAGACGAACAACACTCTGATTTGGTTTGGACAATGCTAATTAACATACACGACCAGGCAAATATTTGGACACGCCTTCTTATCGTTATGTTTACTACTTTATACATTTTAGATACACATGAGACGTCAAATATATGAAGTAAGATATATGGAATTATGTAGATTGTATGTATAAATGAAAATTCCTAATACACAGGCGGCCGCGTTCCAAATAGACAGTGAACATGGGCGAACTTCTGACTCCAGCAAACTCTAATTTATTTTACATTGGAAAACTTTCGTCCCTCTCTTTGTAATTGCTGCTGTCAGACTCGTCATTTTGGTCTTAAATGTTTGTATTAACCTGCTCTACGTGATCTTGGGGTTCATTTTTTTGAGTTATTTTGAGTTGTTTTATTTTTTTTATTTATTTATTAAAATATTTAGAGCTTTGTTTTTGTTTTGTTTTTTGTTTTTTTATTCTTTTGAGTTTATTTTGAGTTTATTTTTCATTTTAAATTTTTTGTTATTTTGAGTTTATTTTTTGAGTTATTTTGAGTTTCGTTTTTTTTTTAAGCTATGTTGAGGGTTGTTTTTTTTTTTTTTTTTTTTTTTTTTTTTTTTTATTATTTTTTTATTTTATTTATTTATTTTGTTAGTTATTTAGAGTTAATTTAGATTTTTTCTTTTTTATCATTTTGAGTTAATTTTTTTTGTCTTTTGATAATCTGTCTCTCTCTCTGTCCCTGCTGCTGTCAGACTCAAACAGCGCCCCCTGTGTCAGACTCACTTTGGTCTTAAATGTTCGTATTAACCCTCTACATGATCCTGGGGTTTTTATTTCACGTCTGTGTCTGTAAATCAACATATGAACATTAATAACAGACACATCAGGTCCTTCTTTCCCCGACGTCGCTCCTGTTAGCGTTAGCAACAGGTTTGATTGACAGCGTTACCAGCGTTGACAGGGGCGTTACCTTCATAAACTCGCACCAGATTGGCTCTTTGGTGGCTATCGTACTCGTGGTCGGAATTCCAAATATAGGAAATCTGCTCCAAATTAGCCGTTATAACTGCTCCAGCCTCGATGAGCTTCATTTGGGTGACAGACTTCTTTAGACTTTTACTCCAATATGAAAGACATATCATTTCACCCTCAGTAAAAGTATAAGGCTAAACACACTTTCAAATTAACAAATATATATATAGATAGATGGCCAATTAATCAAACCAACCACATCGTCCATGGATAAGACCAAAGCTGGAACAAAACACGTCATAAATCAAAGAGCTGTCTCTCGTCCGAGAAGTGGAAGCTGCTTTACACTATTTATATGCGACAACAGCAGGCTTCCTGTTGAGCGTATACACTTCAGAGACTGTAAAACGCTGCGATTCAGAGCACATTTTCTAAAGTGGAGCTGCAGCGTTCATGCATTTTGAACAGGTCGGTAAAGGTCCTGTATATCCCTGTATATATATGTGCCACTTCAGCAGCATAATAAAACTGTGTAAGGACGTTTGGACAAGCGTTTAAGCTACTGCTAAACCTCCCAAGCTAATGTTCTGACCACTCACACGTACTTAAGACTCGGCTGTCACCACATCAGTATAATATCTGAGTCAGTTTCAACCTAAAAATAGTAAAGTTCATGCTACTGATGTGTCTCTTAAGTTGTTTTAGACGCCCAAAGTTGTTTAACATTTTCACACTATTTACATTATATATTCACATTATCTAGAGATGGGACTTTCGGCTCCTTTGTGGGGTCCGGGTCTTTAAGGAGATGTTCAAAAGACTGACTCTTTAACTGTTTATTTACACGAAAGAAGCCAAAATGAGACTCTTTTAATCTACAAACTAACCACAGAAAGAAACACCCAGGGCTCAGATGTGTTTGAAATGGTTCAAACTGAGAGTCGCAGTGAGTTTATCCTTTGAAATAATGAAAACAGGAACAAAACTTCTAAAAAATTAGATCTGATTCCAACCATTTACGTTAAGGAACCGTTCAAAAGAGCCGATTCGTTCACAAACGTCCATCTCCCCAACATCTGCAGTGAGCTGTAGCCTCAGTGTTGGTTAGAGCTGCCAGTCTGTCAGAAAAAAACAGCCTTTTCCTCTTGTGTTTGTTTCTGCTTAGATGAAGATTACACAGAAACAGAAATAAAGTCCAGAGAATTTACTTAATAAGCTGAAGTGGGAAAAACGGTTTAGACTTTCGCGTCTTCGTTGCTGCACAGGCCACACCTCAGGCCCGTTGCACAGTCCAATCAGACTGAGACACAGACTGTTCATATAAATGGATGTAGCTAACCTGCTAGCCGCCATGTTCTAAACAGGAAGTGATCATGGACGGACTTCCAGCTCCATCAACTCTGGCTTCAATTCACTTTCTATTGAAAAACTGTGGCCTCACTCCTGCTGCTGTCAGACTCATGTTGGTCTTAAATGTTCGTATTAACCCTCTACATGATCCTGGGGTTTATGTATAGGTTTTTTTTTTTGTTTTTTTTATTTTTTTTTTTTTTTTTGAGTTAATTTTTAAAGTTATTTTGAGTTTATTTAGATTTTTTGTTGTTATTTTAAGTTAGTTTTTTTTTTTTTTTTTTTTTTGAGTTTTTTTTTTTTTTTTAGTGGTGGTAGTAGTAGTAGTAGTAGTAATAGTAGTAGTAGTAGTAATAGTAGTGTAGTAGTTGATAGTACTGGTAATAGTAGTGGTTGGAGTTGTAGTAGAGGTGCTGGTAGTAGCAGTAGCACTAGCAGTAGCAGCAGTAGTGGTAGTAGTAGTATTTGTATTGTAAGTGGTAGGTTGTCTGCAGACTCCTTGTAATCGTAGTAGTAGTGGTATTGGTGATAGTAGTAGTAGTAGTGGTAGTACCTTTAGTAGAGGTAGTTGTTGTAGCAGTAGTAGTAGTAGTAGTAGTAGTATTTGTATTGTATGTGGTAGGTTGTCTGCAGACTCCTCGTGGATATGTAAATGTACTGAGAGTATGAATGTTTTATTCGGCCTGGGTTGCTGAGCACAGAACGCGCCGACACAACATGAAAAATACATCAGTGAAAATCCTGTGAAGGAGCGAGTACTGCACAGGACCGAGTTACTGCGTGTTTACAGTATATGCACAAAAACACGGACACTGTGTACTTGGTTCATCTGGTGTTAGCACAGAAATAAACACTTTCATCAACACCAAGTAATGATAATAATCATGGAACAAGCTAAAAAACATGAAAAAATAAATAAATAAATAAAACTAAAGCTATTTCTAAGCAACGTGGTCTGGGTAATGCTACTATAAACATGCTAATGCTAATATAAACATGCTAATACTAATATAAACATGTAGCTGTAATGTTTGCGGTAGGTCGGCAGAAATACTTTGAATAAGATCTCTGGATTTTTACCTTTGACGCCAAAATCCAGGGAATTTTCAAACCCAGAGATGATGTTAAACATGGTTAAAAGTTGAAAAGAAAAAAAATGTAAGATTTGCATAATGTGGCCTAAACATAGACTGTATAACATAGCTAACCTGCTAGCCGACGCATTCTAAATAAGAAGTGATCATGGCTCCATTGACTCTGGCTCCAGTTCACTTTCTATTGAAAAACTCGCTCCTCTCTCTGTCCCTGCTGCTGTCAGACTCATTTTGGTCTTAAATGTTCGTATTAACCCTCTACATGATCCTGGGGTTTTATTTCACTTTTGTG
Source organism: Periophthalmus modestus (assembly GCA_019594935.1). Classification (NCBI taxonomy): domain Eukaryota; kingdom Metazoa; phylum Chordata; class Actinopteri; order Gobiiformes; family Gobiidae; genus Periophthalmus; species Periophthalmus modestus. The sequence continues at coordinate 1,503,871 of JAIEZT010001243.1, forward strand.
TCTGTAAATCAACATATGAACATTAATAACAGACACATCAGGTCCTTCTTTCTCCGACGTCGCTCCTGTTAGCGTTAGCAACAGGTTTGATTGACAGTGTTGCTAAGCTAAACTAATGATGAAACTGGCTTTTACCTCCATCTGGAAATATGACGTTATCACAATCAAGAATCTGAAAACAACCAATTATTACTTTGCAGTGACATCATGCTGGGGATGTTCTGCATGGATGTGCATGGCGGAATGTTCAGCAGTTACCAATGACACAATACAAACACTGTCAAAAAAGTTTTAAGATGATCTGAAAATACGAAAACGCATTTTCAGGAGGCTGTGGTCAACAAGAGCGTTCACGGTCCTGTTTAGAAGTTTGATTTGAAACTTAAAGTTGCAAGTGACTGAAAACCCGTTGGCTAATGCTAATGCTAGCTTGAGACGCTAATGTTATCTGAGAGAGACTTGTTTAACAGTAAAAAATGTCTCATCTGTTGCAATTCAAACTAAATCAGTTCTTCCTGGTCAGATTGTGTTAAAACATAGCTCAGATTAAGTCTAACAAACTCTCAGACAGAGCAGTGCCTACAGTTAGCCAGTTAGCATCATACCCCCAGGGAATGCTGCGACGTATCAATGGACAAGCAGGTGTTGGACGCTCCACTCACATAACGCACATTTAAGTTCTTTTCAGATGCAGAGACACATTTCTCCAGTGACACGTCCTGTTCACCCGGAGCTGTTTGTCCTTCCAGGTTGGTGATGTAGGTTGGTGATGTAGGTTGGTGATGTAGGTTGGTGATGCAGGTTGGTGATGTAGGTTGGTGATGTAGGTTGGTGATGTAGGTTGATGATGCAGGTTGGTGATGTAGGTTGGTGGTGTAGGTTGATGATGTGGGTTGGTGATGTAGGTTGGTGATGTAGGTTGGGTGGTGTAGGTTGGTGATGTAGGTTGGTGGTGTAGGTTGATGATGTAGGTTGGTGATGTAGGTTGGTGATGCAGGTTGGTGATGTAGGTTGGTGATGATGTTGGTGATGATGCAGGTTGGTGATGTAGGTTGGTGATGTAGGTTGGTGATGTAGGTTGATGATGCAGGTTGGTGATGTAGGTTGGTGGTGTAGGTTGATGATGTGGGTTGGTGATGTAGGTTGGTGATGTAGGTTGGTGGTGCAGGTTGATGATGCAGGTTGGTGATGTAGGTTGGTGATGTAGGTTGATGATGCAGGTTGGTGATGTAGGTTGGTGGTGTAGGTTGATGATGCAGGTTGGTGATGTAGGTTGGTGATGTAGGTTGATGATGCAGGTTGGTGATGTAGGTTGGTGGTGTAGGTTGATGATGTGGGTGGTGATGTAGGTTGGTGATGTAGGTTGGTGGTGCAGGTTGATGATGCAGGTTGGTGATGTAGGTTGGTGGTGTAGGTTGATGATGTAGGTTGGTGATGTAGGTTGGTGGTGCAGGTTGGTGATGTAGGTTGGTGATGTAGGTTGGTGATGCAGGTTGGTGATGCAGGTTGGTGATGTAGGTTGGTGATGCAGGTTGGTGATGTAGGTTGGTGATGTAGGTTGGTGATGTAGGTTGGTGGTGTAGGTTGGTGGTGTAGGTTGATGATGCAGGTTGGTGATGTAGGTTGGTGATGTAGGTTGGTGATGTAGGTTGGTGATGCAGGTTGGTGATGTAGGTTGGTGATGTAGGTTGGTGATGTAGGTTGGTGGTGTAGGTTGGTGGTGTAGGTTGATGATGTGGGTTGGTGATGTAGGTTGGTGATGTAGGTTGGTGGTGTAGGTTGATGATGTGGGTTGGTGATGTAGGTTGGTGATGTAGGTTGGTGGTGTAGGTTGATGATGTGGGTTGGTGATGTAGGTTGGTGATGTAGGTTGGTGGTGTAGGTTGATGATGCAGGTTGGTGATGCAGGTTGGTGATGCAGGTTGATGATGCAGGTTGGTGATGTAGGTTGGTGGTGTAGGTTGGTGATGCAGGTTGGTGATGTAGGTTGGTGATGTAGGTTGGTGATGTAGGTTGGTGGTGTAGGTTGATGATGTGGGTTGGTGATGTAGGTTGGTGATGTAGGTTGGTGGTGTAGTTGATGATGTGGGTTGGTGATGTAGGTTGGTGATGTAGGTTGGTGGTGTAGGTTGATGATGCAGGTTGGTGATGCAGGTTGGTGATGTAGGTTGATGATGCAGGTTGGTGATGTAGGTTGGTGGTGTAGGTTGATGATGTGGGTTGGTCATGTAGGTTGGTGATGTAGGTTGGTGGTGTAGGTTGATGATGCAGGTTGGTGATGTAGGTTGGTGGTGTAGGTTGATGATGTAGGTTGGTGATGTAGGTTGGTGATGCAGGTTGGTGATGTAGGTTGGTGATGTAGGTTGGTGTCGGTGTCGGTTGGTGATGTAGGTTGATGATGTAGGTTGGTGATGTAGGTTGGTGATGTAGGTTGATGATGCAGGTTGGTGATGTAGGTTGGAGATGTAGGTTGATGATGTAGGTTGGAGATGTAGGTTGGTGATGTAGGTTGGAGATGTAGGTTGGTGATGTAGGTTGATGATGTAGGTTGGAGATGTAGGTTGGTGATGCAGGTTGGAGATGTAGGTTGATGATGTAGGTTGGAGATGTAGGTTGGTGATGTAGGTTGGAGATGTAGGTTGGAGATGTAGGTTGATGATGTAGGTTGGAGATGTAGGTTGGAGATGTAGGTTGGAGATGTAGGTTGATGATGTAGGTTGGTGCTCCCTCCACTCCAGCTCCACCCGCCACCACCCTTCATGTCACACACACACACTCTGTATAATTAGTCCAGAGGAAAGCTTTTCAAACACATGTCCTCGTGCCTCTGCTGCTTCAGTCCGTGTGGGTCAAACGAGAGCTGACAGCTGTAACGAGGCTCGAGAAGAAGAGAAAGTGGATTCAACCGGGAACCATGTAAAAATCTGTGACACGCTCCTGCTGAGACGAGGATTTAATGGTTTGGTGGAATCACAGGAGCAAAGTTCTCGTCTGATCTGGTCTAGAATTTTTGTTTTGTTTCTGCTTTTTATTACTTTTTTACTTAACATTGTTCCTTGTATATTTAACTAACACATGAGCTTTGGATCGAACATCAGAAACGTTACATTCTCTGCCAATGTCCATAACATAGACGAGGGGCATCAAACTCACAGAAGCCAAAATTAAAAACTGTGACTAAGTCTTGGGCCAAACTAAATATTTATTGAAAAATTTCAACAACATCTGCATTTTTTCAGAGGAGGTGGGTTAAATCTGACAGAGGCGACCGGAGAAGATGTTAATAAGTGTCATTAGAAGTGGTGGAGGTGGCGCCAACACATCTGCAAAGCATTCTGGGATTCGTAGTATTAGAGGTGCATGTGTTACACTGGCATGTCGACCGACGGGCAGCTCTGATACATATTTGACATGATCTCGGGGGCCAAATATAATTATATTGAGGGCCAAATTTGCCCACGGGCCTGAGTCTGGCATGTTTTGCATAGACTATATAAATGGACAGAGATAACCTACTAGCTGTTGCTTTTCAAACAGGAAGTGATCATGGGCGCACTTCCTGCTCCATTTACTCTGGCTCCAATTCACTTTCTGTGTAAAAACTGTGTCTCTCTCTCTCTCTGTCCCTGCTGCTTCAGACTCATGTTGGTCTTAAATGTTCGTATTAACCCTCTACATGATCCTGGGGTTTTTATTTTGCTATTCTGTCCCTATATAAAGATATGAACATTAATAACAGACAAATCAGGCGCCTTCTTTCCCGTTCCTGTTAGCGTTAGCAACAGATTTAATTGACAGTGTTGCTAAGCGCCTGCTCCCTGTTAAACCTGTGTTGTGGGCAGGAAGGGGCGTCACCTTCAACATCCTCTCTCCTGATTGGCTCTTTGGTTGCTATGTTACTTGTGGGCGGAGTTCCAAATATGGAAGTCGGCTCCATAACTGCTCTAGCCTGGACGAGCTTCATTTGACTCTAGCTAAACTGCACTCCCTTTGTCCACTTCTTTATAGAATATTGGCCATAGAGACACATTCTAGCCACAGCTCTCAGTTGTCCATTTATGATCCACAGCAAAAGAAAAATTCAATTCTGTAACTGGACAAAAGTTTTAAAGTGAAGACGTTTGGCTGTTCAAAGATGGATTGGTCCAATTTTTGTAAGGAAAGACAATCCATCTTTGAACAGGAATGGAGGACTTACACATCATTTATCTCCTATTTATAACTCCATCCTCAGACTTAGACCAGCACAGGGAAAACAATAGTGTTAGCCTGTATGCTAATGTGTGTAAGAGCAGCCATTAGGGGCCTGGATGATTATGCAAAACATGATTCAGGCACAGTTCACACTTAGCGTAGCTCATTAGACCGAACCAACAAACAAACAAACGATAAACAAACAGATGTGTTACTCTCAGTGTCGTTAGCGCCTCCTTCAGACAGATGTAAGGCAGTGTCCAGCTGTGACCAGAACTGAAGCAGCCAAACGTCTTCACTTACAAAACATTTGTCGAGTTACAGAATTAAATTTTCTTTTGCTATAAACAGTCACCACACCTGTGAGCATCAGACATCATCTATAACTCCATCCTCAGACCCAAAGCAAACAAAGAGAACAAAGAGAACCATAGGGCTAGCCAGGATGCTAATAGGTGTGAAATCACTCATTAGAGGCTTGAATGATTATGCTAAGTAGGACTCAGGCACAGTGCAGTCTTAAGGTTGAGTTTCAGTGTCGTTAGCGCCTCCTTCAGACAGATATAAGTCAGTGTCCAGCAGGAATCTGACCAGAACTGAAGAAGAGACTTAGACGAGCAGCAAAACGTCGTCACTCCTACAACTTTTTGTCCAGTTACAGATTTTATTTCTCTTTTGCTTTGGGTCAAACCTGAACGACAGCGGGTTTACACAGACACCATGCTTCATATGTTGAATGATCAGTGGATATTGTGATTATAATGACAGACCTAGTTCCATTATTCCCCCCAAACCCTGATTATTTTCTTTGGTCCAAAAGCAGCTCCCTCCGTCTCTGTGAGTAAACTTGTGCTGATAGATCTGCGCTGGTGTTCTACCAAATGGATGCCCTGGCTGTGGCTAAACGGGCTCCTGCAGTTACATTAATAACCCACCACACGCAGCCTCATCACTTCTGCCCAGGACCGAAACAACCATGAGTCAACAGACAGCAAACACGAGCTGCAGAGCAAAAGAGCGGATTGTGTGCAGCAATATGTGTGCAGCAGTATGTGTGCAGCAGTATGTGTGCAGCAGTATGTGTGCAGCAGTATGTGTGCAGCAGTATGTGTGCAGCAATATGTGTGCAGCAGTATGTGTGCAGCAGTATGTGTGCAGCAGTATGTGTGCGGCAATATGTGTGCAGCAGTATGTGTGCAGCAATATGTGTGCAGCAATATGTGTGCAGCAATATGTGTGCAGCAGTATGTGTGCAGCAATATGTGTGCAGCAGTATGTGTGCAGCAATATGTGTGCAGCAATATGTGTGCAGCAGTATGTGTGCGGCAATATGTGTGCAGCAGTATGTGTGCAGGCATATGTGCAGCATATGTGTGCAGCAATATGTGTGCAGCAATATGTGTGCAGCAATATGTGTGCAGCAATATGTGTGCAGCAGTATGTGTGCAGCAATATGTGTGCAGCAATATGTGTGCAGCAATATGTGTGTGCAGCAGCATGTGTGCAGCAGTATGTGTGCAGCAGTATGTGTGCAGCAGTATGTGTGCAGCAGTATGTGCAGCAATATGTGTGCAGCAATATGTGTGCAGCAATATGTGTGCAGCAATATGTGTGCAGCAATATGTGTGCAGCAGAGTGTGTGCAGCAATATGTGTGCAGCAGTATGTGTGCAGCAGTATGTGTGCAGCAATATGTGTGCAGCAATATGTGTGCAGCAGTATGTGTGCAGCAATATGTGTGCAGCAATATGTGTGCAGCAATATGTGTGCAGCAATATGTGTGCAGCAATATGTGTGCAGCAATATGTGTGCAGCAATATGTGTGCAGCAGAGTGTGTGCAGCAATATGTGTGCAGCAGAGTGTGTGCAGCAATATGTGTGCAGCAGTATGTGTGCAGCAGTATGTGTGCAGCAATATGTGTGCAGCAATATGTGTGCAGCAATATGTGTGCAGCAATATGTGTGCAGCAGTATGTGTGCAGCAATATGCGCGCAGCAATATGCGCGCAGGAGTATGTGTGCAGCAGTATGTGAGCAGTGATGGAACGCAATTAAGTAAAAGGTACTGTACTTTACTTAAAGGTAAAAACTGACTCTCATGAGCTTTAAACCATGTTATAATGTTGTTAGCGAATCAAAAACAGACCTGGAGTTGTGTTTTGTTTCATTCGCATGTGTTTTTAAACTGTAACATCTCCAAAGCTCAAAACGCTCTGTTCCACCTTGTGATGTCATGAAGTGGTCGTTTTCAATAGTTAACTCCTTTTACCTTTAGTTCAGTAGTAGATGAGCAATTTCAGAAGCTCAAATGATTCTAGAAATGAAGGTGTGTGGAGTTTAAAAACACAGTGGAGCACTTCCTGTATCACCACATGATGACATCACAAGGTGGAACAGAGTGTTTTCAGTTTGAGAGAAGAACTCAGTGTAATACAGGCCCTTTAAGTACATTTTAGTGTGTAGTTTTTACTTTTACTTGCGTGTATTTGAGAGCAGTATCTTTACTTTCTACTAATTTTCTACTACATTAAGAAGTGGACTGAAAAGTAAAGTTTTTTTTTTTATTATTATTATAGTCTGAGAAAAAAAGCTGAGGGTTTTTTTTTTTTTTTTTGTTTTTTTTACACGTTCATGATTTAAACAAAAATACACAAATAAAAACAGCTAAAAAACCTTGACTGATTCAGTTGTTTCTGTTTAACAAAATTCAGCTTAAATCTTTATTAAAATCACCACATCTGAAGCTTCATAAGATTCAAAATATGTGTGAAATATTTTACATTTTTACTCTTAAAGTACATTTTTAAACAGATACTTGAATACTTTTACTTAAGTCGATTTTCATGTGATACTTTTACTTTTACTTGAGGATTATTTTGCTGTGGTATCTTTACTTCTTCCACCGCTGGTTATATTAAAGCTGCACCTTGTACTAAGTGAAACTAGTGTCTTGCCCAAGGACACAACAGCAGCGTTCGTGTGTGGAGCTGGAATCGCACCGTGAACCTGCGAACCAGTGGAAAATACGGCTCTATCACACATCTGTAATGCCGTACGGGGGAACATTTCAGGTTTGTAAGTCGACAAAGAGACGGCAGATTCAGAGGTTCACGACTCGCAGGAAGAATCGCTCGTTCTTCGGGGAGTGCGGTTCACTTCTGACACTAAACTAACGTGATTCGAGCATTGGTCTTGGACGGTTTGGTCGGCGATGCTTCGGCAGACGCTGAATCCACCTCACGTTTCCATCGTTCAGGCGGAATTCTCCTCGCGAAGCTCTGCCCTCATCCATCACCGTCTGAACAACATATTAGCTTATGTTTTTGACTCACCATGAATTATTCAGGGAGCCATTTATTACCTGCCTGGTCCTGCTCTTTGCTCGGCTCTGGAGACACTCACGATAATTAAATTGTGGTTTGGGAGAGTTAAAGCTCTTTCCAGCGGCTGATATTAACCATCGCTGCTCGAGATCCCAGAGGACGGCACGAAAGAAGAGCCGTACAGAGCATCAATGAGGCTACATTTTTATTTATTTAACCTTTATTTAACCAGGAAAGTCCCATTGAGATTTTAAAAACCTCTTTTTCAAGGGAGTCCTGGCCAAGACAGCAGCAAATAAAAAATACAGTTACATAATTAGAAAGAGACAAGATAACATGAAAAGACAGATTATGAAAAATGAAAGAATGAAGTTTATTTGAGCAGGTACAAGAAAGAAAGTAAATGATCACCAACAATCACATTTATCATATATAAGATTTGACAGAGCTCAAAAGGAGAAAGTACAAGTAGATACTTATATTAGCTTAACCCCGACTTTATCTACAGCAAAAACAGCACAGCAGTTAATTACTGACAGAAGCATAAAAAAAATAAATAAATAAATAAAAAATAATAATAATAATAAGAGTGAAAATTCCTTATACAAACAATAAATGAAACCTGATAAAAAATAAAAAAAAAAAATTAAAAAATGACATTACAGAACGTATTACCAAACCACAGGTGAATTAGTTTTGACTATGATCCTCTTCAGTGACATAGTTTTTAAAAAACATTTACCTTGTACATTCTTTTAAAGTTCACTAATGAGACACTGCATTTTTAACTTTCATCTAGTTTATTCCATAGATCGAGTAATGAACTTTTCAGGGTCCTACAAATGTTTCTCAAAGTTCATTTGACCCTCAGATTATAGGTATTATCTCTATTTAGGAACATGTTTTGGAGATTATTTGGGAGAAGGTTGTAACGAGCTTTGTACATAATTTGCAGAGGTTTAAGTTTAACTATATCTTCAAATTTCAAAAACAAGAGCATGTTGTGGAGTCGGCCTCGAGACAACTCTGTCAGTCTTTCTGCAACATGTTCCTGCATAAGGTGCAGAGTGGACGAAAGCCTTTTAGTCCAGTTCAGTGCGAGCAAAAGGAACAAAGAGCAACACATGATCATGAACGAAGAGAACGAGAATCAGCCCGTGACAGGAACAGATGTAGGTCGTCAGAAGTCCAAGCATCGCCTCATAAATGAAAGTGAACCAATGAGCCTCCTTCGAATGACCAGGGCAGGCCGTCCCATTTGAGAACACGACTCACAGTGATGTGTCGTTGCTTTAAAGTTAGTAATGAACCTTAGAAAAGCAGGATAAACAGTGTCAACCATCGAAGACATTGAGCTGAAGCTTTCACATAAAATAAATCTCCACAATCCCACACAGAGAGGAAAGTCGCAGCGACGAGCGAGTGAAGTGTGAATGATTTACAGCATGATCCTGGTTTCAGAATTCAAAAAGTGAACTGTTTATGTAAGAAACAGCTGTAACAAAAACCCACATATGTTGAACCTGACAATGTCCCTTATCCAACTACTTCTTCCCATAATTAGCTCCAAAACATCTGCATTTCTGCCTCGTTAAAGCTGTGTTGGTCTGCAGCTGCTCGTCTTCACCATTATGAAAACGTGTGGTCATGTTTTTATAAGGTTTTCATGCTGGTCGGGACAGCAGGGGACATAAAGTTCCCCTATTACACCATCGTATAAACCAATTTAAACAAGCGCGTTAAAATAATATAGAGGGAAAATACCATTTTGGATATTAAGGAATTATGGGAGGGATGTCCTTGTGTGTGTCGATATGTGTCATCAGTTTTTGTCAGTGTTTAGGAGGAAAACTCGGGGGTTTGTCTGGGTAAATGGTGCCCTCTGGTGGTGAAGTAGATCCCTGATGTGTGACGACAGCACAAACACAGAAGCAGAAGTGTCTCTTTCACATTTACACCCACGCTGCCCTCTACTCGCGACGCCAGGTGCCCAAAGAGGAGCCCGAGAGCCGAGCCAAAGAAAATGAGCCAAACAACACTGCATAAAATCTGTTTATAAGGGACGAGTTCATGCCAGAACACCTCACCTGCAAACTGCCCAGAACTGAGGGGAGAGGAAGGGTTTGGGGCTGTTTTACCTCCCAAAAATGGAACAAATCTCAAGGACAAGCAAAATTAGTTACTTTAAAGCCACTAACGCGCTTTAATAATGTGATGCTAAACATTTTACTTACACCTGCTCCTGTTTTTAATGTTTTAAATGAACCTTCAGGAGGCAGTTTGTGGGTTTGTTTCTTTTTGTTTGTATTGTTCTGAACAGTGTAGTGAAAAGGAGAGTGTCGTCCTCTCATCGTCTCTCCCTGGAGAAATACAAGGTTTAGTGAAATCGAAGAATGAATTTGAAAACCCGGCTCCGTGTCTTTGATTTGTTCGTCCGTTTTCTCATAAACTTGTCTGAAAACAAAGGTGGAGGTGACAAAGTGCAACAGGTTTGACTCCCAGAGCAGGACAGGTCTCTGCACGTCCTCGTTGTGGTTTTCCGGTTTTCCTCATGAATTTAAAACACTCAGAGTCGTCTTATCCTCTAAGGTCCATGGGAGGCAGGGGCGGCGCCAGACAGTTTTGGTTGAGGGCACTAAAGAGGGGCTCAGTCGGGGCTCACTCAATGTTCTTCAGTGGGTTCACTCACTTAAATTATTAATACAGAGTCTTGATAGATGCGAGCGCACACCTCCCTCTAACTAGTTAAAGTGCGATTCGCCCCTGTAGGCCTTTTATTAAAAAAAGAATGAATAAGGTAAAATGTTATATTACCTCCAGTCCCAGGTAGGTGCTGCTGGGCTGGAGGTAACATAACATCACCCACCTCCGGCCCGGCAGCTCCTATTTCCAGCCCATCGTGTAAATCTGTTTTATGTTCTGCAACAACCAGCCTCTTACAACAAAACTGCACAGAATCAGTGAGAAAAGTCCCAAACTCAGGTCTTGAGGTGAAGCATGTGTGATTTTTCTTCTCTAATTAGTGATGGAAACACAGAACAAACATGACGCTGTTTTTAATCCCTCTGTTGCGTTTTTACACTATAATTTAAATGCAGTAAGTTCTCTGAATGGCCCATGTGTCAGGATATGTTACTAAACACATTTTTAAAGTATTCTTCCTTCACTGTCAGTGGATCAAACACCTTGAGGCTTAGGATGGAAAAAAAAAATAGCATTGTTACCATGACGATCGACACTTTTGAACAGTTAGCAGTCCTCAAAATGTCACAGGAAGCACAAACCTGAGAGTACATACAGTCTCGTGTTAAGTTTGAGCTAAAACTTCGTCTCTGCGTTTTATTGTAATGGAAATAAGCCTGGCAGGATATTAATTGTGCTCTGTCGATGTTCGGGAGCAGCGCGAGGAGACGTGGGAGACGAGGTAATTGAAACAGATAAAAGAGTGATACGAACGCGACGGCAGGAACAGCAAGTGGCCAGATTCATTACATGTGATTATGAAAGAGAGGTCAAGGCCTTCGAGACGCTGCTTGAATGTGCGAGAGGAGAACGCTTCGAGTTATATATGAGCGGAAAAGAGGAAATGTAATTATGATTTTCTAAATAGAGAACACGGTGTGAGAACTTTAAAAAGTTTGCAGTGGTCCAAAGATATTCCTCACTTACCTTATTCGTTCAGATTGGTTTAAATTCCCAGCACAGTACTGAAACAGCTCTTATAAAAGTTTTTAATGACCTGCTTTTAACTGCTAACTCTGGGAAATCCGCAGTTTTTTTTGCGTTTAGACTTTTCAGCTGCCTTCTGTCCCGCCTGGCGACACCTGTGGACATTTAGGGTACTGCACTCTGTTGGTTTGGATGCTGTTTGTCACACAGGAGTTTTTCTGTGAGCCTTGGACAGTACTCCTCCTCTGTGTGTCTATTAGAGTGTGGTGTGCCCCAGGGTTCAACCTTAGGGCCGTCCCTTTTTGCTCTGTACATGTTTCCTCTGGGTGAGTTCTTTAGAAAGCACAAAGTGGTGTTTCATTGTTTTGCAGATGACATTAAACTACACTGTCAAAGGCGCCACCTGGATTTAACTGAGCAAATATGTCCGAGTCTGTAGGTACGAGTCAGGTTTAGGTTCAGCGCAAAGAGTGAGGTCAGTTGACACCTGAATAAACTGAATCAGTGGATTTTTTTGGGCATATTCCAAGATGACAGGGCAGGATTCATTCATTTTCACACATGGAGCCTCCACAGAGTCAGACCTTAACCCCAGAGAGGATCTTTGTGCTGGAGAAGCTTTGTGCAGCGACTCGACTCGACCATCATCAAGGCAACATCTGCAAGAAAAATGAAACAACACTGGATGGAAATAAATCTGTGACGTTGCAGAAGCAAAATCGAAACAATGACACAGAGAATGAGCCGTGATCAAAGCTAAAGAACAAACAAGTATTAGAGTGTGGGACCTTTTTTTTTGCCAGGCTGTGTATATCTGCAGGTGACAGTCAGAGCTCTGCAGGACTGTCTCAGGGATGTGCAGACTTGACTGAGCACAAACATCCTGAACTTAAATCAAAATAAAACTGAGATTGTGACGTTTGGCCGAACTAACCCAGTGTTCGAGTCTGTCCGTGCGATGGATCCTCCGTCTCTTACTGTCGTCCTGCAGTGAGGACTCTTTCTTTCAGTTGATGCTTTATCTTCCACAGGTGGATCTGGAAAAAGTGTTCCACACATTTGTAACGTGGCGTCTGGATTATTCCTCACAGAACGTCCAGAAAGCTGCAGCTCGTCTGACCTGAGCTGTGTGACCTGCTCCTGTTTCATATCGGGTCAAGTCAAAGTGTTATTGATGGTGTTTAAACGTCTTCACTCTATAATTCCTCTTTATTTGAGGGAGTTGTGCAGCTCTACACTCCACCAGCTCCTTCTGCTGTGCCCAAAGAGCCTTTTCTGTGTCCAGACGATGAAACAGCGCCCTCTGCCTGTCAGACCCTCTCACTCTTTTCTGAGACTGAGACCCACCTCTTCTCCCTGCCATTAAACACTAAACTTGGTGTTTTATTGTTCTGTTTATGTGTTTTTTATTGACTTTTAATTGTGTTATAGAAATAAATGTAACTGAAAATACACTTTGATTAAAAGCAAACACAGAAAATGGACAGAACAGCAGATCGTTGTGTGTGATTTGTCCTTGTCTCGGTGCAGTATCAGCTTTAGCCCTGTGGAACATCCTGGAAAAGTGACATAATGCAGCTTTACACATAAAAATCACCCATTTAAACCTGTGTAAAGCTCATGACGACTCTCGGTTTCTGCTTTTCATTTGCTTTACAATTAAATTTGCTCTAATCCCGTTAAACAGAGCTGCTTAAAACTGTTCATTCTGTACCAGAGGGTTTGAGATAAAGCCGTTTCTCATTTAAACGACGCAACTGAATAAATACAGTATTATTAATCCGTAATCCTTTAAGTTGTGAAAGTCACCCAGAAGTAAAGTTCCAGTCGCAGGAAAATCTCATTTAGTCTTTGACATTTTTGTGACAGGCAGGAATAACGTGTAATAACTGAACATGTGCCAGAAAACTGAAGCATTTGACTGAAATTCTGCTTCTGTCGCTGCGGCTCTTGAGCTGCAACAACCAACAAGGACTTGTATTATCAGCAGAAACAGCCTCACACAGTCGTTTACAGCGTGACGTTAGAGACAGAGCGAAGGAGGTGGCGTGCCCCCTACTCGAAATGTCACACAGAGCACCTTTAAAGAGCAGCTACAGATATTATGTATTATTTGTGCCGTCACTGGCCTTTAAACTCCAGTTTTAGAGCTTAAAATAATGTCAGTAAACACCGGGTTACAACAGAAGCACCTCCCTGTGCTGAGAACGAGGGTTATGTCTCCATCTAGTGGCAAAAAAGGGAATTACTATTAAAAAACAAACAGCAACTAACGTTAACTCAACTAAACTTAAGCTAAATACAACACCCAGGCAGGTTTTTGATGAGGGAGCAATGGTTAAAAGCTCTAAAAAGCCCATTTGGCATAATATTTGTCTTTATTAGTGTTTTCTAAAATATATATTGTTAATTTGTGACATTTTGAACAATAATATAAAGTTTATCTATAGTAATTATTTTTGCAATCCAGCTTTTATTTATGTAGAATTGTTTTAAAGCAAATATCTTTCTTTTTTTCTTCTTTATTTGTCAGAAAAATTCATTAATCTTACAAAAGAAAAGATGATTTGTACCAGATTTAGCTGCTGTTGTTTTACATCTGCAGACTCTGAGCAGGTGAACACACATTAAAAACACACATTTCATTAGAATTACATCATAAAACTATCATTTCATCATTAACATCTGCAGGAAAATACTATAAAATATCCCCCTGTCCAGTACAGTCTGTTACTTTCAGTCCAAACACATATAAAAGATGATTCTGTGCAGGTTTTTACAGTGAAAACAGCAGAACAAAACTAAAAACGTCAGGATCTCTCAGTGCGGCAGTTTTCAGGCTCTTTCTAACATGAAGTTCTTCTGGAAACATTTTGCAGCACAGAATATAAACTAATGCTGTGCCGTGTTATAGTTTGGAGCGGAGAAAAACCTCATATGTCTCGTTTCGGCTCGTTTCTTTGTGCTTGAATGTGGCACAAACACAGAGCAGTGACTCTTCAGCTGGAGCCGGTTTGGTGAAGGAGAAAGCAGCACGACGTCTGTTACGACGATCTCAGTCGCTCAAAGGCAAAGAACAAACAAGAGGCTCTGCGTCAGGTCTGTGGTTTCACAAATAAATACAGTTGTCCCTTATATCACAGTTCACTTTTCATGGTCTCACTGTTTCACGGATTTTTTTTAGTGCAGTTTTGTATGTATTTTTTTTTACACCGTATGAACCTGCATCATGTTCTGCGTCCTGATTGGCTGAGGGACTGTAGACCATTGTGTTCTGCGTCCTGATTGGCTGAGGGACTGTAGACCATTGTCCATCAGTCTCCTCCGTGTCTCCTGTACAGTACAGAATGTGTCAGACAAATTTACATAAATGTTGGATCAGTGTGACTCTGAAGTGCTGTATGTTTGCAAGTTTTCTCCCCGACAAAACCCACAATGTCGATGAAACGTTCTGCACCGACAAAGGCACCGACGAAGGTTTGAACTTTGTGTTTAAACAAGAGAGAAATGTGAGAAAATGTTAATGCCTGTGTGAGAAAAGTGTATAAAGTGTGTGGTGAGGGGTTTAACAGACAAGACACAGAGAGAATAATGTAAAAAATAAAGCTGTGGGGTATTTTTAGAACGTGACCCTCGAGATAAACCAGGGACACACTGCACAGCTCAACCATAACTATCAGCTAACAGATATATTGTAGATGGTCTGAAAACTCAAGAACAGATACAACATTTATTTAAATAACACATTTTCAGAAGCCTGTTGATTTTCAAAAAGGCTGAGTGTGAACACTGACAAACTGTTGGCTAATGCTAGATTCTGACTCTAACGTTATCTGAAAGTGACTATGTCCATCCATCTTCTTCCTCTTATCGCGGGGACAGCAGTCTGAGCAGGGACTCACAGACTTCCCTCACCCCAGACACTTCCTCCAGCTCCTCCGGTGGGACCCCAAGGCGTTCCCAGCCCAGAGACATCGTCCCTCCAGCGTGTCCTGGGTCTCCTCTGGGGCCTCCTCCTGGTGGGACATGTGGACATGGGACTAAGTTAACGTCACAATCCAGCAAAACAAAACAAAGCTCTAACTTGAGTGAAAGAGCTTCAGACAGAGCAGTGCCTCCTGTTAGCTTCATCAAGATGTTTACGGCATCAGCTGGACCTGCTCAAATGTGGGACAAGTTGGGATGGACTCAGGAGAACGATAACGTCATGATGAAGACGGCTGTGGTGTGATTTTCAGCTTTACCCAAAGTAAAAGAGAATCGGCTTCAAAAATTATGACCCAGAAAGTGAGACGCTCAAAACATCACTGTGCTGCATCTTTATTTGTCTTTGTTTAAAAAAAAAACCTCTATATTTTCAGATTTTTATTGGTTTGTTCATTAACTTCAAATCACCAGACCTTGACATCTACTTTTACGATTCATTTTAAGTAATATTTTCCCTCGATCCTTTTTTTAAACACCTACATGACTCTAGAACTGTCGACTAAAGACGTGCGCTGCCGATCGATTGGTCGACAAAAAGGGGGCGTGGCAAAAGCTCTGAAAACTATGACATATCTGCGTGTCTGACCCAAACTGCACTGACACGACTACACCAGCAGGGGGAGTCAACGCAAAAAACAGCTATTTACACAGAAAAGAAGAACTAGAGCGCAACAAATACAACAAACTCACAGATTTGAACCATTTTCTAGTTTCTCTTCATCATTTAGTTGTATTTGGAGTTGTATTTCAAGTGTTTTTAGATGAATATTGTGATTTAAATGTGTAAATTCTAACTCGATGCTGCAGGAGTGTCAGAGATTATAACTGCAGAGCGACACGAGCTCGATGTTTGTTCTTTAAGCTCTGAGACGCTGATGCTGATTTGTACAATGAGACAAACACATTGATTAGTTTGGGCTGAACCTTTTGTGTTTGCCGTAGATGAGAAATCTCACTGTGACTGGACCAGCGCCGCGTGACCTTCGGTGGCATTTGGAAAGGCCAGCGCCGACACAGATGGAGCTCGCGCCGTTATGTAAATTATGCAAACGGCCGAGGCGTTCTGTGCTCGTAATGGACGAGACCGCCGCCGCCGCAGAGTTTGTAAAAATATTTGTGTAAGTACGAGACGTTTTTCAGCTGTCGGGTAAAGAGCCGATGTGGAAACTGTCGAAGAGTTTAACATTTATCTGTGTTAAGAAAAATAAAACGGGACTAAACACCTAAAAAACATCTAACTGGGAGGAGTCTGGAGGAGTAAAGGGGAGAGTGAGGAGGAGGAGGAGTCTGGAGGAGTAAAGGGGAGAGTGAGGAGGAGGAGGAGTCTGGAGGACTAAAGGGGAGAGTGAGGAGGAGGAGGAGGAGTCTGGAGGAGTAAAGGGAGAGTGAGGAGGAGGAGGAGTCTGGAGGAGTAAAGGGGAGAGTGAGGAGGAGGAGTCTGGAGGAGTAAAGGGGAGAGTGAGGAGGAGGGAGTCTGGAGGACTAAAAGGGGAGAGTGAGAGGAGGAGGAGGAGTCTGGAGGAGTAAAGGGGAGAGTGAGGAAGGAGGAGGAGTCTGGAGGAGTAAAGGGGAGAGTGGAGGAGGAGGAGTCTGGAGGAGTAAAGGGGAGGGTGAGGAGGAGAGGGAGTCTGGAGGAGTAAAGGGAGAGTGAGGAGGAGGAGTCTGGAGGAGTAAAGGGGAGAGTGAGGAGGAGGGGAGGAGTCTGGAGGACTAAAGGGGAGAGTGAGGAAAGAGGAGGAGTCTGGAGGAGTAAAGGGGAGAGTGAGGAGGGGAGGAGTCTGGAGGAGTAAAGGGGAGGGTGAGGAGGAGGAGGAGGAGTCTGGAGGAGTAAAGGGGAGAGTGAGGAAGGAGGAGGAGTCTGGAGGTAGTAAGGGGAGAGTGAGGAGGAGGAGGAGTCTGGAGGAGTAAAGGGAGAGAGTGAGGAGGAGGAGTCTGGAGGACTAAAGGGGAGAGTGAGGAGGAGGAGGAGTCTGGAGGAGTAAAGGGGAGAGTGAGGAGGAGGAGTCTGGAGGAGTAAAGGGGAGAGTGAGGAGGAGGAGGAGTCTGGAGGAGTAAAGGGAGAGTGAGGAGGAGGAGTCTGGAGGAGTAAAGGGGAGAGTGAGGAGGGGGAGGAGTCTGGAGGAGTAAAGGGAGAGTGAGGAGGAGGAGGAGTCTGGAGGAGTAAAGGGGAGAGTGAGGAGGAGGAGAGTCTGAGGAGTAAAGGGAGAGTGAGGGAGGAGGAGTCTGGAGGACTAAAGGGAGAGTGAGGAGGAGGAGGAGTCTGGAGGAGTAAAGGGGGAGAGTGAGGAGGAGGAGTCTGGAGGAGTAAAGGGAGAGTGAGGAGGAGGAGTCTGGAGGAGTAAAGGGAGAGTGAGGAGGAGGAGGAGGAGGAGTAAAGGGGAGAGTGAGGAGGAGGAGTCTGTCTGGAGGAGTAAAGGGGAGAGAGTGAGGAGGAGGAGTCTGGAGGACTAAAGGGGAGAGTGAGGAGGAGGAGGAGGAGTCTGGAGGAGTAAAGGGGAGTGAGGAGGAGGGAGGAGGAGTCTGGAGGAGTAAAGGGGAAAGTGAGGAGGAGGAGTCTGGAGGAGTAAAGGGGAGAGTGAGGAGGAGGAGGAGTCTGGAGGAGTAAAGGGGAGAGTGAGGAGGAGGAGAGTGGGAGGAGTCTGGAGGAGTAAAGGGAGAGTGAGGAGGGAGGAGTCTGGAGGAGTAAAGGGAGAGTGAGGAGGAGGGAGTCTCTGGAGGAGTAAAGGGAGAGTGAGGGGAGGAGGAGGAGTCTGGAGGACTAAAGGGAGAGAGTGAGGAGGAGGAGGAGTCTGGAGGAGTAAAGGGGAGAGTGAGGAGGAGGAGTCTGGAGGAGTAAAGGGGAGCGTGAGGAGGAGTCTGGAGGAGTAAAGGGGAGAGTGAGGAGGAGGAGGAGTCTGGAGGAGTAAAGGGAGAGTGTGAGGAGGAGGAGGAGTCTGGAGGAGTAAAGGGGAGTGAGAGGAGGAGGAGGAGTCTGGAGGAGTAAAGGGGAGAGAGTGAGGAGGAGGAGTCTGGAGAAGTAAAGGGGAGAGGAGGAGGAGGAGGAGTAAAGGGAGGAGGAGTAAAGGGGAGAGTGAGGAGGAGGAGGAGGAGTCTGGAGGAGTAAAGGGGAGAGTGAGGAGGAGGAGTCTGGAGAAGTAAAGGGGAGAGTGAGGAGGAGGAGGAGGAGTAAAGGGTAAGGGAGAGTGAGGAGGAGGAGGAGTCTGGAGGAGTAAAGGGGAGAGTGAGGAGGAGGAGGAGTCTGGAGGAGTAAAGGGGAGAGTGAGGGAGGAGGAGTCTGGAGGAGTAAAGGGGAGAGTGAGGAGGAGGAGGAGTCTGGAGGAGTAAAGGGGAGAGGAGATGAGGAGGAGGAGGGAGGAGTAAAGGGGAGAGTGAGGAGGAGGAGGAGTCTGGAGGAGTAAAGGGAGAGAGTGGAGGAGGAGGAGTCTGGAGGAGTAAAGGGGAGAGTGAGGAGGAGGAGGAGTCTGGAGGAGTAAAGGGAGAGAGTGAGGAGGAGGAGTCTGGAGGAGTAAGGGGAGAGAATGAGGAGGAGGAGGAGAGGAGGAGTAAAGGGGAGAGTGAGGAGGAGGAGGAGTAAAGAGGAGAGTGAGGAGGAGGAGGAGGAGTCTGGAGGAGGAGGAGTAAAGGGGAGTGAGGAGGAGGAGGAGTCTGGAGGAGTAAAGGGGAGAGAGTGAGGAGGAGGAGGAGTCTGGAGGAGTAAAGGGGAGAGTGAGGAGGAGGAGAGATTGGAGGAGTAAAGGGGAGAGTGTGGAGGAGGAGGAGGAGGAGGAGGAGGAAGGGGAGAGTGAGGAGGAGGAGTCTGGAGGAGTAAAGGGGAGAGTGAGGAGTAGGAGGAGGAGTCTGGAGGAGTAAAGGGAGGACTAGGAGGAGAGAGTGAGGAGGAGTAAAGAGGAGTAAAGGGGAGGAGTGAGGAGGAGGAGTCTGGAGGAGTAAAGGGGAGAGTGAGGAGGAGGAGGAGAGTCTGGAGGAGTAAAGGGAGAGAGGGGAGGAGGAGGAGTCTGGAGGAGTAAAGGGGAGAGTGAGGGAGGAGGAGTCTGGAGGAGTAAAGGGGAAGAGGGGAGGAGGAGGAGGAGTCTGGAGGAGTAAAGGGGAGAGTGAGGAGGAGGAGTCTGGAGGAGTAAAGGGGAGAGTGAGGAGGAGGAGGAGGAGGAGTAAAGGGGAGAGTGAGGAGGAGGAGGGAGGAGTCTGGAGGAGTAAAGAGGAGAGTTGAGGAGGAGGAGGAGGAGTCTGGAGGAGTAAAGGGGAGAGTGAGGAGGAGGAGGAGTCTGGAGGAGTAAGGGGGAGAGTGAGGGAGGGAGGAGGAGTAAAGGAGAGAATGAGAGAGGGAGGAGGAGTAAAGAGGAGCGTGAGGAGGAGTCTGGAGGAGTAAAGGGGAGTGTGGAGGAGGAGGAGGAGTAAAGGGGAGAGTGAGGGAGGAGGAGGAGTCTGGAGGAGTAAAGAGGAGAGTGAGGAGGAGGAGGAGTGGAGGAGTAAAGGGGAGCGTGAGGAGGAGGAGTCTGGAGGAGTAAAGAGGAGAGTGAGGAGGAGGAGGAGGAGGAGTAAAGAGGAGAGTGAGGAGGAGGAGTGTGGAGGAGTAAAGGGGAGAGCGAGGGAGGAGAGGAGTCTGGAGAGTAAAGGGGAGAGTGAGGAGGAGGAGGGCCCGAGTAAAGGAGTAAAGGGGAGAGTGAGGAGGAGGAGGAGGGAGGAGTAAAGGGGAGAGGGAGGAGGAGGAGGAGTCTGGAGGAGTAAAGGGGAGAGGGAGGAGGAGGAGGAGTCTGGAGGAGTAAAGGGGAGAGTGAGGAGGAGGAGTCTGGAGGAGTAAAGGGGAGAGAGCAGGAGGAGGAGGAGGAGTAAAGGGAGAGTGAGGAGGAGGAGTCTGGAGGAGTAAAGGGTGGAGAGTGAGGAGGAGGAGTCTGGAGGAGTAAGGGAGAGTGAGGAGGAGGAGGAGGAGTCTGGAGGAGTAAAGAGGAGAGTGAGGAGTGAGGAGGAGGAGTCTGGAGGACTAAAGGGGAGAGTGAGGAGGAGGAGTCTGGAGGAGTAAAGGGGAGAGTGAGGAGGAGGAGGAGTAAAGGGGAGAATGAGAGGGAGGAGGAGTAAAGAGGAGCGTGAGGAGGAGTCTGGAGGACTAAAGGGGAGTGTGAGGAGGAGGAGTCTGAGTAAAGGGGAGAGTGAGGAGGAGTCTGGAGGAGTAAAGAGGGAGAGAGGAGGAGGAGTGTGGAGAGAGTAAAGGGGAGAGTGAGGAGGAGGAGGAGTGGAGGAGGGTAAAGGGGAGAGTGAGGAGGAGGAGGAGGAGTAAAGGGGAGAGAGAGGAGGAGGAGGGAGGAGTCTGGAGGAGTAAAGAGGAGAGTGAGGGAGGAGGAGGAGTCTGGAGGAGTAAAGGGGAGAGTGAGGAGGAGGAGTCTGGAGGAGTAAAGGGGAGAGTGAGGAGGAGGAGGAGAAAGGGGGAGGGGAGGATGGAGGGAGGAGGAGTAAAGAGGAGAGGAGAGGAGGAGTCTGGAGGAGTAAAGGGGAGTGTGAGGAGGAGGAGGAGGAGTAAAGGGGAGAGTGAGGGAGGAGGAGAGTCTGGAGGAGTAAAGAGGAGAGTGAGGAGGGAGTGTGGAGGAGTAAAGGGGAGCGAGGAGGGAGGAGGAGTCTGGAGGAGTAAAGGGGAGAGTGAGGAGGAGGAGGAGGAGTGTGGAGGAGTAAAGGGGAGAGTGAGGAGGAGGAGGAGTAAAGAGGAGCGTGAGGAGGAGGATAAAAGCTCTTTCTTAGGTGTTTGATGAAATATATTTAATGGTGAAGTCGCCACGTCACATTTCAGACCCTCAGAGGAAACTGCTGACGTGATTTTGGGCTTTACAAAAATAAACTGAAATGAAGAGAGTGAAGTTCAGATCTGAGCCAGAGAAAAGAAACAGTTTTAGAGAAGTTAAAGAAGATACTTTTGTGAATTATGAAGGATCAAGAAAATCCAAAAAGTCACAGTAACAGAATCAGTAAAGTATGATGTAGTTTCCTTGTTTTCACTTCACGTCTAGGGGCCAGTGGATTAAACAAACGCAGACGACTTATTAAAGACACTCCTCACTTTTTCTTTACTTTAGACGTGAAACAGACGCCCCACACGAGATAACGAGATAAAAGATTTTCACGTAACAAGTGCAGCCTGAAAGCAGCAGGAAATACAGACGTGATAGTGCTGATTTTGTCCTTGGATATTTCATGGCTCCTCTCGTGTTTGTCTGAGGATGAAGCAGCGAAGCAGGTCACAAAAAGCCTCCATCAGCTTCACTCTGCTGTATCTGTGCAGCTCAGAGTCGTTCAGAGTGAGTCCTGAAATATATCGACGGCTCGGAGCGCTGTAAGTCGCTCTGGTCGTTCTCAGAATATCCTTTTCTCCGTGGGGAGAGTGCTGGGAGAGACGTGGGGCACTTCTGTATAAAATGTGAGTCTGTCAGATCCACCTGTTTGTCCTCGAGAAACAGGAGCAGCCGTTCGCCTCAGCCACGAGTAATTGGCCGTCAATCACCG